>JAUIZM010000057.1:0-524153 GCA_030848705.1 Heracleum sosnowskyi | reverse complement strand
CTTATTTTTCTTTAATGCTATAAAATTTTTGAATAATTAGGCTTATATGCCTTATAAATGAGTATTTATTCTAAATTTCGGGGTGAGCGAGAATCGAATCCAGAACCCGAAACGACAAGAGATAAGCCCTTAATCACTTGAGCTAAATGAATAAGATTAAGGAAAAGATTAGTCCAGTAATTATAAGCTTGTATGATAAACGGTTAAAAATTACCAGTCCCAAAAAGAATATTAGCAATACCATGATCGCATTATTAATCGACTAGAATTTGTGTGTTTCTTTCTCATTTAATTATTCCTTTTATTATTCTATAACAATATCTAATGTAATATGGACACAACACGTAAAAGTTTCTAAAATTTTCTCCAATTAAAACAGCTGGATAATTTATAGTTGATGGGATACAACAGGTTTGATCCCCCAAACATTATTAATGGGATAAAACTCGTCTATACATGCATATATATAAATTAGATCTTGTATATTAAAAAAAGTAGTATCATATACTTGGAATACTGTCACATATTCTATCTCCAACTTTCCAGCTATTTGGAATACATACTTGTTATCTCTGAAATTTCAGAATGCGCGCTCATGATTAGCATCTTGTATTTTTTGGCATCGATTTTAAAATTGTTACTATAATTAATTAAACATTATGCTTGGACAAGTGATCAAGTGAGTAGGATCTTTATGATCAGTAATTGTGACTTTCATTTTTCACATCGATTTTATAAATAATCAACCTACTTATGCTAATAAAAAAGTTTCCCCGCTTAAAAGTGAATATCTGGATCCGTCAATGAAACCGGTCATCTAGTTAATAAATACAAATATACAAGACTATAATCCGTGCGCACGGATGAATTTTAATATTTTTAATTTATTATTTTAGTATTATTATATGATTTATTATTATTTTTTATCTTATTTTATTAGCATTTATTTGTATTTTGATCTTAAAAATTTTTAATATGTTGTCGACGGAATAATATCTTGAATTTTTGAATATAACTTAGAAAAATAGATGATATAAATATTTAATAATAATAATATGTTGTTGACGGGATTCGAATCTTGAACCCGTGGGAGTATTAATTTAGATACCATGAAAATAATATTCTTTTAATATTACATCAAATGGTTCTCATTTATCTATATTTATATCTAACGGTTATTATTTAGAGAACCAAACTACCAACCAACCAAATAGATGGTAGTTTGTTTATAATAGTATTTTTTTATATGATTTTTTAGTATTTTTTATCTTATTTTATTAGCATTTATTTGTATTTTGATCTTAAAATTTTTTAATATGTTATTGACGGGATTCGAACCTTGAACCCGTGGGAGCATTTTAGATATCAAAAAAAAAAAAAATTGTGTAATATTACATCCAACGGTTCTCATTTACCTATATTTACATCTAACGTTATTATTTAGAGGATCAAACTAAATGACCAAACTACCAACCAAATTTAATATTACATCCAACGGTTCTCATTTACCTATATTTACATCTAACGGTTATTATTTAGAGGACAAAACTAAATGACCAAATTACCAACCAAATAGAGGGTGGTTTGCTTATAATATTATAGTATAGATATCACTTGTTAAGTGATCATATCTCATATATAATATAATTAAAAAAATTATGAATACATAAGAAAAAATAGCAAATGAGATCATAAAGGAAATTCTAGAAGCGAGATAGTTTGTTCTTATTTTAAATTGTACACCTGATAAAAATCGTGTAGAACAAATGACTCTGGTGTGATTCAAGATTTCTATTTTTTGTGTTATTACAAAAAAAGTTGAAGAATTGTACCTACAAATTGCAATAGTTGAAATACAAAAGAATTTAAACTCTTAGCAAGTTTGAAGAGATTCTTAGATCTTGGACTCGATGTTGATAATGTTAGTAGGACAAGAATATCTCATATTTTTTTGGGTTGCTTATTAATTAGTTTTTTTGAATTTGTTGCTAATATTAGAGAAGAAAAATTATGTAACTTCATTTACAGTGACATGTTGCTAGTGACACTTCTTAAAGGTGTTTAGTGCATGAAGTTGGTTACTAGAATTAGCTAATCACGTTTGGTTGTAGCGATTCTAATATACTTCTAGTATATCGACATGTAGTATATAGTTTTTTTTTTTTTGCTAAGTAGTATATAGTTTCTTTGGTTGTCAAGAAAGATACCATGTAGTAAAATTCATTATTATTTCCACTTCTGTGATTAGTGATGATCAACTCAAGTATGCAATTTTTATATGATGTTATCTTTTCTACTTTAAGTTCATATTTATATTTTATTACTATTATTTCTACCGGTTATTACTCATAAGCAATGTTATGATTACTATTTTATTGAGTAAAAACACTTACAGCTGCAGCCTTTTAAAAATTTAATATAAATATATAAATGGCACAATTTCTAACTTCGCCTAGGGCACCCAAATTCCTAGAGTCGACCCTGTTTCGGACATCTTCGATAATTTCATAATTTATAAAATGTATTGTGTGTGAGATGAGGTGTTAGAATATAATATATGATGACTGATAACATAAATTCACATCGTATATAAATTATATAGCAATTTAAATTTATTGCATGTAACCATAGTTTAGATTTATTGCATGTAACTATATCTGTAACACCCCAGTCCCGCATCGAGTGGATTTGAGACTTCTGTTCAGTTTATAAGACAAAGTAATACTACTAAGTGCACCAACAAATCATGATTTTTTCAAGGTACGTGGTGGGCTTGTCGTTACTCAAGTTGGATGCATTTAGGCAAGTAGGTTTCGGCTTATTCAGACTCGGAATTGGGACTTGCAGATTTTTGAAAAAAGACTCGGGATTTGACCCGGGTTGTCACATATGGTATCAGAGCCGACTCTCGAAAGCTTGATTCGTAGATTTGCCGGAGGTGGGGACACGAAGGATGGTGGTATTATCCCACAATGGACAAAGGTCTGGAGGTGGGGACACGAAGTCAGCCGGTATTATCCCACAATGGCTAGAGAGGAACGATTCGGACCTATGGGATATCCATTCAGGTTTGACGAGGACGTCATGAGTTTAATTGGGGGAGTTTGTAACACCCCAGTACCAAATCGAGGAGATTCGGGACTTCTGTTCAGTTTATATGACAAAATAATACTACTAAATGCACCAACAAATCATGATCTTTTGGAGGCATGTGATTATCCAAGTTGGATGCATTTGGGTCATTAAGGCTTTAATTTATTTGGACTCGGAATCGGAACCTAACTCGATGATAGGCTATGTATAGCCCGAACCTATCCGGACCCCAGACCACTCCCGAACCCGGATTCATATTTGAGTCATGGCTCGCCTACTAGTCTGGATTCATGTTTTGAGTCATGACTCACCTACAAATCCGAACTCATATTGGAGTCATGACTCATCTACAAGTCCACACTCATATTGGAGTCATGGCTCACCTACAAGTCCGGACTCATATTGGAGTCATGGCTCACCTACAAGTCCGAACTCATATGAGAGTCATGGCTCACCTACAAGTCCGGACTCATATCGGAGTCATGGCTCACTTACAACTCCGAACTCATATAAAAGTCATGGTTCAACCTCAAAGTTTAACTCACTCCTGGCGACAAAGGCAATAGCTTGCGTGAGAAAAACTATACATTATTATGTGACATGTTTAGGTCATCATGGATGGACACACCTGATGACGACACGTAAGGATACCTAATGATTGGCACAATTATGTCCTAGTCAAGCCACACGCTAGCGGGAGCCTGGCACATGACACCACAATTCCTCACCTGAACACGTGTGACCCATCAACATCAACCATGTGTCATACCTACCTAGGATTCAACGCTCATGATTGCAGGTACAACCCCTAAACCCTAATTCTTACCAAGGAGGAAAGGTCTAGAGGTTATACTCACTCTTTTACACACTTACCCTATACTATACACACACTATACATACACCCTCCATATTTAGATATCTCTATAGTCTTATCTTCCCTTCCAAAACCATTACTTATTCTCACGCCGGAGGTGCTGCCAGGGTCCAAACCCCCCTCCGGTGTTGTTTTGCAGACACCCAACGGCAGCAACACCGCTTCCAGGCGTGGGGAACGGCTAGGAAGGACCTGATCGGAATTTAGAGTTATCACTCGATTTTCGAAAAAAGACTCGAAATTTGACCCGAGAGTGACGTTGTCACATATATCGATCGACATGTGTACAAATTAAATTATATAAAGATATAATGATGAAAACTTGTTGAATGAATTTCGTTTATTATTTATTATTCAACTAGTAATTTATACCTACATAAAGGATAAATTGTATCTACTTTATAGTACTAGATTAATAGATTTGTAGTTATATAAATCCTTTGACGCAGATTGTTTTTTTCTTATTTTCAATGGCGAGCCAAGAATTCAAACTGAAAATTACATAACTTGTCCCAGTCAGCGTCAGATAACCTATCTAATTAGTTCCATCTCACAGAATGTATCGTACATGAAAAAAAATACCATACATGATTACGTGCTTAATCTTGAAAGTTAAAGGCAGTTCCTCCGGATTTGGTTAATGTGATTAATCATTTTCTATAATTTGGATTTGTACGTGTTTGGGTTATCACAAAAAAGTTGATTTATAATTTAAAATGAGTAAGTGTCATATAAATGATAAGTTAATTAATTCTTATAAATTATACGGGTGTTTGGATAAATTTACATATAAGTTAGTTAAGAGTTTTCTAAATTAAATTTTAAAAAATAATTATTAAATAAAATGATTTCAACACTTGCATTTTAAATTAAAAAAATATTTAAAAACAAAAAGGTAAAAATATAAAATATTAAAAAACAAAGAAATCAAGTAATAAGTCAATAAGTTCAGGAAAATGTATCCAATTATTAACATTTAACTTATCAATATATAAGTTATAAGTTGAGTTCACAAGTCGAGTTGATAAACACTCGATAAGCTCTTATTAACTTATAAAGTATAAATCAAGGGCGCCCAATATTTAGCTGTTGTTTAACGACTTTATTAATCATGAATTAGTCAAAAGAAGATACGTCTGAAATGTAAGTTAAATTTCTAGAATTAGCCAAATTAATTTGAAAGCCATCTTTTTCTGAAATAGTAGTTCCACTTGAAAAACAAATAATTGTGGGGAGAGATTTAATTATATTAGGTATATAACAAGTAGCTAGGTTTCATACGTTTATATGATTCTGTCATATTATTCACTATAGTTGTGATCTTGTCGGTCGACCAATTATCTGCTATTCTAATATTATAATACAAAATTTTTATTAAGACCGAACCCTCTTAATGTAATAATATTTTTCCACTTTTCACCTCATGATATAACAGTATCTTTCTTTATTTGTTAAGAATTCGAAAATTGTCAAAAACAAAGTTAGGTGGAGGTACAAAAAATTTATTAAGACATAACTAGCTCAAAAGATGCATCATTATATAAAAAAAAGCCTCATTAAGCCATGTGCTTTAACTAATGAATTATTAATTCCTAATCTTATTAAATTTATTTTATCCATTATATTTTATTGTTATGAAAGGAGAAACATGTGTCTACATCGGAATTAAAAAGTAATAATATAATAAAAAATTTGTGTAACAATATAATTTCCTCAATCATCTATACTATCATATTAAACACGAAACATTGAAAGTTTTGTAATCTGGTCCCGAAAATTTTTGTAGTCGGATTCTTCAAAAGTTTGGTCACTCAATTCACGGCCGTTAAATATTTCTGATCAAATCGATGAGAACCGTTAGATCAAATATTAAAATTATTATATAGAATAACTTTTCTATTTTTCCTAAGTAAAACATCTAATTTTCCAAAAATATCGCACACAGTTTCATTTAATAAAATAACATAATAAAGTTATAATTACTAATAACTAATCCATTACCTTTTTTAGCCAAAGTGTATATTCTTTTTTATAACTAAAATTTCTATTTCTTTATTTTTCCTAATTAAAATCTCTTATTTTCAAAAAATATCACGGGCAATTTTATTTAATAAGATAAAATAATAATATTATAATTACTAATAACTAACCGATTAACTTTTTTTGCCGAAGTGTATTTTTTTTTTTATATTTTCTAACTAAAACCTCAAAAAATATACATGGGCTATTCCATTTAGTAGTATAAAATATTAATATTATAAATACTAATAATTAACTGATTACCTTTATTAGCCAAATCGTATATTTTTTTTTAATTTTTTCAAACCAAAATTTCTCATTTTCTAAAATTATCACATATAACATATATATAATTATCCGTTAACTCAAATGTGACACTAAACGCTGAAAATTATACAAGGGCGGTCTTATAAATTATTAAATCATGTTGAGTCAAATAAATATTCATTATAATTTTTTTAACAATTTAATATAGCAAATGAATGCAAAAATTAATTATCAAAATATAAAAGCAAATAAGACAACATATTAAAGTTATTATTTATAATATTAATTTAAAAATTATAAATAAAGATTAAATTTCACCAATTATATTAAAGACGAAACATTAAAAATTTTTAGTCCGGTCCTCCAAGAGTTTGGTCACTGAATTCATAGCCGTTAGATATTTCTGATCAAATCGATGAGAACCGTTAGATAAAATATTAAAATTATTATATAAAATATCTTTTCTATTATTCCTAACTAAAATATCTTATTTTCCAAAAATATCACATGCAGTTTCATTTAATAAAATAACATAATAAAGTTATAATTGCTAATAACAAACTCATTACCTTTTTTAGCCAAATTGTATATTTTTTTTTATATTTTCTAACTAAAATTTCTACTTTTCTATTTATCGTAACTGGACCTCTCATTTTCCAAAAATATCATGGATATTTCTATTTAAGAAAATAAAATAATAATATTATAATTACTAATGACTAAGCGATTGGTTTTTTTTTCAAAAAAATTTCTCCTAACTAAAACCTCAAAGATATCCGGAGCAATTTCATTTATTAACATAAAATACTAATAATTAACTAATTACCTTTATTAGCCAAAGCGTATATTCTTTTTTATAACTAAAATATCTACTTTTTTATTTTTCCTAACTAAAACCTGTCATTTTCTAAAAATATCACGGAAGGTTATTTTTAATAAAATTAAATAATAATATTATAATTACTAATAACTAACCGATTAGTTTTTGTTTTGCCAAAGTGTATATTTTTTTATATTTTTTAACTAATATGTCTCATAACTAAAACCTCAAAAATATCACGGTTTATTCCATTTAATAGCATAAAATAGTAATATTATAAATACTAATAATTAACTGATTACCTTTATTAGCCAAGTAGTATATTTTTTTATATATTTTCTAACTAAAATTTCTTCTTTTCTAAAATTACTACAAACGACATATATATAAGTATCAGTTACCTCGAATGCGACACTAAACGCTAAAAATTAGACAATGATAGTCCTATAAATTATTAAATCATGTCGAGTCAAATGAATGCATAAATTAATCATCAAAATGTAAAAGCAAACAAGACAATATATTAAAATTATTATTTATAATATTAATTTTAAAAATATAAATAAAGATTAAATTTCGTCAAATATGTAGTATTATACTTTTTTTCTTTAATATATAATAGATCAACTGTATCCTATATATAACTAACAAAAATTATAATTAATTATTTTAAAATTAAGTTAGAAAATATTTAAAAGTAACACTTGTAAAAGAAAGTTTTATTAGTAGTTTGATTAGTCGTTCTTTAATTTTTTTCATTGAATAGTTAACATATTTATATTAAAAAAATTAACTATGTTAATTAGAACGCATTACTTAAACTTATTTATTTGGGTCATATGATCAGCTTATACTTTATAAGTCAATATATTTGGACCAATTTACGGGCTTATTTATTTAAAAATATTTTAGTACATCTCTAAAGATATTTATTTAAGCATAATTATTACACATCAATTAAAATAATATACTAATAAATTATATTATTTTTAATTAATATAATATATTATAATTAATTATCACAAATTACTCTAATTATTTTAAAAGTAGATGTAATTATTTACTATCGATCAATAATTTTCATAATCCTGTAGACCAATATATATTTTCATGACCCTGTCAATCCACTCTCCTGATTTAAAGGTGACAAGGAACTCTAAAGTTTGGACTTGAATTTTTTCAACCAATATACTAGTAAGACTTAATTTTTTTTTCTCGCACTCTATAACCACTAGTTAGAAAGAAATAACTATAAGAGCTCCGGCCGTATTATGTATATTTGTTAATTAAAATAATATAAAATAATAATTAACTTTGATAATAATAAAAAATTGTCTCCAACATTTTTATTTAATATTGATTAGCTATATTTAAAGAGTGATATATTATCAATATCGAAAAAGGCAAGTTATGAGATGGTAATATAATTTTGATTGGTATGTATGATGTATCTATAAGATGCTCCAACTTTTCAACCGTCTTACCCTAGAAATTCTTAAAATCAAGCAGAAATTAGCTGGTATTTACTCGCTTGAATTTCATATGGTTCCCAGTTATGGTTCTTGAAACAAGTTTGATATGTATAGAAAACCATAAATATCATTGATTGAAAACATCTGAATGACAAATTATGCAATCAACATGATGAGATTCAATAACTATTATGCTTATAATGACTATTATGATTTAGCCTATACACGAAGAGCAATCGAATAATAGGCTAATAGCACACAAGTGATTACAAGACAATATTAACTATAATTGAAACAACCAGATGAACACACTCCCGGATAAAAGCTTGAAAGAAAAGAATGTATTTGTAAAAAAATCATTTCAAAGGTTCCTAATTAATACTAAGTTACTAATTCATCAAATAACATGATGGAATTGACAAGACGACTAAATATCATGAACATTATAACACCTCACAAGACTACTGACTACACTCAAGAAGGTATTAAAGGCTCTTATCAATTTTCATCATGCAGATTTTAAAATGGGACAATGAACCCACAGATTCCTCAGGAAAAATATATAGAGAAAAAGGAAAACCTTAAAAACTAGATCTAAGACTGAAAACTAGTCTAAATGTTACAAAGTTAGAGAAGGCACATTGGTCAAGATGTTAACGACCCGGGGACAAAAAGCCATAAATATGTAAAAGAAACCACTGAAGAACGCTACTGTTGTGCAGTTACTCCATAATCAAGTCTCAAGCACTGTCTTACGCTCTCCCAGCCTGTCTGGCCTCAAGGCAAAACCACCTCAAACTCGGCATTCATGATGAGACAGTTCTGCATATATCCAATCTTAGAGTCAGGCACCTGCAGACAAGTAGGATATGTAAGTTTGCTTAGCCTTGAAAAAACAGTATAAACGGACAATGACTTCAAAGTGAAACCAAAGGAATTCCAAATTTAGAACCTGTGGGCTTATTATTCCACATCCATTCCTGAGCACCCTGAATTCCCTGTGCCAGAGGAGATATATGAGGCTAAAGCAATTAAAGGGACAGGTACAAGGTAATTCAAGAACACATACCTGCTGGAATCGTGAGGGATCGTTTACTGAGCTGGCCACTGCAGGTGATTGTTTATAAGCTAGATCCTACAGTGCAAAGTATTTTTGGGAAAGGTCAAACCAAAAAGAAAACACGTAGCATTAATATGTGGATTCCTGTTAATAGTTTTATCCATAAAATCAATAAACATATCTTGTCAAAGTTCAGATAAAAAGGCACAAGAACTATGGCTGAGTAAGTGGCATAAAAAGGAGAGGAACAGTTTCATATTGATATGACAGTAATAGAAAATAACTAATGGACCAGATTGAAATGTTTTACAGAAAAATATATAAAACATAGCAACATTTTCTTGTCTGTTACTGCAAACAGTTTTTACCAGGTTCTGCATATAACTTGGGTTATAAATATATAAAAACAATGACATACCTGTTGATGACCTGCATATCCAGGAGCCTGATACTGAAAATTATAAAATAAATGGGTAAGTGATTAATATTCAAGAAGCATATTATCTAAATAAACATTTTGTTTTAAAGAACTCACTGACGAAGATTGAGAGGGTTGTTGCAACTGTTGTGGGTAGCGGAGCTGGGGTTGAAGTTGTGACTGGATTTGACTTTGAGGGTTTGGAGCAACTTGCTGCGTAGAGAGGCCATGCGGTTGAAACTGACTTTGAGGCTGTTGAACTGAAGATTTCTGCAGTTGTTGTGCCTGCTGTTTTTCAAACGACGACAGCTCCTCTGGCTTCTCCCACTGCAATTTCATTCAACATACAATAATTAATATTAACGACAGCTCCTCTGGCTTTTCCCACTGTATATTAACATATACAGTCGGAAAAGCACCCAAGTCAGAACTTTTTCAAATAGCAAAAAACTTTACTTTGCTTTCACCAGTTGTACTATTGTAGTAGTATTTGAATCCTTCAGGAGATGTATGTTCTGTCCAGTTGCATTTCAAAGGAACCGCTGCATGTGTAATTTCAGGAATAACTGAAGCTGCAGTGGCAGCAGGTCCATCTGTAACTGGAGGGATAACCTTACTACTGACACTGGTCTGTGGAGTCATTCCAGCCCACGACTGCAGGAAAATAGTTTTAAGCAGGAGATATATCAGAGAGCAACTACATCTGCTACTCATATTACGATTTAGAAATGAAACAAACAGGAGTGGAGTTTAATTTATGGTAGCTAAATATGAAAGAGTAATATAAGAATCCTTACGGAAGAACATCCAGAAAATTATTAATTTGTAAATACATCATTAGTTTGAAAACATAGAATAGATTGTTATCCAGTAACTACAAACTTAATCCGTGTACAGTACCTGCTGAGAAGTAGCGTTTGGACCTTGCTGCGTCGCAAAACTTTGATTTGATGGTTGCATCATCTGCAGCTGTTGCTGGATCTGCGAGAACGCTTGTTGTGATGATTGAAGCCTCGCCTGCAGAGCTTGTGTCTGCTGTGACAGCATCTGTGCTGTCAGCTGAGAAGTTGACTGGTGTAGAGGTTGAGGAAATTGCTGCTGAGGATTTAACTGCTGTTGATTACCCATACCAGAGGGGGGATATGGTGGAACATTAGTATTTGATGGGATTTGTGCTGCAGCAGGTGAGAGACTTTGCTGGTTTTGAGATTGTGAAACAGGCAGCTGTCCATTTACACCAGGCAGCTGTCCATTTACACCAGGCAGCTTTTGAGATGAAAATGTCTGACTATAAGGAGTTGGTGCTCGTAATGGAATGGATTGTGTGGGTTGTGCAACAGAGGTTTGTTTCTGAGAGTAAGATCCTGATGATTGTGACTGCATAGGAGATGGGTACTGCTGTGAAGACTGATATGGCTGTTGTAGAGGTGATATTTGCTGGCTTAAAGATGGGACTTGCGGCTTCGACTGGTTATAATTCTGTAATGATTTCAAAGATTAAATAGAGGGAGGGGGGGGGGGGGGATTTTACTGGCACTTTATGCAGCAAAAGAACAAGAAAGGCAGATTCTAAGTGAAAATATACCTGTGGCAGTGTCGATGACGAAGGAGCTGGGAACACAGAGGGAGGGCCATCTGCAGAGCCACCATAGCCGCCAGCGGAAGAACCACCCTAAATTGTTTACAAAAACATAGATAACAATTATGTTGTGTAGGCAAGTCAACAGGATTACAATTGATGTTATAAAGTTGGCTACAAGCCTACAACGATGTAAAAGACTTGACTATCAATCTTTCATATTCAAGTCAAAAGCCGATATCTCACAGATTCTTCTTTGAGCCACACTTCACAAAATCCACGTTCAATATGGATTTTGGTAAATGACGGACTACGGATTTGCAGGCAACCGTCTTGGGACACAAATTAGGATATACTCATTATTGAACTCACCTCGAAGTGTTTGACCAATAAAATTTTACAATTTATAAACTATTCAACTTTAGACTAATCCTCACTGATTAAAATTCTAAATATGCTCAATAGTTTTAAGAGGAACAGGTAACTAATTAAAGATACTTTAGACTTTCTCAGATCTGGACAGAGGATATCAATGCCTTCCTGTTAGATCAGTTATGGCATTGTTTAAGTAGATAGTGGTAACAGATTGGAAAGGCTGTACACCCTAACATATAGACTGCAGCCAGCATCGAGATTCTTCAAGAGAGACTAACTAGTGCAACCTATGCAAAATATAGCACCCCAATACCAACCAAACCAAGGGACATCTGAGCTTTTGACTTGTTTTGCTGAAAACTGAAACTTTGACATCACTTTGGTAATGCTATTATTTAGCACCTTTTCACAAAAATCAGCTATTAACAAAATTTTCAAGCAATGTTTCAATCCAATAGTTCTAAAGCGGAAAGATTAGCAACAGAGTCTTTTAATATCATAATTCATAGGATTTTAAAGAACATCGATGAGATACCAACCAGAACCATTAAGGATGCATATTAAACATGTTTACAAGTGTAATGCAATAAACCATTCAAGCTTTTTCTTACTGGTGTTGAAGGTGCTGGGAACCGGGTATGTATCCCAACTTCAGAAGATGGCGCCTGATTCTGCGGACTCATTGGATGCCAGGTATTTGGCAGATGATGGTTGTGAATAGTCTCAACTGTGTTTGGCATTGGCCTGCAAGAATAAGCATCAGTATAAACAGCGAAAAGATTAAGGTGGATTGAAATTATAACCATGCAATAGGACAAAAATAATTGATAAAAGCTTCAAAGAAGGGCAGAATTACCTAGCCCCTGGTGGTTGAAACCTAGGACCAAAACCAGGACCACCGAAAGAAGGAGCATTTCTGGAAATAAAATAAACTGAGGATTTTTAAAACAAGTAATTCATCAATCTTTAAAAAGATAAAAACCTCGCAACATTTAGGAACCAACTGAATCTCAATGCCGGCTCTATAGGGCTTAAAAGGATATCATTGAACAAAAAACTTCTACTTTTAAATGATGCGTCAGTTACATAATCTCACACAATAATGAATCCAATTTTTAATCTTGCCTTTCAGCTTGTGGTCCAAACCTCCATTTAAAAAAGTAAAGTTTTGTACCTCTCAACATACTTTCAAGGGGGGTAGTAAAATTTCTTTAACAAATTGATGAATTCACTACTGATTTAATTACAAACTTCAAGAAATTTTATATGACAAATAAGCCCTAGTAAGCTTGGCTACACAGCAATATCTTTAGGAATCTTTAAATAATATTATGCAAATAAATCCTGAAAAATCTAATCACAACACAATCGTTGAAAATCTAAACCTGACCTTGACTCCCCTGGTCTTGGCCTTTTAGGATCAGCAAACCGAACAGTTAGAGGCTGATCACAACCCTAAGATTCATAGACAGCCAGGTTATTACTTAAAAATAGAACCAACAACAACAAAATAAATAAATATATATATATATATATATATATATATATATATATATATATAGAATGAAGCTTACTCTCATTGTATAAGTTCCACTAAGTGAATTTATTGCAGCCATTGCCGATTCTCTACTCGAATATTTCACGAACCCACATCCTTCAATAAACTTGAAAAATATTAGGATTTGAGATTTAGAAAATAATGAATAATGTGCATACACTGGAACTATAACCCTAAAGATTTATATCAAAATCAAATCAGAGAAGCATTAACCAGTCAAACAAATCAGAGAAAACCAAGAGAACAGACCTGAACTAAAAATAAACAGCCAACATTTTATATAATAACATATTACTCGGGATATCTGAAAGTCAATCAATAAATTCCAAATATAGGTACCCAACAATCTCAATCACCACATTCCATTCCCAATACACAATTACATAATTAAGTTTAGGCTGATGTTAGAAGCAAGTGGCCGAGCTCACAGCACTCATAAATTTAGTTCACTAAATCCTATAGTATTTAAAAAACTAAAAAGGCATAGGTCAAGAATTGTTCAGTAAGCTCAGATATTTATTAATGTCTGGAATATTTTAGAGCATCAAATTGTGTTGCATATTTGCATCAGAGAAATATAAAATCATTCATTTTCCCACTTGCCCTTTTCTGATTTTTGCACACAAGCAAAGAGTAAAAAAATAAATAATAATTTGAGCCAAAAAATAGAGTATCCACAAGTTGCAGGTATAGAACCATGTAACCAAATATGAAGCATAATACAATATTGAGAAATGAGAGTAACACAACTAACCACGACTCTGCTTCATTTCATCACGCATGAGATACACATCGTCAACTATACCAAATGGTGAAAATATCTGTAGAAAAAATAAAACTTCATCAGGATATAGGTTAGATATCCTGCATTAACTAGAAAGGTAAATTTAAGCAATATACTAGAGAGATGTAATACGTTGCAAAAACATTTTTTTAAAGGAACGCATACAACATGATACAGAAGACAAAAACATTTTTAAAGGGATGTATACAACATGACACAGGAGATAGAACTTCATAATGACAATGGAGAAACAAACTACATTCTCCTTCCTTTCTCTATACTTCCCCCTCCTTCGAAAGAGGACACAAAGGAGGGAAACCAACTATAGATATATGCAGCTATGCATCATGGCACTAAAGAACAAAACTCATGATATCCACCAACCAGTTACACCCTTGTCTCTCCGAAACCTTCTTGAAACAAGAAGTGGAATTAAATAGCTAATGGAAGAAAAATGCCCATAGTTATATCGAGATGCAAGAAAATAATAACAGGAAAGGCATTAAAAACTATAAAGCGTCACTATAAAATACATATACTTATGACTTGCCTCTTCAACTTCCTTTTCTAAAGCTTGCTTGTTCAGTGAGCCAACAAACAGTTTGTACTCAACTGCACCTAACAAACAACACAAAACATCAGAATGAAATATAAGAGTTATACTCGGGAAAAAAAAATCAGAAAACTAAAGCCAATCCTATAAAACCCAATTATAAATTTCATCTTCTCCACCTTTAAACCCCCATAATTAAAAGAAGACCATTTCATTTTGCCAGTCTTTCCTAAAGAAAACAATTAGCTTTAAGTTGTATATGACATTGAGGATTTTGAAATTCTCGTATTAAAAAGAAAAGGGAACTACAACTAAAACATATTTCTACAGGACAACATCCCGGGATAATATGAACTAGAACAGTTTCATAATGATCTAGTAAAAAAAACTGGAAAGACAATTCCCCATCAAACCCTCAATAATATATTTAAGAACTGACCTTGTGCACATAAAGGACGCTAATAAGAAAACAACATATTACATTTAAAATTTAACTGCAGCAAAATTGTAATTAACAGAAATTACCAAGGCGTTCTCGCTCCCCATCAGCGTATCTCACTTGGATAGGACCCACACCCTGAAACAAATGCATACTAAATATTGACTGAAATCAATTAAATACACATGGAATCAAAAGTGACATACCCCTGGTAAAGTGTGCTGATTATGTAAAGCTCTTATAGCCCGATCCGCTTCGACTGAAGTAGCATATTTTATAAAACAACATCCTGCAGGAAGCCAAGAGTTTGTAACCAGATATCATTAGCTACAGCTAGCAACATAGTGGGGGATGATGGAATGAAATAAAGAAACACGTGATATTAAATTTGCAAAGGTGCGTATAAATGGCGTGCATCATCCACAATAACATAGTTCCTAAATTTTTTTAAAATCAGTGTTCATAGGATACGTAGCAACTACTAGTTGGATCCAAATAAAAGTCATAACTGTATGGTACAATAATAATACTACAAAAATGCCTCTGTTACACCAGTCATTACTTATAATCACAATTACATAGTACTGTCCGGACTTTGTTTAAGTATTGTAACACCGTCTCTCATGTGCACAGTACTAAACTACTCCCTACCTAAGCTTCTATGAATAAGCTAATCTGAACACAAAGGCTAGCTAGAGACCGAGATGTAACCAAAGGCATATACAAGACAGTTCAGTGTTAGTAGAGGGGGCGACGGCCTACGAAAAAGTTAGATAGATAAAAAGTATTTAAAATTACATGTCTTTAAAATGGCAGTGAACAATAGTACAAACAGAAGCCTGGACGCCAATTATAATGTTATGATCACTGTTTTTGAGCTAGTACCACACTGATTACATAGGCAACTTGGTTTGATTCATATGGCCTTGGGATTCCCACCTGAGCACATGTCCTCAGAGACCAACCTCCTAATACCACAAAATCCAAGAAATCATATTTTCTAGAACTAACGACTCTTGTTTATATATTACTATGGGTTAGGGATCCCCTCGCAGAGTTTTAGAGATCAACATCCTAAGACCACAAAATATGCTCTTCAAAATCTCAAGAATTTATATTTTACTACAACTAGTGACTAATAATATTATATATAGTCACATAAATCATTAAAGCATTATGAAACACATGCAACGTTGTATAGAGTAGCAGAACCACATCTTTCAACCAGCATCAGCCATCTATGGCTTGTATCCTCGTAACCTAATTGTCATCACATTAACACTTAAATCCATAGGCAAAGTACAACTCCTTGAAACCAAATTGGCAGATATTAAACTTCAAAAGATCCTACGAAAACAGCCAACTTTAAACCACTGAACAAATATGGGAAAATGGTTGAATTCATGATTACTTCAACCATTGACTAGATCAAATTCACAAACAAAAAACAGTTGGAATATTGATCTTAATATTAACAAAGAAATACGATAAAGAAGTTTGAAACTATTGAAGTTCTAGCCGCTCGCCACTCGTACAAATGCACAATCACATTAGTTCTGTTTCAAACTATAAACCATTTTGATACATATAATTGTGTCCCAGAACTGGACTCAACTATTATCCACAAGAATCATCAATATATGAAAGAGGTATATATAACTGATGAGGTGTAAACCTATCGTGATATCAAAGAGTCATCCCATCTAAGTCTGGAGCAACCAAATAGATACTGGATGCCATTACAGCATTCACAAAAAACTGCATTAGCACTAGACCAAAAAAGAAATCTAATACTAACCACGCAGAGAAAGATGGCATTCACAATTTCACATATCAAACAGTGTATGGTATAATTGCCCATTAACCAATCACAGTATGTCACACGGCCTTGACAAAATTAAAACTGATCATGCAGTTCATTAACCAGCGATGATGGCTTTTTCACTATATGATTATCACATGAACCTACGAAGGTGACCCAGAAATAGAAACAACGCTCATTGGAAGTAATATATACATATCTATACATAATACTGAAAAGGTACAGACATGATGCAGAAAATTGATAAAATTTACCAAATACAAAATTAAGGATATAAAATAAACCAAGAACTTATGTTCCTCGTAAGAAATCAGACCAGAAGCTGAAACTGGTACCAACATTTAAAAGAATCTGTAAACGTAATGTCTACGCCAGTAAGCCACAAATAAGCCTAATGAAAGTTATGAAAAAGCTGTTCATCTAATTAGCAAGTACTTTACAAACTACATTCTACAAACAACACTAAGGTCGTTCAAAGCTTTCCACCTTCCTGAATGATTTACAACAATGTAAAGAAAATATAGTATGAGTTGAGCAAGTATGCCCTAGGAAACTAAATATTTCAAACAACAATAAGAACATTTCAGAACTAAATAAGTTGGTAATATGAACATATAAAAATTTTAACCAAGTCCATTGTCTCTATCAAACCAATTTAAGATGGCAAATAATAACCATGTAGAAGACGATCTAACCACGTTGCAATATACTGTTGACTAAATATTAAACAGAGCAACTGGCCACTAATGGAACATTAACAAATTCGTCTACCATCAGACACCAGAGAATTACGCTTTAACTCTTTGGACTTGCAAACAGCAAACAATTATAGACACAATGCCACCCAACAAAAACTGTCAATAAGCCCATGATAATTTTGACGATGTCACACGAATTGGATATCACAACATATGAAGCACAATTGCAGTCTTCACAGTGAATACACACAAAAACATATTTGTTTTAAGGGAAGCCACAGAATGTTCTCATTGACAGAGCACATGACAGAAAACGATATTAATACACTGATTAAAATGTCCAGCACCGATCAATTACATTCATCCCGAATTAAATTCAGTAACAGTTAAGATCTAGATCAAGAACGCAACTGCCTTGCACCATTAAAACTCCACCAAAAGATATTAATGGGAGAAAGTAACAAGTAAACTAGCGAAGACAAATTCTCATATATCCTCACACTGAACAATGAACCTAAAACCAATGGGACAGAAAGTGACCGTAGGACCAACAGAAATAATTTCACCCCCATGCTGTTAGATACCTAACATTAGTACCGCAGAATTCAGAATAACAATGAGATAATTAGATGAAAGAAACCCTAGATCATCAGGTATTTGCAGATAAAAGTAAATACATATATATAGATATATATATATATATATATATATATAGAGAGAGAGAGAGAGAGCTGGTGGAAGTATTCAAATAGAAATAGCGACTCGATTTATAGCCAACTAACTAGCAATAATCGACTATTCTATCCACTATTCAATAACTGATATAGTATACTTGCACAATGTAATTACGATGCGCATGCAGGTCTCAACTAAAATCCTAACACACACCAACAGTGATATTGAAATTAATGTGACAGAAAGTAACCACATAACAAAGAGTACATTCCTAAGGCCATACTCTCACACCAACAGCAGAATTGAAGAGGGAGAATTCAAGAGAAAAGATCACACACACATAACTAAGCAATGGAACATATTCAGATCCCATTCAAATAACATTCATTACTCATACAAACAAAAATATGCAGCCACTACCAAAATGTGGGGGAATGATTAGAACATTTTCCAGTAGAGAATAAAAACAAACTACCCCATATAATTCAGTATAGATCATCCAGGAGGCAGTAAACATGCATGCAGTCAGATTTGACACCTCATTTAAGGGCCCAGACTACTTTGCCCGTCCCCACTTAAAAAAGGAAACGGACCAACAACAAGGGCATCTACAAAACTAGATTGAAGTTCAAGCTACAGATACATAATATTCACGCATCCATGTATTTACGTCCAACTTATATGCACATTTTAGAGCAATCGGCACAGAAAGAGTCTATATAATTTTTTGTTAAAGTTTACGTAACAGCATTCGCCTGAAGTGTCACTTGCTGTACAAAGACAACTTCAACAAAAATGTCATAATTACGAATGCTACAATGGTAATAGATGCTACTTTGGAAAACATCTTATATTTTTTACATCAGCTGTCAACAAGTTGAAGAACAGCAACATCTAAAGCTTCCCGGTTCTTAATCAACACAGAAATTGATTTTTAAGGGTTTAGTCTTTGCCTTCTTGGTGGACAGGACGAACATACAAGATAGATCGCAGCCAAGACCAAGAAGCCGACAGGTGTTGGAAAAATAACTGAGATGAAACATGGGCTAAAGATGCTCCTCTCGGCCCCTCAAAGGACCTGAAAACAGATACCTATAAAGAAAAAATTGTTCAAAGTAAACTATACAAGCATACCTTGCTGTTGCCCAGTTTTCTTGTCCTTTATCAGAGCAACCTCCAAAACGCGTCCATGTTGGTCAAACAACGGTCGTATCTGACAGGAAAAAAAAAGGGCAGAATTGACATGGTGGTAATAGAAAACGTCATTAGCTTAATCATTAAACAGTAATCACAAAACATAACATAATTATGAACCAGGTAAGTGGGGAACAATCTTTTCACACATAATAACTCAACAAGTCAATCAACTTACTTCATCTTCGGTGGCCGTCCTTGGAACAGAACCGACAAAAAGTTTGGCGAATGCACCCCCATCATGGTTATCTACAAAAAAATTCAACATCAGTCTGACAAACAACACAAACAAAACAAAGATACCACATTCAAAATTAAGTTGCAAAAATGACTACACAAATTCCACAAACGGCAAAAAGTTTACCACTATGATTACGCAACGAATGTAACAAAAATGAACAGCAACCAAATCATGTTGCCCTCCAAAACCAAAATCAACATTAACATGCTGGATGACAATCAATTCTTATATTTGGCGTCTCAATATGTAAGAAATAAAACCAGAGGGAGCGGAACACCCAGTCAATTACTCAACACAAATCCTTGAATTATGTAAACAATTACACATATCTCACACAAATATCCCAATTATCATCCTAGCTTAAAACAATAGAATTTTCACTAATTTTTCGCCTTCCATTAGTATGCAAAGATTAAAATTCAAATAAGTACCTCAAAACTCAATTTCGGATTAAATCTACAACAATGGCATAATAACCATTCAAGCTTAACATAAAAAACAATAGAAACCTAAGCAATTAATTGTCCTTCCATTAGCATATAAACATTACATATGATCTCAATACACTAAATAAAAAATACAAATAACAACCAGTAGCACAAACTCAATTTTGAATAAAAAGCGATAACTGTACATATGACAAGGAAAAACTACCTGGAGACACGGCAGGGGCAGAAAAAGGAAACCCTCGCTTCTGGCCAGTAATTGGACCCTGTTGATCAAAATTACCTATACCACCACTAGTTGGACCCTCTTGATCAAAATTACCCATCCTGCCAGGTCCTCCACCACTAATTGGGCCCTGCTGATCAAAGTTATCCATACTGCTACGTCCTCCCACCGCAATTGGACCCTGTTGATCAAAATTACCCATACCGCCACGTCCTCCACCACTTATCGGACCCTGATCAAAATGACCCGTACTGCCACGTCCTCCACCATTAATTGGACCCTGATCAAAATCACCCATACTGCCACGTCCTCCACCACTAATCGGACCCTGATCAAAATTACCTGTACTGCCACGTCCTCCACCACTAATCGGACCCTGTTTATCATAATTGACCCCACCACCAAGTCCTACATTAGTAATTGGACCCCGTTGATCGAAACCATGTCCTCCACCACCACCACTAATCGGACCCTGTTTATCATAATTGACCCCACCGCCAGGTCCTACATTAGTAATTGAACCCCGTTGATCGAAACCATGTCCTCCACCACTAACTGGACCCCGTTGATCAAAATTACCCATACCGCCACGTCCTTCACCGGTATGACCCTGTTGATCAAAATTACCCATACTGCCGCATCCTTCACCAGTATTTCGACCCTGTTGATCAAAATTAACCGCACCACCACGCCCTCCACCACTAATTGTACTCTGTTGATCAAAATTACCCATACCACTGCGTCCTCGTTGATCAAAATTACTAACACCGCCCCGTCCTCCACCCATAATTGGACCCTGTTGATCATAATGACCCATACCGCCACGTCCTCCACTCTTAATTGGACCCTGCTGATCATAATTACCCCTACCGCCACGTCCTCCTCGACCCTGTTGATCAAAATCACCCACACCGCCACGTCCTCCATCACTAATCAAACCCTGTTGATCAAAATTACCCGAACCGCCACGTCCTCCACCACTAACTGGACCGCGTTGATCAAAATTACCCGAACCGCCACGTCCTCCACCACTATTCGGACCCTGTTTATCGAAACCACTACGTCCTCCATCGCCTCGAAACCCCGGTCCACGACCTCCACCAGCTCCACCACTATTCGAAAACCTAGGAGGACTATTTAACCCACCTCGGTCACGACCGCCACTCGAAAACCCCGAATCATAATAACTAGCCGTTGGACTAGTGTAATTCTTATTGTTGTGATGATTTTTCATTGGATAAGCATCGTCGCCGCGAGGAGGAGGCGGAGGAAGAGGGGCTCTTGAGTTCCGATAAGGTCGTGAGTCGCCGTAGCGATCGGCGGCGGCGCCGCGGTGTCTGTCCATGGAGAATTGAAATTGTAATTGAAAACCCTAGATAATTTAAATTGGGGATTTTGGGGAGTGTTTGAATTTTTGTTAAGAGAAAAATGGGAGTGTTAGTATGGTATATGTAGAGGTGTGTGTATATATAGTGTGGACTACGCCTACGTCATGGATTCGTAATTTCGTATATGTGTGCGTGCACGGTCAAATCATTATTCTTGTGTCCATTTTTTAGAAATTTTCGATTTTTTTAAAAAAAATTGAATCAATTCTCGATTAATTTATAACTAGGCAACTTATGTGCGCTTCACGTGGTTTATAAAATTTTATTTTAACTATAATAATAATAAATATAAATTTTATTATTCAAAATATGTTGATAACTATTTGAAGAGATTTTTGGAAAAAAGTAATTCATAACAATTTATGTAAATTATTAGTTGGAATAATGATCTCATTATATATCTAAAATTTTAATAATCTTAAAAGAATTGTAAACATGAAAAAAAAAACTACAATATGAATATAATATTTACGAAAAAAATTGTAAACATTTTTAAAAGCTGACACCACTCTCATAACATAAACACTCGGTAATTGTGTTAAAATTATTAAAATATTAATTAATTCCTACATAATATAATGAAAGAACGGGTATATAATTTTTTTTTATCAATTCTGATACTCGAGAAAAGAGTCGGGTTGATTTTATTTAATCATCTTTGTCACGCCTACTATATGTAATTTGTTCAGGCGTGAAATCAAAATCCTGTGAATATTACTTACGTACAAATTTTAGATATTAACCGAAAATTTTACATAATTCCACAAGTTATCACAAATTTCACTGATAAAAAATGTCTTGCAAAGTTAAAATTGTATCTCCTACAATCGTCCAAAAATTTTGCATGATAATAGAAAATGGCACTATATAAATAATTTCAAGTCGTCATTTTATTCAAAATAGTCTTTCTATTTTACAAATAATTGATATTTATATTGATATAATAATTATAATTCCCAAATAAAATTTACATATTAAATACAAATTTAACAGATGTTATTAATATCTAATTAAGATGCTATCAAATTTAATGATAACAAAATTAAGAAAAAAGAACATTCAAGAAAATTACTTTCAAAGTTTGTTAGGGCCTCCGTTAATACCGGAGATAGATCGACGCTTCCTCCATTTCTTTTTAAGTATCACTTTGACTTTGTGCACGTATTTTAAGATGTCCGAAAAAGTGTGTTAGATATATTATTTTTATGATTTTTTTCTGAATAAAGATATAACATTTGAACTTTTATTTAAATAAGAAGATTAAAAAAAAAATTGGAGCTCACTTTTTTTGCATATTAAATTATGTGTACGGAGTCAAAACAACACTTATTTTGAAATATTATAAGTAATTAAGTTTTGAATTTCGAATAAATTAAAGATACATATTCCTCGCAACTGCAACAAAACGTTTACTCTCCAAAATGACGGGGTATTGCAATGATGTTAGTATGAAATGTTTCGCCGTCCAACATTTACTCAAGTATAATTTTGATGAAAAAACTGTGGCCTTAATTTATATTGTTTTGTGTTCGTTACGAATATCGTATAGACATTATATTAGTTAATTCTCGATCTTTAAAATGATATGACATATTCAAGAACATATGACGTTTGTATTTTTTATTATTTTATTATTAGATTAGTTACAATTTGTAAAAGAAAAGAATTATATAAGATAATTTTAAATTATTATATCATAACAACATAAGTATGTTTTGAAAAGAAATTTAATATTTGTGTCTACTTCATTTTTTGAGTTTTTGTCATTCAATTTAACTTTAAAAGGAATTAAAAACAGGAGAAGAAGTAAAAAAAAGGTAGTGGAAAATTTCATGATTTTCAACGTTGAGGCGCACAGAGGAAGCTGATAGATATAGAAAAATTACATTTAAAAACTACTTAGCTACAATGTAGCATGTTATCCAATTGACAGAGTTCAAACAATGTCTAATAAAGGCTTATGAGTTATGACAAGAAAAGAATAAAAAAGCTATCAATAAATAATGTTAAAAATACAAAATGAAGTGCAAGAGTCATGGATCGATCTCGAGTTTTACTTTATCCAAGTCAGCGCCACTTTTGTAGGAATAGGGACATAAAATTTTAAAAATGTAATTTGAAGGGATAATGGTGTGCCACCTCAACGATCCACTCGCTTAATATTAGTGTGTGTGTGTGTGTATAATAAAGGTAATTGTGTGATTTGTATATGAAATAGAGAAAAAATCCCCTAGATCGACTTAGGTAAATTACGTGAAATTAGGTTATTTTATAATGTGAAAAGGTTAGAAAAAATAGCCTTACATTGATTTAGAAGAATTATATGATATTAATTGATTTTATAGTATGAAAAGGTTATGAAAAATATCAACCAAACATATAAAGTGTATACTGTCTATCGAAGTGTTTGGGAAGGTTAAGATGTATAGAGTTTTATTCTCATTAAGAAAAATGAAGAGACTGTTTCCAGAAAAACTCCCAAAATGTATGTGTGTGTACATGATATAAAAAGTGATAAATTACAATAAATCAAAAAAATGAACATATGAAAAAACCAGGAACAATAATAAACAAATATCAAATTTATCACATAATTCGTAAAATGGTCTAGAAAATATCTTTTGTTAGGTCCCGATAAGTTTGTAGAATGGAGGATTGAAAATAAACTATACCGTTTTGTCGAATTTGTTCGTTTTAAGATTAAACAATTGATGAACAAATTATTGCGGAATTAAATGAAACAGAATTCAAGTTAAATATAACTTATATTAAACTTGAAAGGTTTTACAAATTTTGGTACTGATTTACAAGATTAAATCTCAAACTAATTAAAACAAATCTAGAATAAATTCAACATGAATTTATCTATTTTTGTAATAAAAAGATATAACGATAAACGACGGTTCGAGATTCGTTTTAGGGATAAAGATCCGCTAGATAGTCAATACAATACAAGCAAATGATTTCTAGTGGTTTGAATGTAACAATAGATTTCTAGAAATTATTTCCTTGATCAGAAAATGTCCACGGCAGTAAGCTTGTTCTTGATAGAAAGTTTGAAGAATGTAATGTTTTTTATTAGTTGTAATCTTCTGTCTTGATCTGCTTTTGTATATCTAATCCACTTGACATTTTTGTTAATCTGCACGTGCATTGGTTTAAAAGGCAGAAAGACTATCTAATTAAAGTAGAAAGACTATTTCTTTTATCAGAAAAACTATCTTGATAATAGAAAGACTATTTCTAATTTCAGAAAGACTATCCTTAAGTCTAAAAAGACTTTCGGAAAGACTATCTTATTTTTAGAAATACTTTCTGAATTATTAAGTAAAGTCAGTAAGACTTTCGGTAAGACTATCAAGAATAGTCTTACTGGCTTTACTTTTAGTCTTTCTGAATTTAGAAGTTAGAATTAATTCTAAATTAATTACCTACTTAATTAATTTATCAAAGTTAAATTAATTAAATAAAATAGATAATTAAAGGAGAATAAAAACTAATTTCTTGTTCAAAGAAATTGTCCTGAGAACCACTTTAAATAATGACAAACTTCCACTGACTGTGTTGACACTCGATGTACTGTCTGGTTCATGAGCGACTAACTTCAATGGTTGTTCTTCATCTCTGACTTTAAAGTTGTGATTCTCTTCTCTTTAAATCCCTTTGATTAATCACTGTAACATGTACCCTTGTTGTCACACTCCTGAAATCTCTGTCAATTTAATAAATCCACTTTCTTGAAAACTTCACTGAGGCTTGATCAAATTAATGAACTTCTTTCAATGTAGAATAACTTCAAGTCTGTAGATGACTTTTATCTTCATTCTTTTCACTGATATGATCTTCTGAGATTCCTGTGACAATATGAATTATTACTTACTTATTACAAACTTGTTTAAGTTGAGTTAAATCCTCGATGTTAACAAATAGACCTATACATATGCCTTTCATCTTTGTCCATGGTTTTCTTCACCTGAGACTTGCCTCGTTGAGCTTACGTAGCCACTGCACAAACAGTGTTTGAATCACTTGACATGTTGGCATTAAACATTTTTTCTTTCATGTTTCATTGTATGAATCATTCTTTGTAAATGATTAAAGGACATACGATAACTGATACGGGTGATCCATTGTCATTCTCATCTCCACCAATGCAAGTGCTCCAATTTACGACTCTTTCAACATGAAATCATCAAGGCAATCCATCATCTTTCTTGTTAATTTTATCCCCAAAAAAATTATGTGATCTTTATATGTGATAACCTTCACTGAAAATAAACATACTAGAGTTGTCGGTTCAACTCGTAGGAAGAAAGAAGAGGATCTTGGTCTCTTGCAGTCTTCAGTTCGATATAATTCTTGTAAATGATGAATAAAAGTGTGTATTGGTAGTGTTGGGTCATAAATCGCAGACGGCGATGAAATATGGCCGGTGACAGTTTCTAGATTAATTCTCTCATCCCATTATACTTTACCAAACTTCATTTTCTCATATTTTAACTACTGCACTCCCACGTAAGTAATTGGATTGTCTAATCCAATCCTTTAGTATAAAATACTTTCAGTGTGTGTATATATATATATATGAATATATAAACTAAGAGGGAGAGAGCTTGTTTGGATGGTTCGGAAGGAGAGAGTGAAAAAGTTTTGACATATTTGTAAATAAAAGAACTTGTTATCATTATAATGATAAAATCGTGAATTTCTATGAGAAATATTCTTAATTTCATGTAATTAATTGAGATGGGCTGACGAGCATGAAATAAAATACAAGTGTGTCAGCCCCCATACATGGTTTTACGACTTTGCGGAGACTTGTGTTTTTGGTATTGCCTGGATCTGGTCACTGCGACTCCCTTTGTGAGGAGGCACCCCTTCTCCCGAGGTATTCTCTACCTACCTACTTGTGTCGGTTTCGGGTACAGGTACCCTTTTGTTGAAGGTCGTTCGAGCTTTTCCTGGGATTATGACATTGGTTACTTCAGCGTCGTAACACTTGGTACTCGAACATTGGCTCGAGGTATATACCTGCACAATTTTGTCAAAATATATTATACATGCAAAATATTTATAATTCAGATGAATAATTGTTCATTGAAGAAATAGTAATATATAGGATGTTAGTCATAGAGGCATTCCTGTAAACATACCCCCTTTGTGAGGAGGCACCCCTTCTCCCGAGGTATTCTCTACCTACCTACTTGTGTCGGTTTCGGGTACATGTACCCTTTTGTTGAAGGTCGTTCGGGCTTTTCCTGGGATTATGACATTGGTTACTTCAGCGTCGTAACACTTGGTACTCGAACATTGGCTCGAGGTATATACCTGCACAATTTTGTCAAAAAATATTACACATGCAAAATATTTATAATTCGGATGTATAATTGTTCATTGAAGAAATAGTAATATATGGGATGTTAGTCATAGAGGCATTCATGTAAACATCTAATAACAAGCCTATAATATTGTAACACCTTGTGTTTAGGCCTGTAAACGAACTGAACTCGGACGAACAATTAACGAACACGAAGAAAAAATTAACGAACCAAACAATGTTCGTTAACACTATCGAACATTTTTTCCTGTATGAACTCGAGTTCGGTAATTCTCGAACCGAACACAAATTGTTCGCTAAAAACCGAACCGAAACGAACTCGAACTCGGTCGAACAGTTCGTTAAATAAAAGTTATATATATGATATAGTTTTGGTTTTGGACTCCTGTTAAGTAAGTTGTAAACAAGTAAACAATCTCTCTGGTCCAATATTTCATGTAGCTGGCCCAATTAATTTATATCAAGTTATTAACAAGTAAAAAAAATGAAATCATAAATTGGTTCAATAATTGACTAAGTCTAATATAATTATATAAGTAATATTATTGAATGTTGAGACATCAGACATAGTTACTAAGTTACATACAGTCATACAGATCAAGACTCATCGAGGCACCGACTACCGAGATTGAAAGACTGAGAGACATAGTTGAGTTGAAGATCGATAATCCGTTTTCAATTTTAATTAGGTACAAATCTTCTATGTTCCTCTCATCAATTTTAGCTTTTAGGGTTTTTGATTTCTTATTCTTGTATTCTTATTCTTCTTTTTAGGGTTTTTTTTAAAAATTTAAAATACTCTGCACTTTGATTGTTTGGATTATTGATTAACATATGCACTTCGAACTCTATCCTATTCGATTTGTATTTCCTTTTACCATTTATGAACTTGGGTAAGTTTAAAAATCAATTGTTGGATCTGGGTTGTCTTTATAATGTAATTCTTGATTGGCTTTTGGCATTTTGCAGATTGTGAATTAATTTTGTAGTTGTTTTGTTGGCTAGAATGTTAGTCTTTCTTAATTATGATTGATATTTGTGTTTTTGGTGATTGTCATTTGTATATTTATCCATCTAACCATCATACTGTATTTTGTTCGTCGTGTTGCTGCAATAACGCTTAAAAATGTCATTTGGTCCTGCTAGAAAGGGAAAAAAGGAAAGAAAATTAGTCGTGTAGAAATCATTCCAAAAAATGTATGCACGAGTTCTATGGATTCTTGCAGGTAAAAATACTTATATATTTGTGAATCGAGATCTTCCTAGCGGCAATGTGTGATATATCATAATGTAAATGGATTCGTGACCCTTTGTTATATTTAGTTCTCTCTTACATGACAGAGGACAACCTAACTTGATTACAATTATTATACAGGGTTATTTTCTATGTCATTTATAATGTGTATGAATTTGTATCTTTTACATATTTTAAATTATGAATGCATTTAATCTATTATGTCAGAGCTTGATTAAGTAATTTTATTGGTTATGTAATTTTATTTGTGCAGGTTGTCAAGGTCTCAACTCTCAAGGTCAAGGATGTGTTCATGTGCCTCAGTGCTTGTTTTATTTCCTTATTCCTGGTCCCTGGATGTGGGATATTTATCACTTCAATTTCTAGCAATTTAGGCCCTAGTTTAAACTTGCAGAAGACTTTAACTCTTTAAGTTTCCATTTTGAGTTTTAATTTTGTAATGACTAATCACTAATGTAGTAATGTGTTGATGGATTGATTGACTATGTTAAATGTTAATTACTTAATTTTGATTAGTGATTACTATATTTTAGCTTTTAAATTATTCATGTATGCAGTATGCTGGTATAGTGGTATTTATGATCAATAGAGTCCTCATACATCAGGAAATCATGCATACATTTTAAATTTCATAAATACTTGTTTGTTGTCGAACGAAATCGAGCTTAACAAACTCGAGTCGAACATGTAAAAAGTTCGGTTCAGTTCGTTAAGGTTATCAGACAAGAAATATGGTCTGAACTCGAGTTCGTTAATACTTCGAACCGAGCTTATCGAACACGAACACGAGCAAACATGAGCGAGCTTAACGAACAGTTTGGTTCGTTTACAGCCCTACTTGTGTTACTTACTTGACCATTTAACTAGGGGATCCCTTTGTTTTCAAAGGTTCTATACTTGTATTTAGTTCAATTGTAATATCTCTATTGTAACCATTAAAATAAGTCCTAAGATATGACTTGAAAAAAGATCACAAGATCATACCTCAAGACATTTGAAGACAAACTTGAAGAATAAAAGTGTTGCAGAAATGAAGATTGAAATTTGGCTAAGTCATGATTAGAGAAGTCCCAAATGAACTAATTCGAGAAGTCACCAATTCGAGAAGTGTTGCATTGAAGATTCGAGAAGTCAAGTATACTGATTCGAGATGTCTCAATTAGTGGAGTCAAAATACAATAATTCGAGATGTTTTGAATTAGAAATCCATTTTATATTGATTCAAGATGTCAAGGATTAGAGAAGTCATAATACTAATTCGAGATGTCAATGATTAGTTAAGTCAATATACTGATTCAAGAAGTGTTAAGGATGCTGATTCGAGAAATGAAGATAGTCAATTCGAGAAGTCAGTTTATACTGGTTCGAGAAGTCAAGATATCGAATGAAGTGTTCCAGAGATATCGAATGGGGGACTTAGCAAAATATCTAATCAACAACAGACAGAGTTTTGGAGACAGAGAATCAAATTAAACCAAGGCTTATGCAATGGTCTCAATCATTGCCTACAAAGAAGCTTAAAGAGATAGTCAAAGTGAACAGCTAAAGATATGGATCTGGCAGTATTCAAAACAAGGGAATATCACAAGATGCCAACTTTCACCAAAATAGTATATACAGAGTTTGGAAATATTTTTGTTTATTACCAGTTTTGTAAAAGTGAGTTGTGTGCAGTTTATAAGTCATCTTGTAAACACTTATAAACTCCAAGTTTATAAAGTCATTCTAAACTACTTAAAATTACACAGTAGATTAAGCTCAGAAGATTACTTTTCCACTATAAATCCACTGGTTCCTTTGATGATTTGCCTTTTCAGCTGAGTGTCCTTCTTCAATCATCTCTATTGACTAGATGAAAATAGAATGCTCCTTTTTCTTCAGAGTTACCAAGATTATTGGTTTTCATGCTCTTTTTGTTCCATCAACCCATGTGATTTGTCAGGCATGTCTCTATCACATTGTCAACTACTAGTTATTGGCATTACATCCATTGAGGTTGATTGGACTCACATTCGTTGATAGCTTTCTTCATATCCACTGATAGTGTACTGACTACATTCGTTGATGAGGAAAGTCATATCCGTTGAAGGTTAAATTGTATTCGTTGATGACATCTTCACTTATATAGAATTACAAGGCATATGATATTTACAATTAACCAACCTATTCTGTATATCCATTGACAGTCAACATGACTTATTCAAAAACCTAACAACTATACTATCAACTGCTATCTAGAACAAATTAAACATGTTACATAATAACTTATCCGTTGATAAGCTACTTGTCAATGGATATTGTATTCACATGTTATCCATTGACAACTACAATTACTTATACAAATTTGCCGAGTTATTTGGTTATCATCAAGAATCAACATAATTCCTAACAACAATCTTTTTGTCTATTGCCAGTTTTGTAAAAGTGAGTTGTGTGCAGTTTATAAGTACACAGCTTCCTTATCTTTTGAAGTAAGTTTTTCATTGTATTATTCAGACTTATCTCTCTAAGAAAAACGAAGCTGAAAATTCATTTTTCGAATTCACAGTTTGTAGCATCTTTAATTTAATACAATATTGGATTTAAAGTAAATTTGTGTGTTGCTTTTATTCCGCAATATTTCGATTACAACATACATCTTTAAGCTACAAGTAATCAAGATTCAAAATGAAGATAATCAAAGAAACTACAGATAATATATTCACACCCCTCTATATTATCTTCAAGTGAAACTCATACTCAACATGGGAGCTATTTTAATTTTGTACATATTACACACTGCCAACTGAATGCAAATTATTCCAAAATTAAGTTGTCGATCTTGTTTGAGATAGTGTGTGTCTTTTCGAAATATAAGCACTACAAGTAAAACATCATATGAAGAACAAAAAACTTTTATTAGAATTTGATAAAAATTGTTACAATACTCTTAAAAAAAATTCCGAGTTCTTAATAGCTATTAGGTTACAAAAATGATCTTAACAAGTCGAACATTTATAATGTAAACCTAAACGGTGTTTATATATTACACAATTACATTATCAATTACAAAAGATAATGACGATAAGTAAATATAATGTATCTTTTATTGATGGTTGCAATTGTTGACTAGGAACCAACATATCAATATGTAATTATAAAATCAATCACTCATGGTTTGTTAGAATTTAGTTATCAGACTCTGACGGGTTAAACTCTGATCAACATATTCTGACTTCCAACTCTGATAAGTGTAAACACTAATGATGTCATGATGTGATAACTAAACTCTGATGTGTATAAATTGTCGACATCATTTCTAACAATCTCCCCAAATTTATACCTTGTAAAATAGAAAAACAAATAAACTAACAATCCAACAAAACATGTAGGGGATAATATTGGATCTTTGTTTTTTTACGTGTATTATAACAAAGCTAAACACATAATCTTGTGATTCATATCAAATTTCTTCCGGGATTATTAGTTTTTGACATTGTTAAATTGAACCAGATGATAATAGTAACTCAATTCATTCAACATTTTGCAATTGACATGATGACAAATCAAAGCCCCGGTGTTAAATCTATTACGTTTACTTTAATCGAATCTATTAAGAATTGAGATAACAAGCATTGGTTTTGTGGTAAAATAGTAAGGATTAGTACTTCTTGGATACTTCCAAATCTTGTAATAAGATTCTACATATGACAATGTCTATAAATATTGTAGATTGCAATGAGTGTTGAAAATTCGAAAATTTTAAAATTTAAATAACTAATAAAGTCATTTACTTAAATTTTAACGTTTATTTAACGTTGGATTAGTGAAATAGCATAATCTATGTGATACTTAACATATAGGGGTACAACTTGTAAGTTAGAAATTTTTAAAAAAAGTACAATTTGAAAAAGTTAAATGTAGAGGGGATCGTCAATAATATCCCTATAGCTCATATTTCAAATTTATTTTAAAATATCAATAAATGTAAAATTTCATCTTATAGAATTGTTAAAAAATTGAAAAATTAAAAATCTAAAACCAAAATTTTATTATGATTTTAATAATCAACCATTTAAAAATAAAAGGGTATAAGCTATTATTTATTAAAAAAGCATATGATTTAACAAAAATGCATAATGGCTAATTGAAATTTTTTTAGAACACTACACTACCCATCCCTACCGAAGTTCCTTTATTTATATTTTGTGTGAAAATTAAAGATGTATATTTCAATCAATCAATCATCAATATACTTATATAAAGGAGAAAACGGGGGCGGTGAGATGACGCCTCTCAAATCGCTTCGATCTATTATTCTAATTTTTTCAAGTTTTTGAATTAATAATACCAAAGATTAGAAAAAAATTCAAATGTCTTTAAAAATGAGTAAAATACCTAAATATCAACTTCAGGTGCAAGTTTACCCAAAATACCAGTTTGCGGGATTAGTGCCCAAAATAACATTCTATATACGCTTTCTGTGAATGTGTGGCCATCTATACGCATTTCACGTATGCGTGAGGACTGATGCATGTCTCCCCCATCTTCTCGATGAGGCTTTCCCAACAATTATACACACATTTCCAGCATGCGCTCATTGGGGCACGTATTCCTAGGATGCACTCATTGGGACACGCATTCCTAGGATGTGTGTACCTTGGCTGTGTACACATCTATTACTGGACACTGGACACACACATGTAGCTTTTGCGGATAACCAGATCGATGAAGGGTGATGTAGCCTTAAGGAATGTCTATGTGTATAAAGAAGCCATGTGTATGTAAAGGGATCACATACTTCTCTATGACGTGGATGTGTATATGTAGAGCGTATGATTTAGTGAGATGGGCGTATATATATGATAGTGATTTGTTTTACTAAAAATAAAATATTTGTATAGACAAGGACTTGTGTTTGATAATGATGATGCTAGTGGTAGAAGTAGACTGGTAGGCTAGTAGCCATGACACAGAAATACAGGAAAAAGTCTATGACAACACTAACAGATTGTGAATTGGAGAGTGATATGGTAATAAGTAATGACTAATGAAGTATACGCATGTCAAACTTGCGAATGACAATGGGTAGATTGGGCACCATAACCGACAAGTGGTATATTGGGCAACATGCTATTAAAATAGTGATATTGCAGTCATTTTCTCTTTAAAAATTCAATTTTAGAATTTGATGACATATCAAAGAAAGAAAGTAGATGCATGTATCATGACGTTTTGCACATATCAATTCTGATTCACGTGAATCTTCTATCCTCATACCCTATTGTAAACTACAATTTTTTGACAAATTTAAAGCAAATTTCATTAACTTGAAAGGAACTAAGCCTTGACAAATCCCTAACCGGCTATGAAACCAGGTTGAAAAACAAATAAACGAGTTAAACAATTAGTCGCTTTGTTTCCGAATCGTTAAACATACTGAATACAAATATTCTTGAAGCTAAAAATGAATTTGATGGTCTCCCGAGCGATTCGGTCTACACCAACTTTCGATGTCTTTCGGAAAATAGTAGCATCACAATTGACCTTCACACAATTAAATCTTGATATAGTCCAATATTCAGATATTGCAGTTGCACTAACTGAGATCGGAGGTACAGATTTCCCCATAGTATGAACAATCTTCTGTTGTGAAAGGTGAGCTCTTGCAATTTACACCACCGTTCCATTGCACACCATTTCGATGCGAGAATTCCAGATCCCCCAATACACTATATTAATCATTCTCAACGAAACAACCAACAAAAACTCAAAACATACTAAAATCTCACAAAGGAGATACAACAAACAACCCAAAAATTTGGATACAGAAAACACAATTCACCCGAGGATGAATATTATTCAAAGAAAAATAAGATCAAAGTTAGAAAAAGGGCCTCCGGCCGATGGAGAAGCCACCGCTGGAGGGGAAAGGACGAAGGCGGCTAACTAATAAAATAAAGAAGGGAGGTTTTTTTTAAGGGTTTAATGTTTACGCCATCTAATTTAGTTTTTGTATTATTTTGATAAAGCTTTTGGTATATTTATTCTCTCTTTTTGTGTTTTTTTTATAAAAAAATTCTCTGGTTCTTCAATGTAGTACATCTCATCATTATTGAATGTAGGTTCTGGTCCAAAATTTCACAAAAAGAAGATTTTAAAAACTTATCTTCAAGGCTACGAGGCTAAGATTTTGTAACTATTGTATTATATGTCAATAATACAAAACAAATCTGAATATCCTGTAATTTAATTAGTAGATTAATGTGTTATCTATTAAATTTGGTAATAACGAGAGAAAGGCATATTGGGAGAAAATATTTTTAAAGGCATATAATTTATGTTTTCTATTGCTTTATAAATTTTTACATAAAATTTAAATAAATCCTTCCAATTTTATCCATGTTGAAACTTACGGTAACGGTAAATGTTGACAAAATTTGGTCAAAATGGTGCGAAATGAAACGAGTTTAAAACTTAGAGGTGCAATCTGCCAATAAACATAGTTTGAAATCAAATCGCAAAAACGCCCAAATATAGGGGGTGCAAATTGGTAATTACTTATTATTTTATTATGTTTGTTCCTTAGCTTTATCTAATTTGCTAGTTTGGTTCAAAATTAACTCTCCTCTAAAAGTCGAATCGGGTCGAATAGTTAGGGTTTAAACCTGCTAACATCGCCGTCAGTTGCGCGGGGGGGGGGGGGAGGAACAAACTACACCTCTTCTTTATATTCAACTCATCGATTACATACCTATACACATTTACACACACACACACACCCTACCTCACTACATTATACAATGAACCGAATTTTTAAGTTTTGTTTGATATGGATGGTGATGGGAGCTCTAGCGTTGGCTCTGCCCATTATTAGGTGGTTTATTCCCATTGCCACTTTGATAGTATTTGTGTACGTCTTGTTTACCACTTATTTTGATGATGTTGATGCTGCTGAGATCATGGATGATGATGATGTTACCCAGTAATTAACAATTGTAGAAGGGGGGTTGAATAAAATTGTATAAGATTCTCGACTAATAAACACAAATATGAAAATAATAACAACTTTATTAATTCTGATATAAAACTGTTACAAAACTCTCTCAAGAAATTCTGATGTTCTTGAAAGCTGCTAGGTTACAATGATACTCGTGTAAGCGATTGATATAAAATCAAAACCTAAACTTTGTTTATATAGTACATACAGCTGCTCTATCGATTACAAGATAAAACCAAATCAATTACAAACTATATTGATACATATCCTAACCGACAGCTACATTCCTATAAACTAGGAACCGATAAATTAACCTTCCTTATATTCCCGGACTTGATAGTTATCTTGAAACAAATACTGATCAGCTTCCAGTCCTGATGATAATCATGATCACAGTCCTGATAGCAATCCTGATACTGACACTTGTGCAATACTGACGACGTCAGCAATCCTGATCAGTAGTCCAGATCTTGACGATCATTGAATCCTGATCTAACAATCTCCCCAAATCTCATACTTTGTAAAATAAAGTATAGATTCCTAGATTCAATGATGCCAAAAATATATTTACAAAATGTACAAGAAACATTAGTAGCAACTTATCTTTTTAAATTCTTTGATTGAATAGATTCATCTTCAAGAAGTCTGATAATAACTTTTCTTCTTTGTCTTCAAGAATTTGAATCAGTCTTCCCTTTAGATTTCTGAGCTCTTCATCTTCCTCATCAATCTGATAGATAGCTGCTTTGAGATTCTGAAAAGAACTTCTCTGTAGATTATATTCTTCAACCAGGAGATAAACAATTTCCTTCCCATCAGGATTAAGAGTCAATTGTTTCATACCAAAAGACATTTCTTTAACAACACTGCCTCTTTGCATTTCAACTTCTTGATCTCTCAGATTTAGAGACATGGGAGTATAATTACCATCATAATTTCTTCCTTCATTAAATCTTCTTATTATGGTTGACGGAATCAAATCAGACCATTCCTTGCACACTCCATTCTTCCATTTGAGTAGATAATGAACATATTTCAGTTCCTTTGTAGTTTTAACCAGCAGCTCCTGAATGGATATCTTCTTTACACTTCCATCTTTCATAAAGTACAGAAGCTTCTCCTTCTTTGCAGCACCATCATGACAATCTAAAACTATATCCACAACTTGTAAATTGTTCAGGTGTTCAGAAGTCAAGTTACCTCCAATTTCAGTCAGAGCATGAGGATCAACATAAGGCATGTTTAAGAATTCAGCATCCCTGTGACCCATGCCTCCTCTTGTATTGTGTGGCATCTGTTTTAAGCTTGAAAACATTTCTAACCACAGTGCTTTAGGTCTTTGTAAACCAGAAAAGTCTGCAACACTAGAAACATTTGTTATAATACCACCTGATTGAAAATTGACAGGTCTATTACACCTCAGAGTGTCAATGTGCTTCCACTTCTTATCCTTCTCCTTTTCAAAAACATAGCTCTTTTCTAGATGGTGTTGTTGTTTTCTATTATTCTTCCACAACAACTTATTTGATTTGATCAGCCTTTGCACACAGAGATTAAGATCTCTATCTGCTGTTCTTTTAATTTCACTTCTTCTTGCTTCTTTTTCTTCATCAACTTCCAGATTTTGTGAATCAACCACAGTAGAAAGAATTAACAAACCAACCTCTTGTAGAATTTCAGATTCATCAGGATCTTGAACAGTGTCACGATTAGAATCTTCAATTTGAGTTGTATTACTGATGAGAGTTGATTGTCTTGGTCTTCTTCTCAAAATCACCCGAGGTTCATAATCTTCACCATCTTCATGAAAAGTAGTCCTGACAAGTTGAGTATCAGGAACTTTTGGAATTTGTGCATCCTCGGTGATTTCTTCAATTCTCATACCTCTAGACCTTGTTTGTCTAGGTACTGATTGTGTTGATCTCCTTCCTCTTCTACCTCCTCTCCTACCTCTGCCTCCTCTTCCTCTAACAGGAACAAGGTTATTATAGCTTTCCATGATCTCTTTTTGCTATCTCAGAAATTCTTCATGAGAGAGATCATGATATTCTTCAGTAGCAGTAGAGAGAGCTTTCCTAGCAAACACCTGTTGAACTCTCTTATCAGTGTGATAAAGAGTAACAACATCACCATCTTTTGTTTTGAACTTCTGGAATAGATTAGTAGCATCCTCGGGATTTTCAATAAGTACATCTTCATCACCCTCCGGAATAGTAGATAAAGTTTGTCCATGACCAGGCGTCGGGATTTGATCATCTGTCAGGATTTGCTCTTCCGTCAGGATCTGAGATTTAACTAAAGTTCTTATTGTTCTCACTCCAGAATTAGAAACATGAGTTGACTGCATGGATTGACTTTGAGAAGTTTGTCTTGTAGACTTCACCATAGCAGCATCAGAGGTTTCTCCTTGTCTTACCATGTCATCACCATCATTTCCAGTATGATCATCATCATTATTTCTTCTCAATACTAGATCAGGTGTAAATTTTGACTGACTTACCTTCTCCCCCTTTTGGCATCAGAATTTGATAATAAATTTAAAATCAAAGAGAGAGAGGCTTGAATATCAGTTATCTTAGAATCCAAAGAGTCTATTTTGTTGTTTATAGAAGACTGTGCAGTGATAAGGTCCTTGACATGAGAATCCACAACTCTAAGTTGAAGAGCAGTAGGTGCCTTTGCCAAGCTTTGAGAGATATCAGTCCTCACCAAAGAATTTGCAGCCTTCACAGAATCAATCTCATCCTTGAGGCTCTTCCTTAACAGAGTGGTAGCCTTCAAGTGATTCCTTATGTCTTTATTTTCAATCAAGCTTGCTACATAAGAAGCATGTTGTAGAGCACATAGGTAGCTAACATAATCAACAGATCTGTACCATTCATTTTCCCATTCATGTCTTCTTAATAATTCAGCAGGATCAGTTGCAGAAGGACCAGAAAAGTCTTGACTAGTAGCTTTTCCTGAAGTAGCCTTGCCAGCCATGAAAGTGCTTGAAGAACCAAAATTAGTTCCAAGACTAGATTTAAGTGCAGTGGCAAGCTGATCCTTCTCAACATCATCATCATCATCACTATCATTAGAATCAGTAGTATTATCAGGACCAGGAATAGCAATACCTTTGAGTTTATCCTGATGATCTGAGATAGAGTCTGACATTGGCCTTGAGCTAAGTGGTTGTATCAGGATTGGCTCAGCATCAGGAGCACCACATGCGTCAGGAGCAACACTGTCAGGATTTGATATGCTTGCATCAGTATTTGATACCAATGGTTCTTGTGTAGCTTGAGGTTTAGAAACTGCTTCAACACTTTGAGTTAAAGGTTCTTGTGTGCTTCCCTCAGTGACAATGTTCTCGACCAAAACTTCCATTTCAGGAATACCAGAAATTCCTTGAGCATTGTCAGGAAGTTCCCCAGAAACTGTAGCTGTTGTGCCTGCATCTTCACATTGAGAAGATGGTTCTTGTGGGGCAGGAATGTATGTGTCTGCATTCTCCCTTTGAGAAAATGGTTCTTATGGGACCATTCCTTCAGCTATGTCTGCACTCACACTTTGAGTGAGTGGTTCTTGTGTGACTGGATCTTCAGTAGCTATTGAACCACTTTGAGGTTCAGGTTCTTGTGGGCTAGATCCCTTCAGTTTCTTCTATCTCTTGAAAACTATCTCATCTGCCTTCCTTTTCTTTTATAGTGGAGGTGAAAATCCAAGCTTGGAAGCAGTCTCAACAACCTTCTCCCATGAAATTTCAACAATTCTTTTAGATGGAGAGGCCGGAGAATATGAGATTAAGAGTTAAGACAGTCTTGTTTGGTGTATCAGGAATACCAACGTCAGGAATTGCTTGAGCAGTAGGATTTGATGACTCATCAGGATTTGGAGTGGCCTGAACAGCAGTATTCTGCTTCTGCAAAGGAATATGATACCTGCTTTTTATTAACTTCCTTTTCTTCCGTGGCTTAGCAAATGGTGCCACAGCTTCAAACAGCAGTATCAGCAACTTCCTTTGGTATTTTGAATTTGGAGGAAAGTGGCATATCATCCTCAGAATCAGCGTCATCACCCAAAATTAGCTTTCTCTTCACAGCAACCTCCTCAACCTTATCAACCTTTTTCACCAAGACCCCTTGTACACCCCCTTGTTTCTTCTGTTTAGTGAATGGTGTAGAGGAGAAATCCTTTGATCCTGATTGTCTTCCAGACACATCAGATCTAGCTGATTTCTTTGTTTTTAGAACTAAAGTCTTTTGAGAGACATTAGAGGTGGTTGTTGAGTGTTTAGACTGTTTGGGTAGGATGCTTGGGTCAGGAACAAGGTATGTTTGGCCTTGTCCCATAGCATCAGAAACTGATCCATATTGAGTAGGCATTTTCTCTTTCAAGAAAAGCCTGACCTCATCAAAAATGTAGGCATTGCCTAGAAAATCATTTGCATTATCACTGTTGACTAAGGACTTCACATTGTTATCAGTAATCCTACAAATTGGTAGAACTACATCCTCTTCAAAAATAGCATTAGGACATAAGTGATTAAAAATCAATTGGAAAAATCTAAGAAAACAAACAGAACCTAACTTATTTGTTTTCCTATCACTTAAAGCTTTCAAAACAAATGACCCATAATAAAAAATAGTAGAGTAAATAAGAGAGTACCCTATCTTGAGAGATCCTGATGGTAGAGCATCAAAATTCGATGTCTTGTTCAGGAAACATCTGCTTATAGTGTCAAAGTAAAAATTTCATTCCCTTTTAAGCTTTGTCCTAAAGAGGCTGCCATACCTCTTTACCTCGCCATTGTAGCCTAACTTGGTAACAAACTCAAAGAGAGTAGAGTCTGTAATGGTATCAGGAACATTGTCACCCAGAATTGGCAAATGAAGTGCCTCTTCAACAACAGCAGGGGTAACATGATGTATAACACCATTGAATTCAAAATTCATCAATATAGTTTCTGATGGTCCTTTACCAAAAACAACTGTGTTCCATACCTTCATCACTGAGTTAAAAGAAACACTTGTAGGTTCTGTTAGAGCATACTTCAATGGACTTGAAGCTAAGAAATCCTGAATAATATGAAACTCAGTGGGCAAGTCCTGATGATCTAAAACCGCAACAAAATTATTAGTGGCAAAAGTAACACCACTAATCACTGTCTGTTTGTTCATGAATGATGAAGACACCATTGATAAAGTGTAGAAAATTGAGAATTGAGATTTAGAAATTAGGGTTCGGAAGAACGGAGAGAGAATGAAGATGAAAAACTGATGTTGTGAGAGAGTAATTAGCAAATTAGAAAATAATTGTATTTTTGTTAAAACAAAAAATTACTCTCAGTGACAGGTGGCAAGCTGTGATTTGTGCACAAATAATTAGTGGACCAAATTACGTGCGTAATTAAACATAACTACACCGCTTTTATGTGTATCTATATGTATATATCTATCAGTATGACACGCGCGCGCATACAGATGTCCAACTAAAACTCAAATGTTTCTCATCAAATACTGACGAAAAATTAGGCACAAATTAAGCAAAATTGAAATGTTGACCTGTCCATCAGGATTGACCAAGTGACTTCCTGTCAGGATTTTGTCCTATCAGGATTCGATCAAAATTACATACCTTACTGAATGACCATCCGGATTTGATAGTCATCAGGACTTGTTCTCTGTAGATTTTCTCAGAAATTCTCAAAGTTCATCATTCCAAGTTCATTCACCAATTTGTTGAAGGTAGCTTCAGGCAGTGGCTTGGTGAATATATCAGCTAGTTGTTGATCAGTAGGAACAAAATGCAGTTCAATTGTTCCTTCCAGTACTTGTTCTCTTATAAAGTGATACCTAATACTGATGTGTTTAGTAAGAGAATGCTGAACTGGATTTCCTGTCATTGCAATAGCACTTTGGTTATCACAATAAATAGGGATTTTGGAGTATGACAGACCATAATCTAACAACTGATTTCTCATCCACATTATTTGAGCACAACAACTTCCTGCAACAATGTACTCAGCTTCTGCAGTTGATGTAGAGATAGACTTTTGCTTTTTACTAAACCAAGAAACTATGTTGCCCAGTAATAAACAATTATAGAAGGGGGGGTTGAATACAATTGTATAAGATTCTCGACTTAATAAGATATGAATCACAAATATGAAAGAATGATAACAGCTTTATTAAATCTGATATTAAACTATTACAAACTCTCTCAAGAAATTCTGAGTTCTTGAGAGCTGCTAGGTTACAAAGATACTCGTGTATGTGATTATGTTCACCTTTGTTCTCTACATAAATCGAAACCTAAACTGTGTTTATATACTACACAGCTTCTCTATCAATGATAAGTCCTAATCAATTACAAAGATTGAAACCTATCCTAAATTGATAGCTTCATTCCTACAGACCAGGAACCGACAGAATAATCTTCCTTATTTAACTAGACTCCAAATATAACTCGAAGTAGGAATCCTGATCAGCTTCCAGTCCTGATGATCAAACCTGATCCCAGTCCTGATATTCATTCTGATCCTGACAACCATGCAATCCTGATGACGTCAGCAATCCTGATCAGTTGAGTCTAGATCCTGACGATCATTGAATCCTGATCTAACAATCTCCCCCAATCTCATACTTTGTGAAATAAAGTATAGATTCCTAAGATTCAATGATGTCAAAAACATATTTACAAAACGTACAAATATCATCAGCAACTTATCTGTTTAGATTCTTTGATAGAACAGATTCATCTTCAAGAAGTTGGATAACAAACTTTCTTCTTTTTCTTCAAGAATTTGAATCAGTCTTTTCTTAAGATTTCTGAGTTCTTCATCTTCCTCGTTAATCTGGTAAATAGCTGCTCTGAGATTTTGTATGGAGCTTCTCTGTAGACTGTGCTCTTCAAGCAAAAGATAAGCAATTTCCTTCCCATCAGGATTAAGACTAAGTTGTGTCATACCAAAAGTTACTTCTTTAACAGCAGTACCCCTTTGCATTTCCACATCTTGACCTCTTTGATTTAAGTACATGGGAGTATAATTACCATTGAAATTTCTGTTTTCATCCAGTCTTCTTCTTATTGTTGACAAGATCATGTCACTCCACACTTTGCACACTTTATTCTTCCATCTTAACAGATAGTGAATATATTCCAGTTCCTGTGTAGTTTTCATCAGCAGATCTTGAATGGATAGAATCTTCACACTACCATCTTTCATGAAGTACAGAAGCTTTTCTTTCTTTTCAATACCATCATGACAATCTATAACTATATCAACAGCTAATAAATTGTTCAGGTTTTCAGAAGTTAAAGTACCTCCAATTTCAGTCAAGAAGTAAGGATCAACATATGACATATTCAGATATTCAGCATCCCTGTGTCCAATACCTCCTCTTGAATTACTTGACAATTGCTTCAAATTTGAAAACATTCGTAGCCAGAGTGCTTTCTCTCTGTTGTCTTAAGAATTCTTCATGTGAGAGATCAGGATATTCTTCACTTGCTGTAGAGAGTGCTTTTCTTGCAAATAATTGTTGAACTCTTTTATCAGTGTGATATAGAGTAACAATTCTTCCATCTTTTGTAGTGAACTTCTGGAATAGATTTGATGCATCTTCGGGATTATCAATAATCACATCTTTATCTCCTTCAGGAATTGTAGCAAGAGTCTGTACATGTCTAGGCATCAGGATTTGATTACCTGTCAGTATATGTTCTTCCGTCAGGATCTGAGATTGCACCAATGTTCTTACTGTCCTTACTCCAGAATCAGAAACATGAGTTGACTGCGTTGTTTGACTTTGAGAAGTTTGAATTGTCTTCATAACAGCAGCATCAGAGGTTTCTCCTTGTAGAATTTTGTCACCTCCATCATTTCCAGTATGATCATCATCATCATTATTTCTCAATACTACTAGATCAGGTGTGCATTTTGTCTGACTTACCTTCTCCCCCTTTTTGACATCAGTATTTGACAATATATTCAAAATTAAGGCAAGAGAGGTTTGAATGTCAGTTACCTTTGTATCAAGAGAATCAATCCTGTTGTTGATTGAAGACTGTTCAGTAATAATGGACTTAACTTGGGATTCCACTACCCTGAGTTGAAGAACAGTAGGCACCTTTGTAAAGCTCTGAGAAATATCAGTCCTCACTTTGTCAGTAGAATCTTTGACATAATCTATTTCATGTTTCAGACTTTTGGATAACAGAGTAGTAGCCTTCAAATGATTCTTCAAATCTTCATTCTGAATCAACTTAGCAGCATTATAAGCATGATCCAATGCATAGGGATAGCTTACAGAATCATTAGACCTGTACCATTCATTTTCCCATTGATGTATTCTCAGCTGTTCAGCAGGATCAATCTCAGAAGGAACAGAAAAGTCTTGTCTGAAGTCTTTTCCAGTAGTAGCCTTGCCAGTCATGAAGGTGTTTGACGAACCATAGTTAGTTCCAAGACTAGATTTTAAAACTCTGGCAAGCTGTTCCTTCTCTTCGTTATTATCATTATCACTATCATTAGAATCATCATCAGTATCATGAGTAACGTCAGGATCAGGAATAGTTATACCTTTCAGTTTATCCTGTGAATCTGTGATAGGATGGTCCATTGGTCGTGATCTTAGTGGCTGTATCAAAATTGGCTCAGCATCAGGAGCACCACTAGCATCAGGAGCAACACCGTCAGGATTAGATAAGCTTGCATCAGTATTTGTTATTGATGGTTCTTGTGTAGCATGAGGTTCTGAAGCTTCTTCAACACTTTGAGTTGGAGCTTCTTGTGTGCTTCCCTCATTGACAGTGTCCTTGACCAATCTTTGAACGTCATCTGCACCAGAAATCCCTTGAGCATTGTCAGGAAATTTTTCAGAAACTGTAGCTTGGCCTGCATCTTCACTTTGAGAAGATGGTTCTTGTGTGACCATTCCAATTGCTAAGCCTTCACCCAAACTTTGATTGAGTGGTTCTTGTGTGTCTGGATCATCAGTGAGAGCTGCTGAACCACTTTGAGGTCCAGGTTCTTGTGGACTTGATCCCTTCAGTTTCTTCTGTCTAGAAAACACTAACTCCTCTGTCTTCCTTAGCTTTTCCATTGGATGTTTAATCCCAAGATTGGAAGCAGCAGCACCATACTTCTCCCATGAAATATCAACATGTCTTTTTGTTGGAGAGTTCTGTGCTGGAGAGTCTGAAATAGTAACTACTTGACTTGGTGCAGCATCAGGAATACTAACATCAGGATTTGCTTGAGCAACTGAAATTGATTGCTCATAAAGAATAGAAGTGTCCTGTACATCAGTATCCTGCTTCTTTTCGAAAGGAATATGATACCTTCCCTTAGATAATTTTCCTTTTCTTCTGTGGTGTAGATAATGGTACCACAGCTTCAATAACAGTATCAACAACTTCCTTATTCACATTCATTATAGAGGATATAGGTAAATCATCCTCAGAATCAGTCTCATCCCTGAGCACTAACTTCCTTTTAACAGAAACAGCCTCAACACCCTTAACAGCTTTCTTCACCAGGACCCTTTGTACACCCCCATCGTAACTTCTTTTTAGTGAGAGGTGTAGAGGAAAAATCCTTTGAACCTGATTGCCTTCCTGACACATCAGTTCTAGATGATTTCTTTGATTTTACAACTAAAGTCTTTTGAGAGACAATAGAGGTGGCTGTTAACTGTTTAGACTGTTTGGGATGAATGCTTGGGTTAGAACAAGGTGTGTTTGTCCTTGCCCCATAGCATACAGTTGTCCAATAAAAACTCAAACGTTTCTCAGTAGTAACTGACAAAAAATTAGGCACAAATTAAGCAATGAAATACTGACATGTACATCAGGATTGACCAGTTGACTTCCTGTCAGGATTTTGTCCTATCAGGATTTGATCAAAATTACTTACCTTTCTGAATGACCATCAGAATTTGACAGTCATCAGGATTTCTTCTCTGTAATTTTTCTCAGAAATTCTCAAAGTTCATCATTCCAAGTTCATTCACCAATTTGTTGAAAGTAGCTTCAGGCAGTGACTTGGTGAATATATCAGCTAGTTGTTGATCAGTAGGAACAAAATGAAGTTCAATTGTTCCTTCCAGAACTTGTTCTGTTATGAAGTGATATCTAATACTGATGTGCTTAGTAAGAGAATGCTGAACTGGATTTCCTGTCATTGCAATAGCACTTTGGTTATCACAATAAATAGGGATTTTTGAGTATGACAGGCCATAATCTAACAACTGATTTCTCATCCACATTATCTGAGCACAACAACTTCCTGCAGCAATGTACTCAGCTTCTGCTGTTGAAGTAGAAATAGACTTTTGCTTCTTACTGAACCATGAAACTAGTCTTCCACCCAAAAACTGACAACTACCTGAAGTACTTTTCCTGTATATCTTGCATCCTGCAAAATCAGCATCTGAATAACCACACAAACCAAAATCTGATTCCCTTGCATACCAAAGGCCAAGAGAAGGAGTGCCTTTGAGATATCTGAAAATTCTTTTAACTGCAATCAGATGAGGTTCCCTAGGTTTTGCTTGAAATCTTGCACACAGACAGGTTGCAAACATGATATCTGGTCTACTTGCAGTGAGATACAATAAAGAACCAATCATTCCTCTGTAATGAGTTACATCTACCTCAACACCTTGATCATGATCAAGTTTGGTAGCTGTAGCTATGGGAGTACTTGCAGTAGCACAGTCTTCCATGTTAAACCTTTTCAATAAATTCCTTGTATACTTAGACTGATTGATAAAAATGTCATCATCAGTCTGTTTAACTTGAAGACCAAGAAAATAACTCATTTCTCCCATCATGCTTGTAACACCCCTAGATCCGGGGTCAGGAATCTGGGTTGTCACACTCCATCAGTGATACAAAACCTGCATTACTTACAACATTCTCATAATACAACTCCAACGACCCCAATCACTTACGCGCACACACACACACACACACAAGTTATAGCCTTGGAAATGAGCAACAATAATCAACACTTGTTTTACAAACCCAATATACCATCCAGGACCTCATCTGTGATTTACAACTGATAAGTGGATTTTTAATCCACTTGGAACGCTTCATATCGGCTTAAATTGATGAGTTGAACTCAAGTATGTGGTGTGTTTAATGTGTTTTCATTAAGTTTTGCAGAACCAAGAGTTGGAGGTTAATTTGATTAAAATTCGGATTTTCCGGGTAGGTTGCGTAGTCTTCACTATTTTGGCCATATCTGGAGTTCTACAAGTCCGATTTTGACGATCCTACAGCTCACGCGAAGAGGACAAAATTTTCTATAATTCTAGGCAGAAGGTTCTACGCGGGCGCCCAGGAATTGTACTGGAATTCTGCACGGCCGCCCAGGAAGTCAGAATCGCCAGAAATTGCCAGAATTCGATTTTAATAAGGAAATTTTCACAAATTCGACTTCTAATCATTATGGTAATTGCTTGGGGCGGCCAGAAACTTCCAGAATCAGTTGTAAACATGGAATATGCAATTCTTATTGCATTCAAAGATGGAAATTGCCGTAATTCTATTCTAACTCAAAAACGGCAATTGCTTGGAAGAGGGACAACTTGGAGCTATAAATACACACCTTGGGGGGACATAATCAACACATCACAATACATCACAACACACCAGAGATCAGATTCAATATTGGAGCACAAGATCGAGGAGCCAAGAACGAAGAACGTGACTACGAGGAGATCTAGACATAGTTTTTTCTTGTATTCTTTAATTTTGGTGCAACTTTTGGATGCTTCCGGATTTGTCCTCTAAACCTTTAACTCTTATTCATATTTACATCATTGATTTCTTGTTTTTCATCATGCTTTCATCAGAACCCACGATGATGAACGGTTCTATTATGAACTAATCATTTTCGTGGGATTCTAACGGATTTATTTATGGATTTTAGTAGTTAATTGTTTTAAAGATGTGTGTGTGATGGCTAATTGATATCCTAGTTTGGTTGTGCTTATTCTTCTTGGATGCGTAGCTAACATCTAAGATTGTTTGTTAATCTCTATTGAATGCGAAAGTGGATATAGAGGTTTGGAACTTGCCATGCTAGCATAGGTTTATGTATGTTTGTCATGCATGATTCGTAGGTGATTTTAACCATCTTACCTGCCCTATGTAATCTGAATGGATAACTTGCTCGTTAAACCGTTATGTTTTCAAATCTTATAGACATATAGGGTCTAAGCATAATTGGTGTCTGCTTAACTTCTATCTATTTTGTGGATGTTTAAGTGGTTTGGTATACGTATACTGAAAGGTAGCGTGTACTGATTTCGTGTTATCCGATTAGTTTTCACAACCGTCACATGCATTGATTAAAGACAAAAGACTCTGAATGAAGTACTTAATGAAGTTAGGATCCCATGTTTTATTCTCATATACATAAATCGATTTTAATCCTCTTAGTTAGTTAATTCTTAGTTTAATAATTTGTTCTCTAGTTAATTTTAGATAATCAAACCCAATTTGTTAATTGTCTTAGCAGTGGATAAAAATCATACATTGTTGCATAGGTACATTAATTGAATTGAACACCTCAGTAGATCTCTGTGGGAACGAACTTGACTTATTCGTATATTACTTGTGACCACGTGCGCTTGCGTGATTTTATGCTAACAAGTTTTTGGCGCCGCTGCCGGGGACTCGGTGTTATTTTTATAGTTTATGTGCTTGTCATCAGTGGTCGTTAGAGTTCACTGACTTGGATTGTAGTTGTTTGTTCTGTGTGTTTCAGGTACTTGAACGTGTATGCGAACACGTTCTCAAACTCGTAAATTGGAAGAAGAAAGATTAAAGTTAGTAAAGATGGGAGACGTACCAGAAGGAGTAGCACCTGCAGCTAAGGCTTTGAAGGACTATTCTCAGCCAAAGATCAATGATATTCAGTCGAGTATTGTCAGGCCGGCTATTGCAGCTAATACCTTTGAAATCAAGCCTGGCACGATTCAGATGGTGCAGGATTCAGTGCAGTTTGGGGGTGCTCCAACGGAAGATCCTAATATGCATATTAGGGATTTCATCGAGATTTGCGACACCTTCGAGACCAACGGAGTGTCGGAAGATGCCGTGAAGCTGAGACTTTTCCCATTTTCTCTGAGGGATAAGGCTAAGGGCTGGTTGCACTCTCTACCAGCAGGTTCTATTACTACATGGGAGGATCTTGCTCAAAAATTTCTTACTAAATTCTTCCCCATGGCTAAAACTGCTGCGATCAGGAATGCTCTTACTCAGTTTTCTCAGCATTCTGGAGAAACTTTATGTGAAGCTTGGGAGAGATACAATGAGATGCTTAGGAGATGTCCACATCATGGATTGCCCGACTGGATGGTGATTAATTGTTTTTATAATGGTCTGGGAGCACAATCAAGACCAATGTTAGATGCAGCATCAGGTGGAGCTCTATGGGCTAAGAGCTACGAGGAAGCTTATGAGTTAATTGAGATGATGGCTGCGAATGAATATCAGAATCCTACTCAGAGATTATCACAAGGCAAAGTAGCAGGAGTTCTTGAAGTTGATGCAGCTATAGCTATAACAGCCCAGTTGAAGGCTTTGACAATAAAGGTGGATTCTTTGACGAATTATGGAGTTCAGTAGGTGGCTAGTGTTTGTGAGCTTTGTGCGGGCGCACATGAGACGAATAATTGTGCCATATCTAGTGAGTCGGCGCAGTTTGTGAGCAACTTTCAGAGACCATCACAGCCAGTTCTAGCCACCTATCATCCCAATAGCCGGAATCATCCTAATTTCAGCTGGAGCGACAATCAACAATCTCAGCAGCCTTATCAGCCATTCCAAGGTCAGCAATTTGGAACAAAGCCTTACAATCCTCAGAATTTTCAGCAGCAGCAAGGGCAGAATTTTCAGCCACAGTATGCTCCTAGGCAACAATTTCAGCCACCAGGATTTCCGCAACAACCTCATGCTAGTGCGGGGCAGTCTTCGAATGAAAAATCTGAATTGGATGAGTTGAGAATGATAGTTAAAAGCCAGGCGGCATCGCTCAAGACTTTGGAGAATCAGATGGGGCAGTTGGCAAGTGCCTTACTCAGCAGAGCTCAGGTAACTCTTCCTAGCGATACGGAGCCTAATCCAGGAAAGACAGTTGTCCAAGAACATGTGAAAGCAGTTACCTTGAGATCGGGAAAGGTCACGGGCAATCAAAAATCAGCAGTTGAAGAAGAGGAAGAAATTCAGCAGCATCAGGTGGAACCTTCTAAGGAAAAGCCAATTTTTGATTTGGCAGTTAAGCAGTTGGACGGTGAGGCTGAAAAGAGCAAAAATTCTGCTGACAAGTCTACTTCGGAGCAGACTATTTACCCACCTCCTCCATACCCAAAGAGGCTCCAGAAGAAGACTACAGAGAGTAACCAGATCTATCCTCCTCCTCCATATCCAAAGAGGCTACAGAAGCAGAATCTTGACACAAAATTCGCCAAATTTCTCGAGGTTTTCAAGAAGTTACACATCAACATACCTTTTGCAGAAGCTCTTGAACAGATGCCGAGCTATGCTAAGTTCATGAAGGGTATTCTATCTCGGAAGTTGAAACTCGAGGATTTGGACACCGTTGCTTTGACAGAGGAGTGTAGTGCAGTTCTACAGCAGAAATTGCCACCGAAGCTTAAAGATCCGGGAAGTTTTACCATACCTTGCACTATTGGCAATCAACTTTTCAGCAAATGCTTATGTGATTTGGGAGCTAGCATTAATCTAATGCCAATGTCTATTTTTAAGCAACTTGGGTTGCCTGAGCCGAAACCAGTTAATATGACCTTACAGTTGGCTGATCGGTCGATCACATATCCAAGGGGTATAGTGGAGGATGTCTTGGTAAAGGTGGATAAGCTGATTTTTCCTACTGATTTTGTTATTCTTGACTTTGAGGAGGATAAGAAGATTCCTATCATCTTGGGAAGACCTTTTCTGGCTACTGGCCGAGCGTTGATCGATGTTCAGAAAGGAGAGCTCACAATGAGGGTGAATAATCAAAAGGTCATCTTTAATGTGTTCAAGGCTATGAAATTTCCGACAGAGGAGGAAAAGTGTTTTAGCTTGAAGATGGTTGATATGGGTCAGAGAAAGGAGTTTGATCAGCTGTTGAGCAAAAATTCGGACATGCACAAGTTCGAGCATCACATCATTGATTCCATTGACAATTCTTCCATTCGAGATCTTTCGAATGTCAAGCTTGGAAAACTTCCACCACATTTGAAGTATGTCCTTCTGAATGATGAGTTGGTAATTTTTAAAGAGTGTGAAGATAATGTGTTGAGAAGGTGGAACAAGGATGATGAGGTAAAAGAGTGTTCTTATCAATCGACGGAGAAGCATAAACACCTTAGAGGTGTAAAGAAGAAAAAGAAAAAACCGATTGGTGGAAAAGTCAAGGTGAAGTTTGATTTGGAAAAGATGTGGGAAGAAAGCAAGAAGGTTATCAAACAATGGGTGAATGGTCCTTCTACTAAGGACAAGTCAAATGCGATCTTCGAGCCACCATGATTTGATTCACATTTGTCCGGCTAAATGACATTAACGACAGCGCTTCGTGGGAGGCAACCCATGTGTTAGGTATGTTTCTACTATCTTTCTTATTACCTTCAATGAGGGCATTGAATATTCAAAGTTTGGGGGTGATTTGGGGATAAGTAGTGTTGTGGTGTTATGTGTTCATGTAGGAAATCATATTTTGCATGTTTGTGGTAATTCATTCATGTTTTGTTCGTATTTTGCATGTTTGTTTCATGTAGGACATTTTGTTTATGTTTTTATTATATGTGTCATTTTAGTTGCATGGCATGCATATTTCATGATCCCTTAGACGAGCTATTTCTGTTTAGTAGGTTGATGTTGATTTGATTGTGGTAATCATAAATAGAGGGATGATTTAAGTTCTTATGAAATTGACATGCATGTTATGAAAACAAAATCTTTACACAATTCATCGTTTACTTTTGGGCTAGATTAGGGCCATGCCTGTTTGGATGTTTTGAGGCTTAATCATTTGTTTATAGTTAAAATGTTCTTTATTCCCTTGATGGCGTAGGAGCACCAAAGTATAAGTTTGGGGGAAAACAGGGATTTCATGCTAAGTGTTTTTAGTTGTGTTTAGTTGTTAATAAAGGCTAGACGTCAAATGGCTAGTAGCCAGCTCATATTTTGTGAGTAGTCTAGGATGAATGAGATGGAGCGAAACGCACTCATTCTTGTGTGAAAAAAAAAAAGAGAAAAGAAAAAGAAAAAGAAAAAAAATGAGTGTTTGTGAGAGTGTGAGTGTGTATAATTGACTAGGGTGAGCTCTTTAATACTCGAGTAATTAAGTCTGAGGGGTACTTGTACCTGGTAACCTAAAGCCCTTTGTGGTTTGGGATTGCCGACCTAACACTCGCTACATGAGTATTATTGTATAAGCCTTTTGGGGTCTCATCCATTGCACGGTCAAATAAACACGTGTGTTATGTTGTTTTGTTATGTGTTGTAGTTGTTAGTAATAAAGCATGAATTCCTGTCTAACTTAAATGATGATGGAGGTGTCTCTGAGTTATGAAGTGTCTAGCGTTCATTCTTTTTATAAACTAGTGATTGCCTTGACGAAGAATGGGTATGATTTTTGGTCTAGTGTTAGGAGTATATATGATGAGTATCGCACACACCACGTTTCCGTTCATGTATTGTTAGTATACGGGGATTTAGTCGAGCTCTGTTTGGAAGTTATTGCATGATTTGAGATGTTTGCTTATTGAATGGTTATGGTTAGTTTAAAGGGGATCTTTGCATTTTTTTCATGTAGTTGCATTCATATAGTTTGCATTGTTAGTTGCATTGTTAGATGGATTTTGTGGGTACATTCGCTATAGGCCCTCATGAGACCTTACTCGTCCACTAGGGCTGCCTAGGGGTTTAAAGGGCTTGTTGCATATGCCAAATGCAACCGTGAAAACCTACGGAAGTGGTACTAGTTAGTTGTATATAGTTATATTATTTATGCTTGAGGACAAACATCAGTTTAAGTTTGGGGGTGTGATAAGTGGATTTTTAATCCACTTGGAACGCTTCATATCGGCTTAAATTGATGAGTTGAACTCAAGTATGTGGTGTGTTTAATGTGTTTTCATTAAGTTTTGCAGAACCAAGAGTTGGAGGTTAATTTGATTAAAATTCGGATTTTCCGGGTAGGTTGCGTAGTCTTCACTATTTTGGCCATATCTGGAGTTCTACAAGTCCGATTTTGACGATCCTACAGCTCACGCGAAGAGGACAAAATTTTCTATAATTCTAGGCAGAAGGTTCTACGCGGGCGCCCAGGAATTATACTGGAATTCTGCACGGCCGCCCAGGAAGTCAGAATCGCCAGAAATTGCCAGAATTCGATTTTAATAAGGAAATTTTCACAAATTCGACTTCTAATCATTATGGTAATTGCTTGGGGCGGCCAGAAACTTCCAGAATCAGTTGTAAACATGGAATATGCAATTCTTATTGCATTCAAAGATGGAAATTGCCGTAATTCTATTCTAACTCAAAAACGGCAATTGCTTAGAAGAGGGACAACTTGGAGCTATAAATACACACCTTGGGGGGACATAATCAACACATCACAATACATCACAACACACCAGAGATCAGATTCAATATTGGAGCACAAGATCGAGGAGCCAAGAACGAAGAACGTGACTACGAGGAGATCTAGACATAGTTTTTTCTTGTATTCTTTAATTTTGGTGCAACTTTTGGATGCTTCCGGATTTGTCCTCTAAACCTTTAACTCTTATTCATATTTACATCATTGATTTCTTGTTTTTCATCATGCTTTCATCAGAACCCATGATGATGAACGGTTCTATTATGAACTAATCATTTTCGTGGGATTCTAACGGATTTATTTATGGATTTTAGTAGTTAATTGTTTTAAAGATGTGTGTGTGATGGCTAATTGATATCCTAGTTTGGTTGTGCTTATTCTTCTTGGATGCGTAGCTAACATCTAAGATTGTTTGTTAATCTCTATTGAATGCGAAAGTGGATATAGAGGTTTGGAACTTGTCATGCTAGCATAGGTTTATGTATGTTTGTCATGCATGATTCGTAGGTGATTTTAACCATCTTACCTGCCCTATGTAATCTGAATGGATAACTTGCTCGTTAAACCGTTATGTTTTCAAATCTTATAGACATATAGGGTCTAAGCATAATTGGTGTCTGCTTAACTTCTATCTATTTTGTGGATGTTTAAGTGGTTTGGTATACGTATACTGAAAGGTAGCGTGTACTGATTTCGTGTTATCCGATTAGTTTTCACAACCGTCACATGCATTGATTAAAGACAAAAGACTCTGAATGAAGTACTTAATGAAGTTAGGATCCCATGTTTTATTCTCATGTACATAAATTGATTTTAATCATCTTAGTTAGTTAATTCTTAGTTTAATAATTTGTTCTCTAGTTAATTTTAGATAATCAAACCCAATTTGTTAATTGTCTTAGCAGTGGATAAAAATCATACATTGTTGCATAGGTACATTAATTGAATTGAACACCTCAGTAGATCTCTGTGGGAACGAACTTGACTTATTCGTATATTACTTGTGACCACGTGCGCTTGCGTGATTTTATGCTAACAACAACCTCTACCTGAAGTTACAACAATAGTCCTCACAGTTCTGTACAAGGTTTAGTAATACAAACCCACTCAAAATAATTATCACTAATACAAGCTGCAACTATTTTGCTCACATCGACAGTATCCATCATGCATCAACTAACTTCAGGGTGGTCTCTCCATCCCCTTGCTCTCGTAACACGAGGTGGATTCAGCAATGTTTTCCCCATGCTAAAATATTTAATAAAGCAAGAATGAGCTAATAGTGCTCAGCAAGAAATCCATTCCAGTTTAAATCTTTAAACCTTTTAGGGAGATAATCCAATGGGATCAAAACTTTTATCATTACAAGGGTCAAACCCCAAAATAGTATATCGTTTGAAATACCGTATGACTTATACTCATACTCATATACTCTTCGTAATCATTTGGAAATCCTTGGTACCAGTATGGTAAACCAAGACTCAATACATATCTTTTTTTTAATAGGGCTTAACATTAGAACCCAGGGCTTAAAGCCTATTTATTGATTCAAAATACCATACAGTTCAATATACTGTATATCTTAAATGCCTTCTCAACATATATACATGAATATCTATTTAGATATCTCATATTGTTCAAAATACTGTAAAATATCAGTAATGAACACCTTTTCGTAATTTCATATGCTTTCTTATAAACTCATATACTGGAATAAACTTGAATACCCTTGGGTAAACTTTCTTTTTCTGAAAACTTGCATAAAACTGATTAACTGAGTAAACTTTCTTTCTCTGAAAACTTGCATAAAACTGATTAACTGAGTAAACTTTCTTTCTCTGAAAACTTGCATAAAACCGAATAACTGAGTAAACTTTCTTTCTCTGAAAACTTGCATAAAACTGATTAACTGAGTAAACTTTCTTTCTCTGAAAACTTGCATAAAACATGCTCTTTTATGGATGATGAACTGTAGATGGAGATTCTGGGCGCCGAGGATACCCCTACGATGATCAGTCGCAAGCTGTATCCCCCTGATCTTTTTCTACGTAGAAGGGAAGAATAGACAGTATCTGACTGACCTACATCCCCGCCAATCGGTTGTAGGCAGGAAGTACAGACCCGTTTCACCAGTCCGTCGGCCTAGTACTCTCCTATAAGGAAGAACAGACCCGTTTCACCAGTCCGTCGGCCTGTTGCTCTCCTCTTTCCTACGGTCGGGCAATTTCTGATAAACTAAGGGAAGAACAGACCCGTTCACCAGTCCGTCGGCCATATTGTAATTCCCTTAGGGGACCGGCGCTACTCAGTCCCTTACATACTCTCCAAGTTCGAGTAAATCCATAACACTGAAACATGAAGTTCCTTTCCCTTTTTCCCCCAAGAATACAACTCCACAAAGTAGTCATATCTGGTTGGAAAGGAAAATTCACCCATATTTCCCAAGCTGACGCTTGTTAATGGATGCAACTAATTCCAATGATCTTACCCCTCGAATCTTGAGGAAGTAATCAAAATCATTTTGATGGTAGTAAACCAGACTGATAAATTCATTGATTTAAAAAGATTTAGGACCGGGCAGTCCACTAAAAACAAACATAAAATCTTGAGAAAGGTCCCATGCATTTGTAGTTTGAGCGAACATTTAAGTCTTTCTGAATATAGACTTAAACGGGAAATAGATTTGGGAACCTTCTCTAATTATATTCAAAATTTACTGAATAAAACTTTATTAGCTATCTAGGGTTTAAAATAGTTTTCACAAAATACTTCCTTAAGAAGTAGGGCTTTAAATAATTAATGCAAACTATATTTAATAAAGAATATTTATTTAGAAATAATTTCTAAATACTTTCTTAACAAAAGGGTAGATAATACTATTCATCGTATATTTAAATATACCCTTAATAGATTAAACTCCAAATAATCTTTAATTTGTAAATCATTTATCGAGATTAATTGTAATAACACAATAAAATAACCCTAGATAGCAACTGATACCATTCTCAGTACGTAGTATAAATACAGAGTATATACCCCCTACTGAGGGTTTTTCTTAACATATCAGCTCAAAAATATTGCTAGAACCATAGCTTATAAGTCCAACTTAAATCATCATATGTATCAATTTGAACTCATGAAAACGTACGTATATCTCATACTCCAAATCCAATTACATTTGGAAATTATACCATATACAGTTGTTCAACAACCTACATGCATCGTATATATATCATAAAACTGTTTATAGCATTTCATGCCTTTTACTCTAAGCATGCTTTCAAAACATGTATTTTATCATCACAACAACAGTTTACAAAAAGGGTTTGAAATCTTGCATTTATCAAATGCATACGCATCATCAAAATATTTTACTTTAAAACATAGCATGGAATGAGAAAACTTGCCTGATGCTCGAGAGGTGATAGGGCTTGTGACAATGTCGAACAATCTAGACAAAGTCAAACGAAAACACACGGTTAATCCCCTCGATAAACCACTTATAACTTAATGCTTAAACACGTAAGCGAAACACAACAAAGGCATTACTAGCTCGACATAGGCTCATACTAAGTCCATGTTTAATCGACAATTACTTAAGTCGTAGGTTTAGTCCGAAACCGATCCTCGAATACAAGTTATGCTTAACCATTTACAACCTTGGTTTCTAAATCTCGTTTTCGGTGGTTTTCACTTGTGCAACCTCGGCTTCCTTATTTTTATAAAATCGGAAAAAGATCTTTTTGACTCGAAACCTTCGCACAGCGCTTTCTAACTGTCCTTAGCATTATATCACAAAGTTTCACATTTTAATTCGACTCTTAAAGGTCTTTGACTTAGCATCAAAGTGGTTACATTTCTGCGATGAAACCTCTCGAACCACGATTACTAAAACTAGCATAACTCTTAAACCGTTCGGCCATATTAGGCGAACCACATATCAATACGAAGCTTATAACATAAACTACACAATCATGGGCAGTATGACTCAAGGGTCGAGCTCTAACAGAGGAAAAACAGGGAACCAATCAGTAGGTAAAAATTTGGGCATTACGACGGCTATAATCGTAACGTTTCCATCTTGTCACAACATAACCAAGCCACACCGGGCATACCATACATCCACAACCTCAAAAAAACAACCATCATACACCTCTAAGATCAGTGGTGAGGCTCAAATCCAACACCCATCATTTTACACATTAAACAAAGCCAAATAATCACTAAATCACTTAATCATGATCTTAACTTTACATGAACATCAAAACCACTTCAAAATTCATCTAAACAAAAAGGGCAGAGGTTTTTATACCTTCCTTGCTGCTTCATAAACACTAACAATGGTTTATAATCCTTCCTTGAGCTTTGAACAAACCTTAACAAGCTTAATCCTTAAGAAACAAAATCAAGAATCATGAAAAGTTACTATTCATCCTCATCTTGTAAAATCCATAACAAATCGAAAAATAAGAGTTGGGTGCTAATATCTTTACCATACCTTGTACGCTTCATAAGATTTCTTTTGAGTTATAGATCGCCCAATTTGAAGCTTCCTAGCTAGGGTTTTGAGCTCCATCTTTCCGCTGGACAGGAACTGGACAGTTTGGGTTCTCCAACTTGGGGAAGTGATTTAGCTAGGTTACACTCTTTTTCTGACTATGAAATTTGGAAAGAAGGTTATCCATGGAGTGGAGAAGCTGTGGTTAAAATTTGGTGATTTTAGGATGGATAGAAATGGAGATATGAATTTTCTTCTCCTCTTTGCACAAGCTGAGCAGAATTCTGGAATGTTCTCTCCTTTTCTTTTTGTTTGATTACTTTGATAATTGTGTGATATTTTGTAGCTAAAAGGGTGAGTCATCACTCTAGGTGTCTCATCTTGTCACACTTGTCGCACATGCATAGGTTTAGATAATGTAGCTTTATTGGTTCGTTCTCTTTCACACAGACGATACAAATGTTGCATTCCTCGAATCAATCTTGTTACATGTTACCTCCATGTCTATATTCAATCCTGTAATGTCGCCTTGTTCCTCTTGAAACGATTCGAAATATTTTCTAAAAAGAGCGAATAAAACTCTACGCGATTCTCGCAGTGAATAGTAACTATTCACTATTCACTTCAACAATCGAATCCTTAAATCGACTTTAATAAAATATAATTCCAAAATATTAACTCCTCAAATCCTCAATTTTAATATCTCTTTTCTTGAATATAATAATAATAAATCACTGCCCGGTCAAATACTAAACCAAAATAAAATTTGGAATTTCTGAATTCCGATCGTCTTTGCTTTCACTTATTTACTCTGTAGATTACCAATATGATTTTTAAAGTTCGTTATCCCGACTCGTACATAGGGTGGTGTGATCCCATTCTCATCTTAAGGAATCTACTATTCACCATAATCGTTCGGATTAATATCAGTTCCAATATTCCTGGTTTATTTCCTCTTTACTTCTTGCACTTAAAAAAAATGTTCTAGTGCTTTCTCGGGCATACGCTATCTTGTTTACGGAGTTGTCGGATGCATACCAGATATCGATTTGGATGACATAAAGATACTTTTCTTCCTTGGAGTATTATATTCTTCTTTGCCAGAGAGATTATTCTTATCTATATGTTCAGTCCATTCTCACTATTCTCAAAATATTTGAAAACTGAAATCCATATTCATTCATAACTTGATTCTCAAAACCATTACCACTATCCATAAATATACATCAACATATAACAAAAGTTTTAATTCTACCCAAAAATCTGGGGTCTTACAGTCTCCCCTCCTTAAAAGGATTCCGTCCCGGAATCTAAGAAGATAGCTGATGTCACTCTTTTAATATAAAAATTTCCAGTTTCCAGGTTGACTCTTCAACCCTCTTGTCTTATTACAATTCTTACTCATTCCGGTCTGCGGATCCTAAGTAGTACTCGCACTCAATCTCGTTGCCAAACATGTTTGGAAAACTCCTCCCGAATCGGGAGTTCAATCATTGGTCCTTATCTGACACGACGGTGACTGGAACTCCACGTCACCCAACTATCTCTTTCGTAACTCTTCGGTTAACGATCTCTTGCTGATAACAAAACATGAGTAGACTCATTTGATCCATCAATTATAGCTCAATTAACGTCATAGTCTGACTTGATTCTTATTGATCCTATCACAGAATCCATTATAGTAACATTACATTCATAATCAGGAACTCTATTAACTGTGATAGTCAACTAGGTCTTTGTTCTGCCTTCATTTTCTGACATATCCAACATTTGTTTACTAATCGATAAATCCTTTTATCTATCCGATATCCAACTGATACCCCTTTTATACTCTCGGTGTGGCTGTCCCTTTATGACAGATCTTTATTCCTTAATTCGTTCTGGCTCATTCAGGACCTTTAAATAATCCTTTATGTTCTCGTGACTTCAAACTTCATCCTTTCAGTTCCTCTTATTATTCCTTCTGAAAAAATTAGGATCCTTTCATTTCGTGAACATTTGTAATTCCAACTTGGTAGAAATACCTTATGATTCCTTTACCATCTTTCTCAGTCTTTAATTCTTTCTTCAACATTGACTTTATACCTTCACTCGTCATTCGTTCTTGACATAACTTAATCTTCTGCATCGATTTCGGTCGCCTTCAATCTCAAATAGTCTCTCAATACCATTTCTGGTTATCTTAACCTCAATTTCCCTTTCCTCCAATCCTTAGATTAACCTTATCCGATGATGTTATCATCTTAAGTCTCTATTTCCTACTAAGGCATCGGCCACCACATTGGCCTTCCCTGGGTGGTAAAGAATCCCACCGTCATAATCCTTGACTAGCTTTAGCTGTCTTTTCTATTATCATGGTAAGTTCTTTCTGGGAAAGTGTATCTAATGCTCTTATGATTTGCATAAATCTCGCACTTTGAGAACTTGGCATATAACTTTTCTCTCCTCAGTGCTTCTAACACGATCCTCAAATGTTCTGCATGTCCTTCCTCGGTCCTTGAGGTAAACCTAAATATTGCCAATGTCACTATGACATACTTATCCAAATACTTCTTGAGAAGTTGATTCAGCATGTCCATGAAAGCTGCAAGGGCATTCGTCAGCCCAAACGACATTACTAAAACTCGTAGTGTTTATACCTGGGGTGAAACGCAGTCTTGGGTACGTCCTCAGGTTTAATATTCAACTAGTGGTATTCAGTTCTCAAATCAATCTTCAAAAATTTAACTGCATCATGCAGCCGATCGATCAAATCACTGATCCTTGGCAGGGGTACTCATTCTTAACAACTAGCCTATTTAGCTCTCGATACTCCATGCACAACCTCATGCTGTCGTCCTTTTTCTTTACCAATAACACAGGTGCATCCCACGGTGACGCACGTGGTCTTATCATTCCTTTCTCTAACCATTCCTACCATGGAGAAACTAATTTCTTTATCTTGACCGGAGCTAGTCGGTACGGGGCCTTCGATACTGGCGCCGGTCTTGAAGCTAATTCTATATCAACTCTATTTCTCTATCGGATGGTAACCCCGGAAGATCTTCTGGAAATACACCCTCGAATTCATTGATGACAGAGATATTCCGCATACTAGGTGCTTCCCGTTTCGTATCCATCACAGTCGCTAAACAAGTTTCATCTTCTTGGAGGTCAAACGTTTCCTCGTCCGACAATCTGAATTCTTACTCCCTTTCTTTCTCAATCTATTCACGTTTCATACTCTATTTTCTTTATTCCCATCTCTTTCTCGTCCACTTTGCTTCCATTTCTATCATAGTCGTTTCATTAACCAAGGTAACATAATCAGTCGTTTCGAACACTTCGTTATTCTGAATTCGCATAATGTGAAACACGCCTTGGCCATTTCCGTAAACTTCGATTCATAATTTATCGGGCTCATTTGTTTTAGTTCTAAGCTTCCACGCTCTATTTTTCCAAATACCAAGAAAATACTTGCATGGTACCAAGAATACTTCAGGCAACAGAATGCTTTATCAAAAAAAAAAACAAACTTTGCAAAATTTCTCGCTGAGGGGGCGACCTGGTTAGGTCTCAATCAAATTATCGTCTGAAAATCCTTCCACCATACTTCACTGCATACAAATGCATCGTGAATTCACTTATATGAATTTGACTGAAAGTTGAACTTAGTGATACAATAACTAGTTCATTTCAATAAACATTGACAACTAGCTGAACAAAATTTGCTAGTTCGATTAGTTTGGAACGCAGCATCTAGCTAGGATGATTAGCTAGATTTTTATCATATCATTAAAATTTCAACTAGTTAGAACAATTAACTAGTCACTCATCATGGCACATATAATTAGCCAGTTTCAATCTACCAGTACAAAATCTCGACATTGTAGCCAAAGAAAGAAAGAGAACAACATTTTAACTACTCTGATAATGAATTGAAAAGAAGAGTAAATGAGTTTAGGATGAACAAGGTAATTATAACCCTTGAATAAAATATATGATATGAATAGGAAATTCTGGGTATCGGAACAATCGATAACCTCCCAGCAAACATTTCTCATCAGTGAAACGGTCCACCCAAAGGTGTCTCCGTACAGAAACTTTATCAAATCTTCCAATAGAATTGAATTCAGAATATCAATATCAAATTGATATATTTTCTACGATTTCAACGTCTGATGTGCAAATCTCATCTTGAAATAGAATAAAAGAATCTACGAGGAATCTCTAAATAATAGATCCCCCATGTTTAAACAAATAGTTAGATATTTATGAACTCGACTGAGGAGTCCAAGTAGGAAAGAAGAAATCGAATATCAAGATAATCGTTAAAGAATGTCCGTCAAATAATAAAGGGAATATTAATTGAACATTCTTTAGATAATTGAAAGAACACGAAATAAATTATAGACCTGGAAGGATAGATGAATAATGGTTCCCTCTTCAGGTCATCCTGGAACATGAACAACATGCTCCGGTGAGTAATGGTAAGTCAACTCTGCGTATTTAAACCTCAGAGGTAATGAGAGGAGAAAAGAAAAGAAATAAAATGAAGATAGAAATTGGTGGTTGCATCCCAAGTTGAAGTAAGAAACTAGAAAGGTTACTTGACATGAATTATTCAAGGTAACACAGGCATGAACAGTTTTAGATTGAGGAGTGTACCAGCAAGTAGATACCAAGAAGTCAATGGTCATCATAATTTCTAACATCACCCACACGAGGATGATCTTATCTTTCTGCCTTTATGGCTTAGGGCACTAACCAACGGTACCTCAACAACGTACAAATCCTTAAATAGGTCGGGAGTTCGAACATTTTTGTCATCCCATGATAATCGTCCCGAGGCTGAGCCTCTTACGGCCGCATCAACACATCCTCAAAGGATGAAGGTCGATTAACATATATGTAATTTCTTAACACTAATCGTATCGAACGAATCCAACCCCAGGCTACCATAGGTCTCGTTCCTCGTAGGTCCTGAGATTGTCGCATTGCTCGTTGCAACCATACGTGTCTTCATCAGAATCATGCTATTCATTCTTCATATCTTTGATTTCTGAGTTGAGCCATCATGGCCTATCGTACGAAATGTATTCGTGATGCGGTTTAGCACGTTCGTCTCATGATAACGTTCTGGTACTACATGTACGCAAAAGTCTTCCTCTTAGGTAACAAAATACCCATCGACGGAAAAGACACCAACTCTGGTGGAATCGTTGTTCTCAAGGCTTGGACTCTATAGACAAGATAATGCCTTCACCGGTCCACGCAATTTGATAATCCGGATCGCGTAAAGGACTGTAAACGTCTCGATCTTCACATTTGCTGCCTTCTCGTGGCAAACTACGATGAACTTCAAACACTTAGGTTCTTACTAAGTCAAGTTATCCATTGGTATTGGCCATTCCGACCTTACCCCAACTGCAACCGAGACTCTGCTTCACGTCTTATCTTAATGTTTTTGATAATCCGTGTACAATTCTAAACGTCCTTCTCATTATTATGATGATCTTCAACGGTCCTATCGGTCCTCCGATAAGTCCTCAACTAAACTCTTTAACCTTAACATCCTCAGTGGCACTACTTCCGGTAGTCCACTCAACGAACTCCATATGAATCCTCTCGTCATTCTCTTACTTTGATATAATTCTTAACACTCTCATATCCAAGATTTATAACTTAACGCTCTAATACCATCTCTGTAACACCCCTAGATCCGGGGTCAGGAATCTGGGTTGTCACACTCCATCAGTGATACAAAACCTGCATTACTTACAACATTCTCATAATACAACTCCAACGACCCCAATCACTTACGCACACACACACACACACACAAGTTATAGCCTTGGAAATGAGCAACAATAATCAACACTTGTTTTACAAACCCAATATACCATCCAGGACCTCATCTGTGATTTACAACCTCTACCTGAAGTTACAACAATAGTCCTCACAGTTCTGTACAATGTTTAGTAATACAAACCCACTCAAAATAATTATCACTAATACAAGCTGCAACTATTTTGCTCACATCGACAGTATCCATCATGCATCAACTAACTTCAGGGTGGTCTCTCCATCCCCTTGCTCTCGTAACACCAGGTGGATTCGGCAATGTTTTCCCCATGCTGAAATATTTAATAAAGCAAGAATGAGCTAATAGTGCTCAGCAAGAAATCCATTCCAGTTTAAATCTTTAAACCTTTTAGGGAGATAATCCAATGGGATCAAAACTTTTATCATTACTAGGGTCAAACCCCAAAATAGTATATCGTTTGAAATACCGTATGACTTATACTCATACTCATATACTCTTCGTAATCATTTGGAAATCCTTGGTACCAGTATGGTAAACCAAGACTCAATACATATCTTTTTTTTAATAGGGCTTAACATTAGAACCCAGGGCTTAAAGCCTATTTATTGATTCAAAATACCATACAGTTCAATATACTGTATATCTTAAATGCCTTCTCAACATATATACATGAATATCTATTTAGATATCTCATATTGTTCAAAATACTGTAAAATATCAGTAATGAACACCTTTTCGTAATTTCATATGCTTTCTTATAAACTCATATACTGGAATAAACTTGAATACCCTTGGGTAAACTTTCTTTTTCTGAAAACTTGCATAAAACTGATTAACTGAGTAAACTTTCTTTCTCTGAAAACTTGCATAAAACTGATTAACTGAGTAAACTTTCTTTCTCTGAAAACTTGCATAAAACCAAATAACTGAGTAAACTTTCTTTCTCTGAAAACTTGCATAAAACTGATTAACTGAGTAAACTTTCTTTCTCTGAAAACTTGCATAAAACATGCTCTTTTATGGATGATGAACTGTAGATGGAGATTCTGGGCGCCGAGGATACCCCTACGATGATCAGTCGCAAGCTGTATCCCCCTGATCTTTTTCTACGTAGAAGGGAAGAATAGACAGTATCTGACTGACCTACCTCCCCGCCAATCGGTTGTAGGCAGGAAGTACAGACCCGTTTCACCAGTCCGTCGGCCTAGTACTCTCCTATAAGGAAGAACATACCCGTTTCACCAGTCCGTCGGCCTGTTGCTCTCCTCTTTCCTACGGTCGGGCAATTTCTGATAAACTAAGGGAAGAACAGACCCGTTCACCAGTCCATCGGCCATATTGTAATTCCCTTAGGGGACCGGCGCTACTCAGTCCCTTACATACTCTCCAAGTTCGAGTAAATCCATAACACTGAAACATGAAGTTCCTTTCCCTTTTTCCCCCAAGATACAACTCCACAAAGTAGTCATATCTGGTTGGAAAGGAAAATTCACCCATATTTCCCAAGCTGACGCTTGTTAATGGATGCAACTAATTCCAATGATCTTACCCCTCGAATCTTGAGGAAGTAATCAAAATCATTTTGATGGTAGTAAACCAGACTGATAAATTCATTGATTTAAAAAGATTTAGGACCGGGCAGTCCACTAAAAACAAACATAAAATCTTGAGAAAGGTCCCATGCATTTGTAGTTTGAGCGAACATTTAAGTCTTTCTGAATATAGACTTAAACGGGAAATAGATTTGGGAACCTTCTCTAATTATATTCAAAATTTACTGAATAAAACTTTATTAGCTATCTAGGGTTTAAAATAGTTTTCACAAAATACTTCCTTAAGAAGTAGGATTTTAAATAATTAATGCAAACTATATTTAATAAAGAATATTTATTTAGAAATAATTTCTAAATACTTTCTTAACAAAAGGGTAGATAATACTATTCATCGTATATTTAAATATACCCTTAATAGATTAAACTCCAAATAATCTTTAATTTGTAAATCATTTATCGAGATTAATTGTAATAACACAATAAAATAACCCTAGATAGCAACTGATACCATTCTCAGTACGTAGTATAAATACAGAGTATATACCCCCTACTGAGGGTTTTTCTTAACATATCAGCTCAAAAATATTGCTAGAACCATAGCTTATAAGTCCAACTTAAATCATCATATGTATCAATTTGAACTCATGAAAACGTACGTATATCTCATACTCCAAATCCAATTACATTTGGAAATCATACCATATGCAGTTGTTCAACAACCTACATGCATCGTATATATATCATAAAACTGTTTATAGCATTTCATGCCTTTTACTCTAAGCATGCTTTCAAAACATGTATTTTATCATCACAACAACAGTTTACAAAAAGGGTTTGAAATCTTGCATTTATCAAATGCATACGCATCATCAAAATATTTTACTTTAAAACATAGCATGGAATGAGAAAACTTGCCTGATGCTCGAGAGGTGATAGGGCTTGTGACAATGTCGAACAATCTAGACAAAGTCAAACGAAAACACACGGTTAATCCCCTCGATAAACCACTTATAGCTTAATGCTTAAACACGTAAGCGAAACACAACAAAGGCATTACTAGCTCGACATAGGCTCATACTAAGTCCATGTTTAATCGACAATTACTTAAGTCGTAGGTTTAGTCCGAAACCGATCCTCGAATACAAGTTATGCTTAACCATTTACAACCTTGGTTTCTAAATCTCGTTTTCGGTGGTTTTCACTTGTGCAACCTCGGCTTCCTTATTTTTATAAAATCGGAAAAAGATCTTTTTGACTCGAAACCTTCGCACAGCGCTTTCTAACTGTCCTTAGCATTATATCACAAAGTTTCACATTTTAATTCGACTATTAAAGGTCTTTGACTTAGCATCAAAGTGGTTACATTTCTGCGATGAAACCTCTCGAACCACGATTACTAAAACTAGCATAACTCTTAAACCGTTCGGCCATATTAGGCGAACCACATATCAATACGAAGCTTATAACATAAACTACACAATCATGGGCAGTATGACTCAAGGGTCGAGCTCTAACAGAGGAAAAACAGGGAACCAATCAGTAGGTAAAAAATTGGGCATTACGACGGCTATAATCGTAATGTTTCCATTTTGTCACAACATAACCAAGCCACACCGGGCATACCATACATCCACAACCACAAAAAAACAACCATCATACACCTCTAAGATCAGTGGTGAGGCTCAAATCCAACACCCATCATTTTACACATTAAACAAAGCCAAATAATCACTAAATCACTTAATCATGATCTTAACTTTACATGAACATCAAAACCACTTCAAAATTCATCTAAACAAAAAGGGCAGAGGTTTTTATACCTTCCTTGCTGCTTCATAAACACTAACAATGGTTTATAATCCTTCCTTGAGCTTTGAACAAACCTTAACAAGCTTAATCCTTAAGAAACAAAATCAAGAATCATGAAAAGTTACTATTCATCCTCATCTTGTAAAATCCATAACAAATCGAAAAATAAGAGTTGGGTGCTAATATCTTTACCAGACCTTGTACTCTTCATAAGATTTCTTTTGAGTTATAGATCGCCCAATTTGAAGCTTCCTATCTAGGGTTTTGAGCTCCATCTTTCCGCTGGACAGGAACTGGACAGTTTGGGTTCTCCAACTTGGGGAAGTGATTTAGCTAGGTTACACTCTTTTTCTGACTATGAAATTTGGAACGAAGGTTATCCATGGAGTGGAGAAGCTGTGGTTAAAATTTGGTGATTTTAGGATGGATAGAAATGGAGATATGAATTTTCTTCTCCTCTTTGCACAAGCTGAGCAGAATTCTGGAATGTTCTCTCCTTTTCTTTTTGTTTGATTACTTTGATAATTGTGTGATATTTTGTAGCTAAAGGGGTGAGTCATCACTCTAGGTGTCTCATCTTGTGACACTTTTCGCACATGCATAGGTTTAGATAATGTAGCTTTATTGGTTCGTTCTCTTTCACACGGACGATACAAATGTTGCATTCCTCGAATCAATCTTGTTACATGTTACCTCCATGTCTATATTCAATCCTGTAATGTCGCCTTGTTCCTCTTGAAACGATTCGAAATATTTTCTAAAAAGAGCGAATAAAACTCTACGTGATTCTCGCAGTGAATAGTAACTATTCACTATTCACTTCAACAATCGAATCCTTAAATCGACTTTAATAAAATAAAATTCCAAAATATTAACTCCTCAAATCCTCAATTTTAATATCTCTTTTCTTGAATATAATAATAATAAATCACTGCCCGGTCAAATACTAAACCAAAATAAAATTTGGAATTTCTGAATTCCGATCGTCTTTGCTTTCACTTATTTACTCCGTAGATTACCAATATGATTTTGAAAGTTCGTTATCCCGACTCGTACATAGGGTGGTGTGATCCCATTCTCATCTTAAGGAATCTACTATTCACCATAATCGTTCGGATTAATATCAGTTCCAATATTCCTGGTTTATTTCCTCTTTACTTCTTGCACTTAAAAAAAAATGTTCTAGTGCTTTCTCGGGCATACGCTATCTTGTTTACGGAGTTGTCGGATGCATACCAGATATCGATTTGGATGACATAAAGATACTTTTCTTCCTTGGAGTATTATATTCTTCTTTTCCAGAGAGATTATTCTTATCTATATGTTCAGTCCATTCTCACTATTCTCAAAATATTTGAAAACTGAAATCCATATTCATTCATAACTTGATTCTCAAAACCATTACCACTATCCATAAATATACATCAACATATAACAAAAGTTTTAATTCTACCCAAAAACCTGGGGTCTTACAATGCTCATTTGATATCTTGACTGCATAAGCTTAGAAAACTTTTCACATAGCTTATTGTTCGTTGACCCAAAAATGATATCATCAACATAAATCTGAACTAAAAGCAAATCCTTACCATGATTCAAATACAATAGATTTTTATCAATGGTACCTCTTTTGAATCCACTTTCTAGTAAGAACTGAGCTAAGGTTTCATACTATGCTTTTGGAGCTTGCTTTAGTCCATAAAGTGCATTATCCAATCTGTAAACATGATTTGGATATTTTGGATCAATGAAACCAGGAGGTTGTTCAACATAGACTTCTTCCTCTAGTTCACCATTTAAGAAATCACTTTTCACATCCATCTGGAAAACCTTGAATTTCTTATGAGCTGCATATGCCAGAAAGATCCTGATGGCTTCTAGTCTTGCAATAGTAGCAAAAGTTTCATCATAGTCAATTCCTTCTTGTTGAGAATACCCATTTGCAACTAGTCTTGCTTTGATTCTGATAATTACACCATCTGAATCAGTCTTATTTTTGAAAATCCATTTTGTACCAACAATTGACCTGTTCTTTGGTCTTGGCACCAGTTTCCAGACTTCATTCCTTTCAAATTTATTCAATTCTTCTTACATTTCAGTAACCCAATCAGCATCTTTGAGTGCATCTTCAACTTTCTTTGGCTCCTCCTTTGACAGAAAGTTATTATATAGACATTCATTTTGAGTTGCACTTCTTGTCTGAACACCTGCATCAGGATCTCCAATTATCAAATCAGGAGTATGACTTGCGGTCCATTTCCTTGCTGGTGGTAAATCATTCCTTGATGTAGATGCTCCCTCTGGATTGCTGTTATCTTGATTTAAAGAATTTGCTTCAGTAGAAACTCCCCCTGAATTATTGAAATCCCTTCCTGATGAATTATCAGGATCATCATTTGAATCAGTATCTGAAGAATTCTGTCCTGATGATTGAGTTGACTCTGAACTTGTAGTAGAATGTTGTTGCTCCCCCTCAACATTTGCACTACTAGATGTATTACCATTATTTGCATCACCAGAGTTAACACCATCAGTAATTGGTGTGACATCAGGATTTGATGGATCATCAGGATCTGATTCACTTTCTTCAGGTTCTTTGGAAGCTTCATTTTCAAAAATCAGCCTTTCATGAGAGTTTTCATTGATTTCAGTTATCTTCTTATCATCAAAAGATACATGTATTGACTCCATGTATTGATCTACTCCTGACATCAGAAATATGAATTTCAGTACTTTTCTTTAAACTCTTTTTACAATCAATAGCAAGATGATTAGAGTTACCACAGGTAAAACAACATTTCCTAGGTGCATTTGGGATATACTTATAACCATTTTCTTTATTGATCCCAATTTTACCATTCCTGTTTCTCTTAACAGTAGCTTCCTTTTTCCTATCTGTAACCTCACAGATTTTATCCTTAAGTTGTTTCTGAGACAGTAAACCTACATTCTTAGTGACTTTACTCAAGACAGGTTTAGACTTAATAACTTTGATATTTTGAACAGAAGTAGATCCCTTTTCAAAAGTTGAATTGGAATCTTTACCAAAAACAAAATTAACAGGAGTAATCTTAGATTTGGTGTTGTCTATAACATGTCTATAGGTTTTTGGACTAACTGTCTCATCAACAACAATTTTCTCCTTAAGTTTCTTATCTTCATCTAACTTATACCCTAGACACTCTTTCCAATTCTTAGAGGTATGAATCTCATGAAATTTTCTACCAGAGTCTGTCCAGGTTCTGATTTTCTCATTAGCATATTCTAATTCTTTTTCTAGTGCAGTACATTTAAGTTTCATCTCTAAATACATGTGTTTAGCATTATCACATTCTATCTGTACTTTTTGCATAAGAGAAAATTCAGCTTCTAAATTCTCATTCCTTTTCCTAAGTTCAGACATCTCATATAAGATTCTAGTATTCTCAGCAGTTTGACTTCTAAAGCTAATATGCAATGACTTTAGAAAACGTCTTAACTCAGAAGCATTATCAGTATCAAAATCAAAGACAGTATTAAGTACATTATCATCAGGAATAGCAGTATCATCAGTATTGGCCATTAGGGCATAGTTGACCACCTCAGTATCAGATTCTGAGGAAGAGTCCATCCAATCCTTGCTTGATGTGATGAGTGCCTTTGTCTTCTTGCACTCGGAAGCAAAGTGACCCATACCATTACACTTGTAGCATCTAGCTTTTGACTTGTCAAATTTGCTACCCTTGTTGTCCTTTTTGATATTCTTGTCTTTGTCTACATTGAAGGTCCTTTTCTGGAAGTTGCCTTGTCTTCTAGCCTTCCTGAACTTCATCTTCTTGAAGCTTCTGACTATCATAGCAACCATCTCTTCCATGTCTGAGTCAGAAGAGTCATCATCAGTATTGGCATCAGGATTGCCATCAGTATCTGATGATGAGTCATCAGGATCTCACTCAACTATTCTTGTTTTCCTTCTAGAGACCTCTACAGCTTTTCCTTTTGATTTAGCCTCTGCTTTCAAAGCAATAGATTTTGCCTTGCTGCTTTTCTTATTCTTTCTCTGTTGAACTTCAAGATCATGAGTTCTTACCATCCCATAGACTTCATCAAGAGACACAGTGTTGAGATCATACTGATGTCTAATGATCGAGGTCTGAGTATCCCATTCTTCAGGTAAAGATCTTAGAAACTTGGTGTTTGAATCTTCAGTTTCATACTCCTTGTCAACTAAAGATAAACTGTTCAGAAGTGTCAGAAATCTATCATATAAATCAGTTAGGCTCTCATCAGGTCTAGCATCGAATTGTTCATATTCTTGAATCAAAAGAGTCCTTCTGTTCTTCTTGACAGATGCAGATCCCTGGCACTGAGTTTCCAAAGTATCCCAGATTTCTTTTACAGACTTGCATGCAATCACTCTGTTGGACATGACAGCATCAAGACTACTGTGCAGAATATTCTTTATCTTTGGTTCTCTGAGTACATGAGCTTTTTCTTCTGGAGTCCATTCACTCTTCGCCTTGACCACATAATGTTCAGGTACAGTTTCTGTTCGTTCTACAAGTCTTGTAGGAATATATGGTCCATCACGAATCCTGTCCAAATAGTCAGGATCCATAGCCTCCAGGTACATCAACATCTTTACCTTCCATGTTGGATATTCTGATTTCTTCAGGATAGAAATTTTCATACTTTCATACTTGGTTGTCGACATCTTAGATCGTATATGATTCAAATTTCAATCAGTTTGCTCTGATACCAATTGTTGCCCAGTAATAAACAATTGTAGAAGGGGGGTTGAATACAATTGTATAAGATTCTCGACTTAATAAGATATGAATCACAAATATGAAAGAATGATAACAACTTTATTAAATCTGATATAAAACTGTTACAAACTCTCTCAAGAAATTCTGAGTTCTTGAGAGCTGCTAGGTTACAAAGATACTCGTGTATGCGATTATGTTCACCTCTGTTCTCTACATAAATCGAAACCTAAACTGTGTTTATATACTACACAGCTTCTCTATCAATGATAAGTCCTAATCAATTAAAAAGATTGAAACCTATCCTAAATTGATAGCTTCATTCCTACAGACCAGGAACCGACAGAATAATCTTCCTTATTTAACTAGACTCCAAATATAACTCGAAGTAGGAATCCTGATCAGCTTCCAGTCCTGATGATCAAACCTGATCCCAGTCCTGATATTCATTCTGATCCTGACGACCATGCAATCCTGTTGACGTCAGCAATCCTGATCAGTTGAGTCTAGATCCTGACGATCATTGAATCCTGATCTAACAAGCTAGTCTACCACCCAAAAACTGACACCTTCCTGAAGTGCTTTTCCTGTCTATTTTGCACCCTGCAAAATCAGCATCTAAATAACCACACAAACCAAAATCTGATTCCCTTGCATACCAAAGGCCAAGAGAATGAGTGCCTTTAAGATATCTGAAAATTCTTTTAACTGCTATCAGATGTGGTTCCCTGGGATTTGCTTGAAATCTTGCACAAAGATAGGTTACATACATGATATCTGGTCTACTTGCAGTGAGATATAAGAGTGAGCCAATCATTCCCCTGTAGTGAGTTACATCTACCTCAGTACCTTGATCAGGATCAAGTTTGGTAGCTGTAGCTATGGAAGTACTTGCAGTTGCACTATCTTGCATGTTAAACCTTTTCAATAAGTTCTTTGTATACTTTGACTGATTGATAAAGATGCCATCATCAGTCTGTTTAACTTGGAGACCAAGAAAGTAACTCATTTCTCCCATCATGCTCATTTGATATCTAGACTGCACAAGCTTTGAAAACTTCTCACATTGCTTATTATTTGTTGACCCAAAGATGATATCATCAACATAAATCTGAACTAAAAGCAAATCCTTACCATGATTCAAATAAAATAGAGTTTTATCAATAGTACCTCTTTTGAATCCACTTTCCAGTAAGAATTGAGCTAGGGTTTCATACTAGGGGTGTACATGGATCGGTAAAACCGACCAACCCGATCCAAACCGACCTCATTTCGCCCGATCCAAACCGAATATTTCTAAACCGATATATATTTGGATTGAAAAAAATATAAACCCTATTTAAATGGGTTGGGTATGGGTTTTGATTTTTTTAAACGAACCAACCCAAATCGATTAAAAATAATAAATTTAATTAAAATATATGATAATAATTAATCTTGCTTCCAATACATTACTCTTGGTTTAGATTATTGATTCATTTTATACATAGGACAAAGAGAGGCTGCAAGAAGTCCTGCTGCTGCACTTGGTTTATTTTTAGTCTGAAGTTTACAATAGCATGCTAACGGCTAACAAGACTAGTAAAACCCAATTAACAAGAGATGCTAGAAACCCAGTGGTTTCCCATAAATTCAGTGGTAACATTTACAATACCCCATTTAATAAAAATTAGGACAAGAGTGAAGAGTCGCAAAGAAACTCGGAAACTAGAACACTGTCTGTAGTAAACTTTGATCAATTAACATCTTTATTATTTATTGGACTCCTACTTATTTAATACAAAGGATTGAGCTCACCTTATTTGTCATCTTTTAGTGTGTTTTAACTTAAAGATTTGAGATTTAATGTATTTGAGATGGATATGTAATATTTTGCTGACTTTCATTTTCGGTTTATTAAATTAGTACTTGTTGCTTGATAAAATTTTTATATATTTATTAACCCGATCAATCCAACCCAAACCGATCCAAACCGAACCATACTAGATGGGTTGGATTATGAATTTGATTTTTATGGGTTGGGTTGAAAATTTGCAAACCTGATTTAATTGGGTTGGGTTGTTAAAATCCCGTAACCCGCCCAACCCGAACCGTGTACACCCCTATTTCATACCATGCTCTTGGAGCTTGCTTTAGTCCATAAAGTGCCTTATCCAATTTGTAGACATGATTTGGATATTTTGGGTTAATGAAACCAGGAGGTTGTTCAACATAAACTTCTTCCTCCAGTTCACCATTTAAGAAAGCACTTTTCTTCAGGATGTGAATCTTCATGCTTTCATACTTGGTTGTCGACATCTTAGATCGTTTCTGATTTAGATTTAAATCAGTTTGCTCTGATACCAATTGTTGCACAGTAATTAACAATTGTAGAAGGGGGGTTGAATATAATTATATAAGATTCTCGACTAATAAACACAAATATGAAAATAATAATAGCTTTATTAATTCTGATATAAAACTGTTACAAAACTCTCTCAAGAAATTCTGATGTTGTTGAAAGCTGCTAGGTTACAATGATACTCGTGTAAGCGATTGATATAAAATCAAAACCTAAACTGTGTTTATATAGTACACACAGCTGCTCTATCGATTACAAGATAAAACCAAATCAATTACAAACTATATTGATACATATCCTAACCGACAGCTACAATCCTATAAACTAGGAACCAACAAATTAACCTTCCTTATATTCCTGGACTTGATAGTTATCTTGAAACAAATACTGATCAGCTTCCAGTCCTGATGATAATCATGATCACAATCCTGATAGCAATCCTGATACTAACACTTGTGCAATACTGATGACGCCAGCAATCCTGGTCAATAGTCCAGATTCTGACGATCATTGAATCCTGATCTAAAAGATGATGATGTTGATGCTGCTGAGATCATGATGATGGATGATGCTTTTGATGGTGATGAGACCGTGATGTAAGAGGGGATTTTAGTGGACGTGGTTCCTAGAGACGGGGTTGTAGTGGATGGAGTTCTTATTATAGAAAATTAGGTGAGATATGTGATAAGATAAATATTAAATTACAGTAGAATCTCAATAAATGAATACACTTGGAACCAAGAAAATATATTCATTTAATGAGATTATTTATTTATCGACTAATGAAATTTTTATTCAATTACTGATAAATGAATATTTATTCATTTAGACAATATTTTTGATATGGGCTAAAAATAACCTTAGATATGTAATTAATGATGTATTAATTAGACCTAGATTGGTCCAAGAATACGGCCCAATAAACAAGGCCTGAAACCCTGATTATTTATTAATTACGAAATTAATAAATAAAGGAAATATACAGCTCATGAAAAGAGTCCGAAATATGGCAAATTTATCAAAGAAGGATCCAGAATCCCAATTAATGAGTCATAGCCTTTATCAAAAAGGAAAAGACTTATTCAGCAAGAAATACAATGTTTATCCAATATCAAAAAGGAGACTTATTCGCTAAGACTCCCAAACATACCATAAATACTAGGCTCCAGACGCCTATATAAGGTCCCTGATCCTACAATCAGAACTACGTCTTGGCTTGATTCTCAATAACGAATTGAGATATGTAGGCATCTTGTGAGGACCGATTTAGTCTCGAAACACAAGTGCAGCCATTAAAGCTCGAAGCTCTCCAACCTTAGCATTAATTTCGCAAGCTCAGTTTTTATTCCATAACATTTGGCGCCGTTTGTGGGACGACAACATCAACCATGGCAAACACGCGAAGAACAACCAGATATTCTGATACTTCTGAAGGCCTCCCTATCACCTCCGGGGCTGATACTCATGGAAGCCAACCACCGCCAACTACTGGCACTGAAAGAACAAATATCCCTACCGACACTCAAGGACAAGAGGTCCCAATTACTGCTGAAGGGACGAATCCCCTACAAATGGTTATTCATGGATCTAATCCACAAGAAACCGTTCACCAGCAACCAATTACAACCTCTGCGCTGCTTATGAACGCACCTCGCAGTTTTCAACTCCACACTACTGATCTCCCTCACTACGCAAATCAGACTTTGGGGATGCCCGGCTATGGCATGCCCCCTCGCCCTACAGCGGGTGGTAGTGGAATGAATCCAATCTACCATGAGGCTTATGTGCCCCCTTACGTACCAGGTTTGGAACCCCAAAACCGTGAAACCCAAACTCGTCAGATGTTTCGAGACGATTTTTCTGGGCCCTACACCGAGGATGAGGGTTATACAAGTGGGGACGATGTCGCTCCTAGAAGGAAACGATCTTCGCAAACCAACCGAGATCAACCCCAAACTACTAAGGACAAGCTTGCGGCCCATGAGGCAGAAGTCGCAAGGCTTAAGAAAGTATTGGCAGAACAAGAGGCCGCAAGAGCAAAAAGTCAAGCTGAAGGAATCCCAATTATCAATTTGGATCCACCACCAAGGAGAACCAGGAGGACCGAAGCCCCAAGGGGTGATCCTAGTATTCTGTTGCCCCTAGGAGATCCTGATGATTCTACACCACCATTCACTCAAGACATCATGAAAACCACCATATCCAGAAAATTCAAGATGCCAACAATCAAGGCTTATGATGGAACGGGAGATCCCGCAAATCACGTAAGAACCTTCTCCAATGCACTGCTTTTGCAGCCAACCAACGATGCGGTCAAGTGTAGGGCGTTTCCACAAACCTTGGCAGGCATGGCCCAACGCTGGTATAGCCGTCTTCCTCCCAACTCAATTGGGTCTTTCAAAGAACTAAGCAAAGCTTTTATCAATCAATTCATTAGTGGAAGGGTGCATGAGAAAAGTTCTGCATCACTCATGGCAATCCGGCAAGGACAGAATGAAGCCCTAAGGGACTACATCAATCGATTCACTCGAGAGGCTTTAAAAGTCCCGGACTTAGAGGACAGAGTGGCTATGATAGCCCTGCAACAAGGAACCACTGATGACCACTTCAAAAGGTCGTTAGCTAAACATCCACCCGAGAGCATGCTGAAGCTCCAAGATAGAGCCGGAAAGTATATCAAGGCTGAAGAAAGCATGAGAAAGTATGAACCCACTGTTGAGGGAAGTGAAAACGGAAAAAAGAGAAAGGAGACTCAAGAGTATGACGCTAGGGACAAATATCCCAGGACATCGAAAGATTCTGACTCTCCACTTAAAAGGAACAACTTCGAACCCAGGTTCAATGAATATGCAAGGTTGAATACCTCAAGAAGTCAAATTCTGATGGAAATTGAGAGGGAAGAAGATCTTCGATGGCCAAAGCCGCTAAGATCCGACTTGGAGAAACGGAACAAGAATCAATTCTGCCGTTTCCATAAAGATGTTGGTCATGATACCGACGATTGTAGACAACTGAAAGATGAGATCGAGTTCTTAATCCGAAGAGGAAAACTCGATAAGTTCACTAAGGATGGGAATCGAGGAAATCAACAAGGAAACTATGAAAGGAAAGACTATGATAGGAGGGACAACGACCAAGATCGTACTCCTAAGCCCCGAGGGCCTGTCATCAACATGATATTTGGAGGACCGACTGCTGCTGGGTCCTCCCGAAACTCAAGGAAAGCTTATGCCCGAGAGGTAATGACTGTTGTAGGAGAAGCACCGAAACGTGCCAAGACAGAAGTGGATATTACCTTTGACGATTCTGATCTTGAAGGGGTGAAATTCCCCCATGACGACCCGTTGGTCATTATACCTGTAATAGGAAACTCTAAAACTAAGAGGGTTCTAGTAGATAATGGAGCTTCCGTGGACATCCTGTTCCATGACGCCTTCATCAAGATGGGATATACCGATTCACAACTGACTCCTTCAAACATGCCTATATATGGGTTCAATGGGGTTGAATCCAAAGTAGAGGGAACTATTCAGCTCCCTATGACAATAGGGCAAGGTTCACAAACAGCAACTCAAATGCTGAACTTCGTGGTGATAAAGGCAACCTCGACTTATAATGCAATCCTCGGTAGGACAGGCCTTCATGCGTTCAAGGCTGTTGCCTCAACTTACCATTTGAAAATCAAGTTCCCAACAAGGAACGGGGTTGGTGAAGAACAAGGAGATCAAAAGATGGCTAGGAATTGCTATGTAGCCGCGTTAAGGCCTGATGGAGTCGGGGGGCAGGTTCTCCCAATCAAGGTTATGAATTCAAAAGATGATGAAGAAAGAAGGGGAAAGCCAGCCGAGGATCTAAATCCTATTCCCCTAATCCCGGAAGAACCAGACAAAGTCACTTACATTGGAGCATTGTTGCCTGAACCCTTGAAGGGCTGAGGTGCCAAAAACTTGGCATGCCTCAAATTTAAAAAGTTTATTATGTTTAAGTGTTTCCTTAAGGGATCCACTAATAGTACAAGTAGCAATAAGGTCGACGAAACCATTCTGAGCTCTTAAGCTCTTAGTAGGAAGTAAAGCACTATGTAAGGGTCGAACCCTCTTTTTCAAAGGAAATATTTCAAGTTCTCATTCACTATTTTATTACTTATCTTTGTTTGAGTATTTCCTTATTGTTCTACTAAAGAACAAGTTGTACCAATAACACTTGATCAAAGTGTCAGCCCATTCAAGAGGCCAAGTACTAGGAATTGCCTTACAAAAGAAAAGCTAAATAAATATAAGTGAATGCAAGAACGAAGAAACATAATATGCATAAATAACATGCATAAATAACATGCATGGATAGAAGATCCCGAAGGATCAAAGAGTTATGTTACAAGCTCAACTAAAAGCCTAAAGAGGCCTATTGGAAGAAGGTTAATATAAGGGTTGAAACCCCTGAAAATTCGAGGAAGTAGAGCTCAGAACGAGCTTCGATTCGATATACTGGAAGCTCAAATTAAAGAAACAAGTGAAACATTATGTCTGTCTTCGTTCATGAAGACCTCTCGATGTGAAAATTAAGATGTTGAACCTCAAAATCAGGTCCTCTACCTATAAGCCACGTTTGGCGTTGTTGAAACCTCAAATGAGGTCTAAGGTGTCAGAACTCAAGTTAGTTCTTGTATCTGTAAGCCACGTTTGGCGTTGTTGAAACCTCAAATGAGGTCTAAGGTGTCAGAACTCAAGTTAGTTCTTGTATCTGTAAGCCACGTTTGGCGTTGTTGAAACCTCAAATGAGGTCTAAGGTGTCAGAACTCAAGTTAGTTCTTGTATCTCTAAGCCACGTTTGGCGTTGTTGAAACCTCAAATGAGGTCTAAGGTGTTAGAACTCAAGTTAATTCTTGTATCTATAAGCCACGTTTGGCGTTGTTGAAACCTCAAATGAGGTCTAAGGTGTTAGAACTCAAGTTAGTTCTTGTATCTATAAGCCACGTTTGGCGTTGTTGGAGCCAACCGAGGTCGAAGAAACTCTACACTGAAGTCGAAAGACCGAGGTCGAAAAAACACGGAAAAATGAGGTCAAATTGCTCGACCTGGGACCAAATTGAGGTCTAAAATACCTCAAAAATGAGGTCTAAAATACCTCAAAATGAGGTCTAAAATACCTCAAAAAGGAGGTCGAAGGAGACTGGGTTTGAGATCGAACGACCGAGGTCGAAAAAACACGGAAAAATGAGGTCAAATTGCTCGACCTGGGACCAAATTGAGGTCTAAAATACCTCAAAAATGAGGTCTAAAATACCTCAAAATGAGGTCTAAAATACCTCAAAAAGGAGGTCGAAGGAGACTGGGTTTGAGATCGAACGACCGAGGTCGAAAAAACACGGAAAAACGAGGTCAAATTGCTCGACCTGGGACCAAATTGAGGTCTAAAATACCTCAAAAATGAGGTCTAAAATACCTCAAAAATGAGGTCGAAGGAGACTGGGTTTGAGATCGAACGACCGAGGTCGAAAAAGCACGGAAAAACGAGGTCGAAGACTTCGACCTGGGACCTTTCGAGGTCGAAAATGAGGTCTAAAAAGACTGGGTTCGAGGTCGAAAATGAGGTCGACAATACCTCAAAAAATTGAGGTCGAAAATACCTCAAAATGAGGTCTAGAATACCTCAAAAATGAGGTCTAAAATACCTCAAAATGAGGTCTAAAATACGTCAAAATGAGGTCGGAAGTACCCTTAAAAAAAATTCGGGTAAAATAAATATTATTATTCAATAATATTTGAAAAAAAAAAAAAAACTATTTTAGTCGACCTCAAATGAGGTCGTGAGTGAGACCCCTCAAATGAGGTCGATTGCTTCGACCTGGCTACCAAATGGACTAAACTGCCAAAGTGCAGTTTAGTACCCCAAGTTCTGAGTGGTTCACAAATTCTTCCCTGAAGTTTAGAAATGGACAGATTCTCCATTGAAGTTTCAAATATGAAAAATTCACCCCTGGGCTTTGAAAAATTACGAATCAAACCCTAAAAAATTATTAAAAATACCCGTTGGTACATGAAAATTCCTAAAATATTAGGAATAATTATTAAAAATACCCGTTGGTACATGAAAATTCCTAAAATATTAGGAATAATTATTAAAAATACCTGTGGGTACATGGAAATTCCTAAAATATTAGGAATACTTATTAAAAATACCCGTTGGTACATGAAAATTCCTAAAATATTAGGAATAATTATTAAAAATACCCGTTGGTACATGAAAATTCCTAAAATATTAGGAATAATTATTAAAAATACCTGTGGGTACATGGAAATTCCTAAAATATTAGGAATAATTATTAAAAATACCCGTTGGTACATGAAAATTCTTAAAATATTAGGAATAATTATTAAAAATACCTGTGGGTACATGGAAATTCCTTAAATATTAGGAATATTTCATATAAATGTCAAATTAGCCTCGAATAAGGCAACAATCGTCGTAAATGTGTAGGTCGCTCCACACTTTGCAATAAGGCGATACTTGTGAAACACTGGTGTAAATAAAGTCCTAGGTAAAGGATAAAAAGACCCCGAATCTCGAAAAAGGTCAATATAATTTCTACGAAAACTTGAAAAGTTTTCCTAGAAATTGGGGGGCAAATGATATGGGCTAAAAATAACCTTAGATATGTAATTAATGATGTATTAATTAGACCTAGATTGGTCCAAGAATACGACCCAATAAACAAGGCCTGAAACCCTGATTATTTATTAATTACGAAATTAATAAATAAAGGAAATATACAGCTCATGAAAAGAGTCCGAAATATGGCAAATTTATCAAAGAAGGATCCAGAATCCCAATTAATGAGTCATAGCCTTTATCAAAAAGGAAAAGACTTATTCAGCAAGAAATACAATGTTTATCCAATATCAAAAAGGAGACTTATTCGCTAAGACTCCCAAACATACCATAAATACTAGGCTCCAGACGCTTATATAAGGTCCCTGATACTACAATCAGAACTACGTCTTGGCTTGATTCTCAATAACGAATTGAGATACGTAGGCATCTTGTGAGGACCGATTTAGTCTCGAAACACAAGTGCAGCCATTAAAGCTCGAAACTCTCCAACCTTAGCATTAATTTCGCAAGCTCAGTTTTTATTCCATAACAATTTTTATTTCATTTTCTTATGATAACAATGTTTTAAAATTTAATATTTGAATGTTAAGTCTCAATGATAACGATGTTAAGTATAAACACGAAGGTTATTTAAAAATAAAAGAGTAAAGTGCACTTTGTGTGCCTGTAGTTCGACTGTCAGACCACTTGCAATACTCTACTTCAAAAACTATCACTTGCTATACCGAAGTTTACCTTTTTTTATAATGTGTGTATGTTCGTCAAATAAGTTTAACCCCGTTAATAAATATAAGGGCAAAAGTGTCTTTTAACAGTTGTGTTCTTCCTCAAACTGCTGTCCACCATTGATGAAGATTTTTAAAACTTGAAACTCGAATATCTCATTCATTTTTTTAACGAAATCTCTTCTTTTAAATTGCAACAAAATCATCCTAATCTCCTCTACAATATGATGTCAATTTCGACCATCAAAGTTGTAATTTTCAATTTTTTTATATTTTGAAAAATATAAACTAACACATGTATTTAAAATTCATAATACTACTTTGGTGATGCTGACTGTTGTACATGTACAATGTACCTAAATCATGCCTACACGCATCTCCCCACCTCATCGAACACAAATCTCTAAAATAATTCTTTTAAAATTTTCTACATATACGAATTTTTAAAGTAAATATTTGATAATCAAATTTGAAATTGTATTGTAGAGGAGAAAAAAATGATTATGTTGCAATTTAAATCAATTGATTTCGTTAAGAAAAGAATGAGATATTTGAGTTTTAAGTTCTACAAAAATTCATCAATTGTGTATTTGGGTTTTAAGAAGAAGATGAATATCAAAAAGACTATTTTTTTGATTAATAGTAGCGTTACACTTACACATATTTGACGGAAATACGTACATTGTAAAAACAATCAAATTTCGGTATAAGAAGTTATAGTTTTTAAAATAAAATATTACAAGTGATCTCATAACCAAACTACCCGTAAACAAAGTGCACTTTACCGACGCTTTACTCAAAATAAAAGTATAAACACAGAGGTTCGTATATATCAGTAGTACAACAGAAGGCAAGCTGCTCTCAAAACCCTCTCAAAACCCTCATCTCCCCAAACTCAATCACACAAATAATCCCCTTTTTCGGTGAGCCAGTAAGCTCAATTTATTCTTTAACTTAAAAATCAATTATTATTTTCATAATCAACAAAACCCTAATTTCACAATCTTTTCAATTTCATTTTTAGGGCACAAAAAATTGAAACAATGGAAGAAGCTGGTCAAAGTCAAACCAACAAAGACGTCAACAAGGGCATGGAGAATTTGAGTATTGGTGAATCCTCATCAACCACTTTCAGGAAAAAGCCAGTCATTATCATTGTTGTTGGAATGGCAGGTAAGATTGATTTCGTGTCGTTTTTCGAGTTTTCGGGTTTTTAGTTAAGCTTGTTTTGTTTGTATATGTTTGTGGGTGATGAGGGAATTTTTGTAGGGAGTGGGAAGACTACGTTTCTTCATAGGTTGGTTTGTGATTTACAAGCTTCGAAAAGTAGGGGGTATGTTGTGAATCTTGATCCTGCGGTTATGACGCTTCCGTTTGGGGCGAATATAGATATTCGGGATACTGTTAAGTATAAGGAGGTTATGAAGCAGTATAATCTTGGACCTAATGGTGGCATTCTCACTTCGCTTAACTTGTTTGCTACTAAGTTTGATGAGGTAAAAATTTATACTCGTATGCTGTAGTTATAATAGTGTGTTAATTTGGGTATTTATTTACTAATTTATTTGTTTTAATGGAGATTAGTTGATCATGTAAAGTTGTTTCGGTTAAAATCCGGGGTTCATTCTAAACTTTAAATAAAGCACGCCGACAGCTTGACAATTTGTATGTATATTATTGCTGTTTTTGTTTTGGGTGTGTACCTAATTTATCCTTTATTGGTTGTAATCTTTGTGTTTGCCAAAGGTAAATATCATTTCTAATTGATGGCAAATGGTTTTTATAAATGCACATTGATCCTATTAGTAGAGTGGTCTTATTAATGAGTTTGGAACTGTTGTGTCTGCGAAATCTGATAGAATTTTGTGTGATTGTGGCTAGATATCTGTTATAAGATGACTGTAAGATGTGATTTATTCATTAGTACCGTTGTGGATTAGCTTACTAAGTAGAACTGCATAGTTGATGCATAGTTGATAGAACTAATAATATGAAAAAACTTAAAGAGGATACTTAAGCCGCACAATGGATTCTTTATTCGCTAAAGATTTGCAAACCACATATCATCCGCTTCTCGTGTGTTTAGTTTATATTTATTCAGTCTTTGGAAATTTTTATTAGGTGCATGCTTTGAGACAACGTTTTATTATGTCCGCAATGAATCTGCAATTCGTTCATAATCTCAGAAACTCTTTTATGTAGCTAATTTAAGCACCCAATATGGTTTTGTACTTGAATATTATGTATCAATGTTTTAATGTCAGGTGTGATACCCTCTTTCTTTAACCTCTTAAAGTTTCAGTGTTTAGCTTTTGAACCCTAATGTTATGTTAATGGGTTCTGCAATAATGATTGGAGAAATTTTTAAGAAAAATATGGCATCCTAATTAACCTTCATGGATTGGTGGAAAAGTAAGATTGAATGATTTAGAGAAGTTATTGATTGTTCCGTTTTTCTTTTAAATTCTATAATATTCAATTGCAGGTCATTTCTGTGATTGAGAAGCGAGCTGATCAACTCGACTATGTTCTTGTTGACACCCCTGGTCAAATTGAAATATTCACTTGGTCTGCTTCAGGAGCAATAATCACTGAATCTTTTGCTTCAACCTTTCCTACTGTGGTCACTTATGTAGTTGATACACCTCGTTCGTTGAATCCTAATACCTTTATGAGCAATATGCTATATGCTTGTAGCATCCTCTACAAGACACGATTGCCCCTTGTACTGGCTTTCAACAAGACTGATGTAGCACAACATCAGTTTGCTTTGGAGGTACAATCTTAATTTTAATTATCCATGTGAATGTGAATGTGTTTTTTTTGCTAAATAAAAAATTTATACCAAGAAGAAAAAGGTTACAATATACCAGGGCATACCCTTCGAATAAACATAACAGTAGCTAGTACGAATACAAAGCTCACTACAAACACAAGGAAGTAGGCCATACTACTATACTAGGTAGAAAAGCAAGCTGCTACTCTAAGATAATTAAATCAAACTGCTATATTACGAATACAAAAGAGCTGTCATCTAATATAGTAAAGCTTGCAGCAGTAAGTCCTTTACAGCTTTAGAAAAAGCAAGGCATGTGAAGAGCTTTTCTCTGGCTTTTGTTTTAATAACCCCAAGAATTTCAGTAGCAGAAGATGCATGACCATGGCTGTGTATCATGTTATTTCTTTCAGCCCATACAGTATGAAAAGTAGCAGCAACAAATAGATAAGCAATATACTTTTTAATGTTACCAAGGGAGTTGTCAAGTAGTCGACCTGCCAGAAAATCTGACCATGACAAGTTAAGAGGAACAGGGCAGTTTATGAGAATGCTGCGAGTGAAAGGACAGAGACAAAACAAATGTTCACGACTTTCGACTCCATTGCACAAACTACAAGTCTCAGGAACATTCATTCCAAATCTCCGCATTCTGTCCCGAGTGAGCAATCGACCCTTAAACACCAGCCACATCAAAATAGAGAATTTAGGTACTGAGAATGGGTGCCAAATCTGCTTGATCCAGGTAGGAGCTATAGTTTGAGCACGCAAGGTATTCCAAATGAGTTTGACTGAAATAGGGCCATGTTGACTTGCCCAAAGAATACTATCTGTCCTCCTTATTAAGATATTTGAACATAGTCTCCTGAGTTCAATCGCATTAGCATGATTAGTAGGGCAAAAATCCGAAGTACCATCAGTTATGGCAGTACTGACTCTAGCAAGGTTAGTAGACTCCATAATAGAGACGATAGAAGGTCCCATACGTTGTATAAGAGGCCTGCCTTCAATCCAGGGATCGTGCCAAAGAGAAAAGGATGAATTTAAACCCACTTTGTAAGAGATGTGCGTAATAGCATCGTCTCTTCCTTGAAAAATTTCCTTGAGACTCCATGCACACTTAGAGGGAATTTTCATTGTCCAGAAAGGCTTGCGAGTCAGAAAAATTAAGTACAACCTGAATGTGTTTTGTTTTGACTGTTAATATTGTACTGGACAGTTATAGGTTGATCAGAATTTTTAGTGATATTTTGTGCGTGCCTGTTGGTATTGATGGTTAGAGACTTGTGTGGTTACCAGTAATGTAAAGATTAGGGACTTAGATTACACCTATCTTTCCTCGGATAGTATGGTAGAAAGGTTCATTGAGATGTTTTCAACAAAGTAATATTTACTGAATTTATTGGCTGAACTTGAATGTAAACTTTTGTGTTAGGGGCCAGGGGATAAGGGATACTGTTGGAGAAAAACTCGAATTATGAAAGATAGATGTATTCCATAGTTCGTATAAACCTGATACCATATCTTATTATCTTGTGTCATCATGTTTAGCAGATTGAATTTCTTGTTTCTCTCTCTTGTTTAAAGAATCAGTGTTATTCAGTGTTGCTCTTGATGTTGGTACAGTGGATGGAAGATTTTGATGTATTTCAAGCTGCATTGGAATCGGATCAGTCTTACTCTTCCAATCTAACTCGGAGTCTCTCCCTTGCGCTCGAGGAATTTTATAAAAATTTACGAACTGTTGGATTCTCTGCAGTGAAAGGTGATGGGGTGGATGCATTTTTCAAGGCAGTTGAAGAAAGTGCTGAGGAATACATGGAAACTTACAAGTATGGAAAATACTCCATTGCTTACAAACTTTTAATTTCTTATTGTATCTAGGCATCAAGCTGGAAATGAGATATGGTTTTCCTGTATCTTTTGCTTTGTTATGACAACTTCCACTAAAATGCTCATTCACCTATATATTTTGTGCTTTATATGCGAAGGGCTGACCTTGACAAGAGGCGTGAAGAGAAGCAAAAGTTGGAGGAAGATCGCAGAAAAGAGACTATGGACAAGCTGAGGAAAGATATGGAGAAAACTGGTGGAGAAACTGTCGTACTGAGCACGGGTTTGAAGGACATGGACATTAGTAGTAGTAAGGACACTGCCATGATGGAGGAGGAAGAAGAAGAGGGAGAGGAAGAAGAGGACGAGGACGGTTACAAGAGGTTTGGTGAGGATGAGGATGTTACAGATGATGATGAAGATGAGGACGAAGACGACGAGGTGGCCAGTTTCGCTTTGTAGATTGAACAATTCTGATATGTTTGCTTGGAAAAAACTTGGTGCTAGCAATGAACATCCCTAGGAATGAATTATCTGTTCATATCAATTGCAAAAACTGAGGTTTCACCATTATGCTGAATTTATGTCTCTTTTGTATGGTTAATTTTGTTTCTTTTTACATTTCATTCTTTTAAGCAAACAAAACTCACTGTACATTCTGAATGCAATCATTTCATATTAAACAAAGTTATCCATCGGGGCATGGTCCTCGACAAGGGTTGTCAAGACCAGTTTTGGAACAAATCACTTTCTAGACGTTGGATCGAATATCCAATGAATAGGATCAGAACCAAAAAATAAATATTAGAATGACGAGGTTAAATATACTCCCTCCGTTCCATCCATTTGTTATCATTTCAAATGGAAGGTTTGACACGCATTTCAAGGCTTTTATAAAATATAGTTCCATTACTTATTTTTAAAAAATTTCTTCTTTGAATAAAAATTATATGTTTGGATTTTTATTCAAAGAAGAAATTTTTAAAAAATAAGTAATGAAATTATATTTTATAGGAGCATTGAAATGCGTGCCGAATCTCCCATTTGAAATGATAACAAATGGGTGGAACTGAGTGAGTACTTATTTGAGCTAAATATTAGTGAAAACTCAAAAGTATTCGTGTATTCTTTATCCAAACTGATGCAGATTTTTTTTAGAACTTACCCTATTCTATAAAAAACAAAAAAAAAGGTATTTTAAAGAAATTTGTCCAGAAATTGTTTGAATGAAAGTCTATCCATAGGCTAAATTCGATAATCTCGATAAATTAATAAAAAGTTTCCGAAAATATTAAGAGAAATAATGTTAATCTAGTTTATTAGTAGCAAGAGCAAGTCAAAGAAAGTAATTTTACCTACAAATAAGCACCGGATAGAATATCACGTTGACATTATCTCAGAGCTCACTTGATACACTTAACAATGGCGACGAACCTAGAAGAGCTACCAGTACCAATCTACTCAAAACTCGACCCGGTGTACGGAACCGGATCGCAACTCGAAGAAGCAGAGCTCCGGTTCAACATTCTCAACTCTAAGTTCTCCGATTTTTTCGGTGAAACGCCTGATTTATACGCTCGATCGCCCGGTAGAGTGAATTTGATCGGCGAACACATTGATTACGAAGGCTACTCGGTGTTGCCGATGGCTATTCGACAAGATACTATTGTTGCGATTCGAAAACACGATGTTAGTGAACCGGAGAAGATTATTCGGATTGCGAATGTCAATGATAAGTATGAAATGTGTACTTATCCTGCTGATCCTACTCAGGTATATTGATTGTGTGACTTTCGGTTGCGTAATTTATTGAGCTTGTTTGATTTGATTAATCGCGGTGATCGCAGATTAGTTAGTAGCGAAAAATGTAAAATGTGAATTTATTCTGCTGTTTCGACTTAGGTATAGTGATAAAATGTGTCATTATATGTATATAGAGTGTTTGTGCTCTCGAGTTTGACTTTTGGCTGCTTAATTGTAGTGAGCTAACTTAATTTGATGTGATCGGAGTTTAGTTAGTAGCGACTAGCGATATATATGAAGTGTTAGCTTATCTGCTGTTTCGACTTAGGTATAATGATAAACTGTAGTATTAGATGTGTAGAGAGTGTATGTGATCTCGAGTTTGACTTTTGACTGTTTGATTTTATGAGATAACTGGTTGACTACCTATAAAAGAAATGCGAACGATATATGTACCAGAAGCGAATGACTTTCTGCATAGGCATAAAAAGTTGTTAACTCATGTTTTTGTTGCTTGATTGACTGAGCAGGAGCTACGAGAAACTAAAATCCAACTTTATTTAATCAGTCACGGTGATTATACTGGATACTGTAGGTAAATATATATGTTTTTGGATATAGAGAGAGTGCCTGTTATTAAAGTTGGATTGAATACCCTTTCCTCTGTATTTCTTTTCAGTTATATACACAAGAGATACATACATTATGCCACAATTATAGCCTAACTATCTTGTGAGCATCTGCTAATTACTATATCTAATTACTGCCTAATTATCTTCACAGAATCAGCTAATTACTATCCTTGATTACAGCCTGATCAGAACTGTTAACAACACCTGGTTCCTATCCCTAATTACAGTCATCAAATTTGTTAATTAGAATTCCTTAGATACACATTGTGATATGATGAATAATGTAATCCACCGACATCCCCCCTCAAATTGATGCTGGTAGATCCCGAAGCATCAATTTGTCACTTAAGAACTGATGTCGAGGACGAGAAAGGGCTTTCGTGAAAATATCCGCAGTTTGATGTTTGGTTGAAATGTGAGGGAGAGTAATCACTCGTTTGTCGTAAGCTTCCCGTATCGAATGACAATCCACCTCTATATGTTTTGTACGCTCATGAAATACGGGATTAGCAGTGATCTGAATAGCACTTGTATTATCAGCATAAAGAGGGGTGGAACAAAGCTGAGGAAAACCTAGTTCACCTAATAAGCCACGAAGCCACGTTATCTCAGAGCAAGCAGCAGACATAGCACGATACTCAGACTCGGTGGAAGACTTGGAAACTCTATCTTGCTTTTTACTTTTCCAGGAAACGAGGGTGTTACCTAAGAACATGCACCATCCAGTAACCGAGCGACGAGTATCAACACATCCAGCCCAATCAGCATCACTATATCCAGCTAATTGTAAAGATGAATCTGTGGAATATAATAACCCATGTGCAGAAGTGCCTTTTAGATACCGAATAATACGACGAACAGCAGAGAGATGAAGATGACGAGGAGCCTGCATGAATTGGCTAACTTGTTGGACTGCAAAAGAAATGTCAGGGCGAGTAATTGTTAAGTAGTTCAAACTCCCAACAAGTTGTCGATACAATGATGGATCTGATAGAAGCTCTCCTTCATCTTTTGAAAGCTTGAGATTAACCTCCAAAGGAGTAAGAACAGAATTGCACGATTCAAGACCAGCCAAAGAAATCAGATCTTGTGCGTATTTTTGTTGATTCAACAATATACCAGATGGTGTTGGATGAAGCTCAAGACCAAGAAAATATTTTAAAGAACCAAGATCTTTCATATGAAAGGATGTCTTGAGGTTCTCTTGCAATTCATGAATTAGGTCAGAATCTGAGCCGGTGATCAATATATCATCAACATAAACTAGAAGCAATACTATCTCAGTAGAAGTCTTGCGTAGAAATAGAGATGAATCATACTGACTTTGTACAAAGTGAAAAGCAAGCAAAGTGGATCGAAACTTATCAAACCATGTACGTGATGATTGTTTCAGCCCGTATATGGACCGACGGAGGCGACAAACTTGTGATGAAGGTGTAGTAAACATCCCAGGAGGTGGAGTCATGTATATTTCTTCCTTTAGATCACCGTGTAAGAAGGCATTTTTCACATCCATTTGTCTTAAAGGCCACTTTTTAGAAATAGCAACTTTTAAAACAGTCCGGACGGTGGTCATTTCGGCAACGGGAACAAATGTTTCCTCATAATTTAGTCCGTATTCTTGACGATTACCGAGAGCTACAAGGCGAGCTTTATACCTATCAAGTGAGCCATCAGACCTATACTTTACAGAATACACCCATTTGCATCCAATTGGTTTAACATTTGAAGGACAAGGCACAATGTCCCATGTGTGATTTTCGTGAAGAGCCTGAATTTCCTCTTCCATTGCTTGTTTCCAACATTCTTGAGAAGCTGCTTGAGCATAAGAGTTAGGAACATAAATAGTATTAAGAGTAGCATTAAGTGAGGTGTGAGAAAAACCAAACCGATCAGGAGGCCTACTATTTCTTGAAGAACGCCGGGGGCAGTTTCGGAAGACACATTTTGTGTCTCAAGTTGTACAGGTTCGGGTTCTTGACGTTGCTCATGAAGTGACAAAGTTGGACGTCGTCTTTCATACACTAATACTGGTTTGAGTCTTTCAGGAGTACTACTGAATTCATCAAAACCCTGAAGAATAATTTTCTCAGGTATAGGCTCAACATGAGTAGTAAAATATGATTGATTTTCGAAGAAAACAACATGGCGTGAAATACGAAATTTATTAGAACAAACATCATAGCATATAAAACCTTTGTGTGCAATGCTATATCCCATAAATGCGCATTTAATAGATTGAGCAGAGAGTTTATGACGTTCATGAGATGGCAAGTGAACAAAACAAACACAACCAAAAGTATGCATGTCAAGGTATTCAAGATGATTACCATGAAGACGAAAATAAGGAGATTCAAAGTCCAACACACTAGAAGGAAGTCGATTGATCAAATAAGTTGCTGTACTTAAGGCTTCGACCCAAAATTTGGAAGGAACAGATGATTCAAGTAATAAAGTTCTTGCAACATCTAATAAATGGCGGTTTTTACGTTCAGCGACCCCATTTTGCTGAGGTGTATAAGGACAAGATCTTTGAGAAATAATTCCTTTTTGTTGGAGAAAATCATGAAATGCATGGGACATGTATTCACCCCCAGAATCAGATCTTAAGACTTTAATGTTTGCTGAAAATTGATTTTCAACATGTGCAACAAATTTCTTAAAGATGGAGAATACCTTAGATTTTGAATGAAGAAAATAAACCCAAGTAAACCTGCTATAATCATCAATGAAGGTAACAAAATACTTATACTTTTCATGTGATATGACAGGAGTGATGCCCCATACATCACTATGGATCAAATCGAAACACTTTATAGCACGACTACCATGAGAAGGGAAAGAAAGAGACTTGTTTTTACCAAGTTTACATGTTGAACAATCGAAAGACAAATCAGAAGAAAAATGATCTTTATTACCCAACAAACCAGATTTCACAAGATGAGACAAAACATAAGAATTAGGATGTCCTAGACGTCTATGCCATATTTCACCATGTTTATTCGCAGCAGTACAAAGGAAATAGCATCCCCTTTAGGTCCCTTTAGGAACAAACGTCCAACTTTAGGCCCCTTCGCGAGTACCATCCCCGATACCTGATCCTGCACAACACAACCATCACGAGAAAAATGCACATCACAGTTATTATCAATCAATTGTCCAACTGAAATGAGACTAGTAGAAAGTTGTGGAGATACAAACACATCTTTTACTGAAGAGTTGATGTCACAAATTGCTTGAATAGGTAATTGAGTGCCATTAGCAATTTGAATATTGCACGTGCCATCATAGTTGCGAACATTACTTAAATTATTGGTACAACTTGTCATATGATTGGATGCACCTGAATCAAGCCAAAATAAAGAGGGTGAAGTATCCTTACCTTGAAGACCCAAGGCTGAGAAAGCCGAAACAATCATTTGTTGGACCATTTCTGGTGTAAGAGTTGATTTTTCAGCAGGAATTGAACCAACTACAGCCTGATTACCGATCGCAGATTGACTCACATTTGCTTGGTGATTTTGAGGACGAGTACGACATTCTTTAATAATGTGGCCAGATTTCTTACAGTAGTTGCAGAATTTCTTCGCGCAATTTGCTGCAATATGCCCATATTCCTTACAGGAATAACATCTTACAGGAATAACATTGAACTTGTTGCATGTTTCTGCCCTTGCCTCTTCCTTGAGCTGCATAAGCAATTGCCTGATCGGGCATATTGGTTTGTTGTATGGCAGATTGTGTAGCAAGACGTTGTTCTTCCCGAAGTAACTCACTAAAACATACATCTAGAGAAGGAGGGGAGACACGATTCATTAAATTAGAGCGAGTTACCTCAAATTCAGGACGTAGTTTCATTAGAAACTGATCTCGTTTGCTTTGTTCATGAACCTCTTGAACACTTAAAAGAGATGTGGCCGGCACTTTTGCATAAGCAATATCAGTAAATTCAGCCCATAAATTCTGAAATCCAGAATAATACTCTTGAATAGATAAAGTGCCTTGAGAATAGTTAGAAATGTCATACTCAATCTGGAAGCGCTTGGCTGCATTATCTTGATTATACACTTTAGGTACTCCCACATCTCCTTGGAAATCTTGTATGGCTTTAGATTAAGCGCGATATTCTGATCAACAGCACTTATGATCCATGTCATGACCCTAGCATCCTTCACCTTCCATGCAGCAAATTTAGTAGCATCAGTCGGAGCTGGTTCAGTACCATCAACATGACCCCACAACTCTTTTCCCGTGACGAAAAGACGAAACTGAAATTCCCAATTGGAATAAAGTTTCCCCGTAAAACGCAAACCAAAAACATCACCATTGTTGGTTGACATTATGCTTAGCAAAATTCAGCACTTATTTGCTGAACCAAAAACTATCCTAGGAAACAATCCAAAGCTATAGAAACTGAAAATATAAACTCAAAAATGTTTATTGCTCTGATACCATATCAAAGTTGGATTGAATACCCTTTCCTCTGTATTTCTTTTCAGTTATATACACAAGAGATGCATACATTATGCTACAATTATAGCCTAACTATCTTGTGAGCATCTGCTAATTACTAAATCTAATTACTGCCTAATTATCTTCACAGAATCAGCTAATTACTATCCTTGATTACAGCCTGATCAGAACTGTTAACAACACCTGGTTCCTATCCCTAATTACAGTCATCAAATCTGTTAATTAGAATCCCTTAGATACACATTGTGATATGATGAATAATGTAATCCACTGACACCTGTTTGTGTGTGTACACTTAGGTTGAAGCAGAGGTGTTCTTTCTTTTAGTTAGTTATGACTTGCGGTCGTATGTTTGACTTTTGAGTTAGAATGTGTTGACTAAGCAGGACATAGGAACTAGGATATAGTGACAGCTAACTTTATTTAATTAATTGCAGTGAATTGATAGGACTTTATTTAGTAGCTGTGCTGATCAGTATTACTTTGTTTGTATGTAGGAGATCGATTTGAAAAATCATAGATGGGGACACTACTTCATTTGTGGGTAAGAATTTTTATCTATATGTTTTTCTGCCTTGCTAAGTATTAATGCCTTGTCACTGAAGTTCATTGTCGCGATTTAAGTTGGTTTAAGGCTAGATGATGTTAAATTTAGTTTTTAAGCGATATTATAGTGTATTACTATATTTATCTAAGAATGTTATCATCATTGACTTGCATTTTCCTTATCAACATTTTTTTCCTTAAAAACATGTGGATAATGTTTGCTAAAACTGAAAGGAATTAAAAGTTTAAAACGGTTCAGATGCGGGAGTACAAAATATTTATGAACGTTTGTGCTGGTGTTGAACTCTGTCCACACCACAGTCATTTGCCCGTGGTACTTTGGCACCAGTGCTGGTTAGTTGCATTGTGGAGACTTAAAGACTTAAATATTTGTATTTGTTCTTTGACTCAAGGAAATGTTGAAGAGAATCGCTCCTACGCGAGGAATGGTTTTTATCCCTTATACTGTGATGTCCACTCTAACACTGAATATTAAAAGATAAAGAAATGCTCATTAGTTGCATTCTGGTAACTTTAAATATTTGTTTTTGTTTTTTGACTGAAGAAAATGTTGAAAGAGAATGCCACTACATGAAAAATGGTTGATAACACCTTAAATTTGAATGTCCACTCTAACACTGAATATTTAAAGATATACAAATGTATTTTCTTTAAACTAAAGAAGAACACAAGGAAAGCAGAGTTTTGGCTTGCCCTGATACACGCACACACATGCCTCCACAAGTGTTTTAAGTTACAACTACAATTTTCCTTTTCGGTTAAAGCTGTTTATACCTTCTTGCAGGTATAAGGGATATTACGAGTATGCTAAATTAAAGGGATTGGAAGTTGGTCCACCAGTAGGACTTGACATTCTAGTTGACGGGACAGTTCCAACGGGTATATTTCTGAACTTTTACTACATGAATTGCATGTCATACTATTTCTTCTAGGTGATGCATAAATTTATTATGCTGTGGTGTAATCAGTGCCTCATTGCTTTCTGACAGGATCTGGATTGTCGAGCTCTGCAGCATTTGTTTGCTCTTCTACAATTGCTATAATGGCTGCCTCTGATGTTAGCTTGGCAAAGGTACTGTACTTGCCTATCAAAATGGCTATTTTTATCTGGCCATCCTGCTGGTTTACACATGAAGGTTATAGACTTTTGAATCGTTGGAGACTACTTCCACAGTTATATTCCTGTCAAGTTCACGATTCGTATAAGACTTTTGTGTTTTGCAACTTTCATATATTAATTTAATATTGATATAACTATGTATATATCTCATAGCTAGTCGGTTTTATAAGTGATATCAGTTTCCAAATAAAATTAATTCATTTTTGGATCTTGTTTATATATCAAATGGAGAGTAACATTTTCTTTGCTCTTGGTACTTTCCCATCCTCATATACCAAGTGACATAGTGGAAAGATACATATTTTTCTCTAGGATGAAAAAGATCATGATTCCGATTTTATATATCCATGCTTAGGCACTGTAACTTCGTTAACAATCAATTGCATGCTTGGTTAAATTTCTTATCACTTTTTTGTTGGAATACTCCTTCCTTGTAAAAATAGATCAGTTCAGAGGAAGATGAAGTTAACACACACACACACACACCTGCAGCATGATAACAAGAAAAATTGTAGTTATATAAACAATCTTGAATGGGAATATTTAGTTATCCTGGTCCTTAGTACCTATCAATTTTTTTTTTGTGTCTCCTCAGGGTTGGTGCTGTTTTTTTTTTTTTAAATTTTCTCTTGATTGCATCTAATATAACTTCTATGTAGATAACGGGAATAGTGTAAGCAGAATTATTCAAGTGTCCGATGTTGAACTAATAATATACCACTGTACAATGCTAAGTTGTAATGTTTTCCTATTTTTTACACCTATTTTCACAGAAAGAACTTGCTCAACTTACTTGTGATTGTGAACGACACATTGGGACACAGTCTGGTGGTATGGATCAGGTAACTACAACTGCTAATGTGATAGATGCTAAATTTTACCACTAGTTCGTGATTCCTTGTGCAACATTCTTATTTTCCCACCTAATGTGATACTTTAGCTTCTTACTTGTAGATATTTGGGTTCTTTTACCTTCTATATTTTGAAGGAAGATATTAATTATTTGCCTTTTCGTCGATGCATAAAATCTTTGAATTCTGTAAACGATATCATCAACTTTCTTGTACAATTTCATAATTCTGCTAGGCGTTCACGTATCTGCTTCTGCTCAATCAGTGATGTATAAATATTTATCATTTATCACCTGGTGCTAAAATATTTAGATGGAGCAAATTTACATCAGTCCTTGTTTTGAATGTGGAACTGTGACTTTTTTTCTTGAAGTTTACTCTGACCTGTAACTGGATCATGACATTGTCATATTCTGTTAAATGGCTTCAGTGTTACACTATAGATTTTACAGTCACAAATGACAATCCTTTCTGTAGATAAACACATGATTTGATTAACCCTCCATGATATTGTTTACAATTTTACCTTTACCAGTGGGGGTGGGGCTTTCCTAAGCCATTGCCTTCCGTTATGTTACTGCACTTGATCAAATTTAACACTTATGATTAGCAGCTAAAATTGTAGTTGTGAAGGGTGCTCAGTATAATTATGTTTTTCACTTATATACATCAGAAATATCCTCTTTGGTGTACTTCATGGTGAGTACCTAAGTGGTTAGTGTACTTCATGGTGAGTACTTGAGTGGTTGGTACTTTTTTCACACAACAGGCTATTTCCGTCATGGCCAGAGCTGGTTTTGCAGAGCTAATTGATTTCAACCCTATACGTGCAACTGATGTGCAACTTCCAGTTGGCGGGTCTTTTGTGATAGCTCATTCTTTAGCTGAGTCCCAGAAAGCAGTGACGGCTGCTACAAATTACAATAATCGAGTCGTTGAATGCCGACTAGCAGCTGTAAGTTTGATCTTAATACTCGCTTATTTTTATCCTTAAAAAATAAAATTAATCCACTCCTCCATTTTCCTTCATTTAGAGTTTTTGATCTGTGCCTACTTTTACTCCCATGCCCATCACATATGTGCATATTATGGCATTGTGCTTAATTCTGGGTATGCTGAATTTAAATTAGCTGGTTTCACAAGAGCATTAAAGCCAAGCCTTCCATCCTACTACTTTTGTTGACCTGTACCGCATATTGGTCTCCAACAAGTCTCGTCAGGTTTAAAACAGTATTTGTATACTTTAACCACAGATTCCTTGTTTGATAATCTTTGGTTTATAAAACCATCGAGGCTGCTTATCTGTTAGTACACTACTTTCATGTGCATCTACGTATGTCAGTGTGTTTTATGTACCTGAGCTCCTGCGTAGTTTTGAGAAAAATATATACTGCAAATCGAGTGTATTTTGTAAATTTGATTTTGTACAACTATTGATTTTTGATTTATTTACAGATTGTCCTTGCTATTAAGCTTGGACAGAAACCTCAAGAAGCAATATCTGAAGTTAAAACTCTTTCTGATGTTGAAGAGTTATGTGTAGCATTTGCAGAGAGCCGAGGGTCTAATGATCCTGGCCTTGCTGTCCAGGTAATATTTTAAACTTATGATCTCAGATACTAGCATGTCTGTTATTTTTCTTTACGTTTTAATTATACTTCGACTAGAAATTGGATTATATGTTGGCTTTACACCTATGTGTTACATCCCTTCAGAACCGTTCTTGCTTGCAAGAAACAATTTTCTACCCACACGATCAACTTATAACAGTTTCTGTGCTTTACAGGAGCTATTAAATGAAGAACCATATACATCCGGAGATATTGAAAACATTATCGGTGAAAATCTACATGCGGTTTTTGCAAATTCTCCATCTTCTTTGGATGTGCTTAAAGCAGCCAGGCACTTCAAGTTATTCCAGGTAAGTCATCTGAACAGGCCTCTATATATGTGAAGATCAAATAATGATTCTGACTTTTTGAAGTTTAATTTTTCTTGGCATGCTTTTGTTAAAAATTGTTTAAGTGTTACTTGAAGTTTTCAAGTAACTTTAAAGTAAAAGTTACAATTACTAGTACCACATCTTTAGTTACTTGTCTTGTACCGTATCCTGATGCTTATTGACCATAATACCAGAGAGCCTCTCATGTGTACTCAGAAGCCAAGCGTGTATATAATTTCAAAAGTGCTGTCTCATCAGATTCAAGGTTGTTAATACTCCTCCGCATCAGGATGTTTTATGATTTTGCTTTTTATGTTATGTCTTGCTGCGTGAATCCTAAACATAATACCTTATCCGAGTAAATAATGGTACCAGCTCAAACACTCGAATGCAATTGGCCAAGATCAATTTGTAAATTTCCTCATTTAATGTAAGAGTTACACATAAGTTGGATGCTATCTTCAACTCATGAAATTGTATTTAACATAATGATCTGGTTCAGTTCATCTTTTGTTTTATTACTTACTTTTCTCCCCATTCTGTTGTCATCAATTGTAGAATTCCAGTTGTGGCATCTAGATACAGGCTTTTGAACAATCTAATCATTAAACGATTTTCCTTTTATTTAAAAAAAATAACGGCATTCAATTCGATATTCACTAGGTTATGGTATTACTTTTTACATCTGCATTGAAGGAAACCCTCCCCCATGACAGAGGGCATGGGTTCAACTCCTCACTCTCCTTCCCCCTTTTACAAAGATATATGAGTTATCCGAAAAAAGTTAAAACATATATTGGGTGTGGCTTTGGTGTAAAATGATGTTATACTATACAGCTATGATCTTGTAAAATATCAGCTCTAACAATTAGGATTCAACAGTCACACTTCTAACTAAACTATGAATATGTTATTGCAGTGAAGAAGACAAGTTGAAAAAGCTTGGTGACCTTATGAATGAGAGCCACCGTAGCTGTAGTGTGCTGTATGAATGCAGGTATCTTTTGCATATAAATATCCTGTAATATGAAATTGCTGTCATTCAGAAAAGGCTCATTTACTACTGAACAAGCAAGGCACTTTTGTGTCACCTGACCTGAATGCAGGTTAATTTTTTGTTTTATAGACATTCATACTGATGACTCTGTATGTGATACGTATGTTAGTTGTCCGGAGTTGGAAGAACTTGTAAAGGTTTGTAGAGATAATGGCGCATTTGGGGCAAGGCTTACTGGAGCTGGATGGGGTGGTTGTGCTGTAGCTTTAGTGAAAGAAAGCATTGTTCCACAGTTTATTCTCAATTTGAAGGTAAGTACCTCGATTTTTAGTTAAGGTTTTTACTCTTAAGAAATTCCGAAATGGTTACCCTTTCATTTTGACAGTCTAATATGTTTGCAATGTATTTGTTCTAGGAACAATATTTTCAATCAAGGATTGACAAAGGAGTGATCAACAAAAATGATCTCGGTCTCTATGTGTTCGCTTCTAAGCCTTCAAGTGGTGCTGCTATTTTCAAGTTTTAGATCTTCTGAACTTTGTGACTGGGCCATTTGTATATCACATTGTGAACCCGATAGTTGCAAAATTGTGGGCAGTTATTTTAATAGTACAATTTTTTAGTTCATTTAAATATCCAAACTAAAAAGATGTAACTAAGTCATCATAATTACTTTTGCTTCATGGCAAAGGCAAAAGTACTTTTGCTTCATGGGATTCGAGTCTGTTTTAAGGAAATCAGAACTCTTTTCTTTTTTTAAAAATGTTTTGGTAATTGGTTGCGAAAATTAATTTGTTGGAATAAGAATCTCTTTTTCGATTGAACGGAAAAAGTCATTCTCTATACCGCTCATTTTCACGCAGTAAATTCTAGTTTCGATTTTCATTATCGACAATTGAATGATATATTTTATTGATATATAATGCAGCAATTTAGAATTAAAATGACTTGTAGTTAGGGTAGTAGTAGTAGTATGGGCCTTGCTAGTTTTTCCCTCCTTCTATGAAACTGGTCCAGTTTCATTTCATATTTATGTTTTGGATCTTTGATGTATCTATGGTAGGGAACAATAGTTGGACTCAATAATTGTAACACAAAGATTTGTCTAATCTAGAGGTCATTTTTTTTTAAACCACGTGCAATTGTTTACACTGTGTTTAGAAATTTTTTCTGGAAAGAAAAGAAAAAAATGTGGTGGATTTATTTTTTTCAGTTTATTCCCGAAAGATTTTTTAGGAGAGAAAAGAATTGATTTCTGAAGATTTGGGAAGAAAATCTTTATAAATTTATCTTCAAAATCTTCTTTTCACTTTTAGAGTGATTTAGAGAGAAAGAAAAAAAATTCTATTTTCTATTCTTTTCTTTTCTCTCATAGATTGGGGAACACAGTGTTAGATAAGTAACTTATCTTTGTAGAGGTGGAAAATGATTTGCTCTTGATAAATCAGATTAACATCAAATATTAAACAAACATTCGGTTTAGTTGTCATTTCTGTGTTTTTACGATCATGGGCTCAAGCCCCGGCCGGCCATATGCGTTGTTGAACCATTTCATTTCGCGTCCTCACCAAAATGGTCAACATCCAACCAAACAAATTAATAAAATATAAATTATGCGCTAAAAGATTACTACAAATTATAAAAATTTCTTCTTGCTATACTGATCAGCTGATGAACTCGAGAACCGTTAAATGAATCAGGCTCCCAGCTCCCACTACAAAAAGTTACACCTTTTACTATTGATTCTTGTGAAATACGGATGTATCTGTCACCTCTCATTGTGCCGGGCCTGATTTTTTTAGACCAGGGAGTTGGGTGTACGTTGGGTACTTTCGTACTCAGCTGCTATGTTCCTCTCATTTCTTTACACTTTCCTTTTTGTTACGTCTCTCTTATTTTTTTACATATCAAAAATAGTACTTCTCAATTTCATTTTAAGTGTCATTTTTTGACTTGGTTTAAATTTTAATTTAAGTGTCGTTTTTACATTTTCAAGAAAAGTACATTTATTTTTCACTTAAATACCCTTGTTTACCCTTACAATATTAAATTTATTCATTCTCAAAGTATGACATTAATTAGGGGTAGATGAAGGATAAAGTTGGAAAATAAAATTACATTAATGATAAAAAAAGTCTCATAATTGCAATTCTTAATAAATGTGCATGGTCAAAAAACGACACTTAAAAAGAAATGAAGGAAGTAATATTTTATAATATAAAATCCAATCCATTCACTATTTTCTTCTACTATACCTACTTTATACCCATTTTATATATTAAACTAGATTATTGAGCCGCGTTTCGCAGCGGCATTAGAATATATTTGTTAAGAAAAAAAATATTAGAATAAAAATTGTGAAATAAATATCTATAAAATTATATAAATTATCAAATAAAATATATTATGTAAAATTTGCATTTGGGTAAGTAATATTATCAATTTTTTACATATTCCTTTTGTTTATAGAGTTTGATTTTTTACTATTTCTTGTGGTAGAAAAACTAATTGTATCTGCATATAAGAGTAAATAAATGGTTAAAAAAACTAATATAAGAATTAAATCAATAATATCAATGAAGCAGATATTTGTATAATATCTAATGATATTCGTTCAATCGAGATAAGATAGATTTATATATGTGCAATTTCTAAAACTATATATTATAAAAACATTAATAAAGATAATTACTTTTAAAATTTTTAATCTGGGTAGATGTGACAATTATTATATATGGTCCATCATTCTCGTATAAATTTGTATCAACATCTCGGCCAACTTTTCCCACAAAGATATGGTACTGTTGATGGAGCTGTTTAAGAAAAAAATTAGAACAAATTAAAAAAGTAAAACAAATAAATTGGGGTAACCAAAGAAGTAATATAAAATTACAAGAACAATAAAAAATAATTAACAGTTATATTAAAATTAATATAATGCATAACTTACTAATTTGTGACAATTTTGAGATCTCTTTTTTTCCAACCGTCTTTGACAACTTCAATGCCCCCAAGTAGGTCAAGCAGCCTACAACATCTAAATCAACATAAAAAAAATAATATTACAATATGATAGTTTGAATTATAACTTATATAATAGTATTACTTATATATTACTCTAATATATTACTACATAAAAAAACTGAGAGTATGTTGGTGTCATTAATACGTGAATCAATCATATCCGGACATATGAACTGAAATCCATGCAGTAATATGTTGACGATGCCTTCTTCCAATCTCTTAGGCAACGTTATGCGTATGAGCAATTTAGACCCATGTGATAGTGATCTATATTTCCATGTACTTGAAATAATTTTCAGATTTTTGATGTTGTACACGGAGCCTTCCTCTAAAAATATTTTTGAACCAAGAGACCAGAATCTTCGGGATCGTAGCATGGATCAAATTTTCCTGTCATACAACATATCTTAGAAAAGTTAATAACATCGTACAATTTGACAAACTAATAAGTTATAAATATATTGATTTATTAACCTTTTCATCAATCAAAATCATGTCAAGACTGATCAGTTTTTCAGTATTTGGATTGATAGATTCCCACATTCTACACACTCGTACTCTTATCATCCAGGTATAGTTGTTGTCGTTCAAAGCATCCAACATGGTGTAGGCCATAGTTGTATTGATTGTAAATATGGTTGTAAAAATTTGAAGCTATGTAAAAAAAATTCGGTGTAGATTTTTTGTTATGAATGACCTTTAATTTATAGGTGTTTGTAAGGTGAATAACATGGAAATCCATTATGTTTAAAAGTCAAGAAGTATTATAAAAGAAAAGTTCTATAAAGTTTGAAAATAATAAAAGAAAGTTCTATCAAGTTTGAAAATAATAAAAGAAAGTTTTATCAAGTTTGAAAATAATAAAAGAAAGTTCTATCAAGATTGAAAATAATAAAAAAAAAAGAATTACAATTATTAACATAATATCCTAAAAATTCAAAAATAATAAGGAAGTTGTAATTTTCTAAATCAAAGAAAGTTCTATCAAGTTTGAAAATAATAAAAAAAAGTTCTATTAAGATTGAAAATAATAAAAAAGAAAATTGCAATTATTAACATAATAGCCTACAAATTCGAAAATAATAAGGAAGTTGTAATTTTCTAAATAAAAGAAAGTTCTACCAAGTCCTACAAATTCTCATTTCACTTATATTTTTGAATTATATATTATTTATACTGTAAATTTTTATATGATTTATACTTTACACAGGTTATTTAGGTATTGATACACAAATATAATATAATTTGGAATATATTTTTAAAATTAGTATCGTAAAAAGTGTGAATCAGAGTTTAGGGGTGTTTATGGATTGTATTTGCCGAGTTGAAAGTATTTTTGCAATCCGACCCAGTTAAATCGGTTTGGAAAAATTTCATCACACCACACAAAATATTAATTCGTGACCCAACTCTTAATCGTACATCGATTTGGGTCAGTTTAGGTCGATTTAATTGACTTAAATTATATATATATGTGTGCATGTGTGTATAAATATTATTGAACAAAATTTGTAATTTAAATCGGGCTGGGTAGGGTCGGTCAAAAAAAATAAAACTCATACCAACCTATACTCATACCCAACCTATTTAAATTGGTTGGGTAGGCTTGGCTTGGTTGGCCGAAAAGAGAGCGAGAGTTGGTTCAGTTTGATCAGGTTGGTAAATCATGAACAATCATAATTGGAGTAATCTGTGGATGTATTACTTAAAGATTAAATCGAATAATTAGAGATTATTCGAATGATTAGTGGGGATCAATTTAATATTATATATATATATATATATATATTGTGTAATAATTTTAATTATATGTATATTATCACATAATTTAAATTTATTTAAAAACATATTATGCTTGAAATAAATAAAATTTATAGATTAAAATTTTGGATTAGTGATCAAGTTGTGAGATAAAATTAAGAGAATTCGTGATTTTGACCGTCTAAAATAAGAACTACGTATACAAAAAATGTTGTTATTATTTTTTATTCAAATTTTAACCTTTTAATTTTGGAACTTTTACCGATAAATTTCCTAAAATTTATAAATAAGGCCAATATTGGAAGGATTAAACTGAATTTTATGACCTCTTCACCAGCTTTTATCAAAACCGATTTTAACATAATCAAAGCGATTAGTTACTGTCTAACGATTATCGGGATTATTAAACACCAACTTTTAGAACATAGATTATACATAAAAATATAATTGAGTATGGATTAAAAATTTTCTTTAATTATTTTTATTATATTCAAATGTTGAATTTGATAAAATTCATTTTACATCATTTAAAACTAAATATATATATTTTTAATTAAAAATAATCATTTGATCTTTATCTTATAGAAATTAATCCAAATTTTATGAAATTAAAAAATATTTTAAAAATACTAAACAAATATAAGCTAAATTCGAAATATTATCTCTTAGCACATTTCTAATTAAAAAATTTATTTCAATATATATATATATATATATATATATATATATATATATATATATATAAGTTCGTGTGAGAAATTATTGGAGTGTATAAACCGGCCCGTGCCTCGCACGGGCTTTTACGCTAGTTATAATTAATGAGATACTCCCTTCGCCCCCCTCAATTCTTTACATTGAGGGACAACACAGAAATTAAGAAAAAATATAAATTAATAGGAAAAAGTAAAAAAAAAGAGTAAAGTGGTAGGAACAATCAATATTTAATGTATAAAGTGGGTATAAAATAGGTATAGTGGAGAAAAATAGTGAATGTGATTGGATTTTATATTATAAAATGTTACTATTTTTGGTATGTAAAGAAATGAGAGGAACGTACCAAAAAGAAAAATGTAAAGAAATGAGAGGGATAGAGAGAGAGGAAGTATCTGTATTTATATTAACCCCATCAATTGAAATGATAAATATTGTCAAGTTAACACGTCATTTTAAAATTTTTGTGGGTTAACTAATATTAATCAACTTTTTCAACCCTTTTTTAATGTGAATCGAAAGAAATATCATCAAATCAGGAAGTGATTGTTGATTTTTTTAAAAAAAATCATATTATAAACTAGAGTTGTACAAGTCATTGCATGCGTGTTTGCTTTCAGTCTTTTCTATACTACATTATTAATTAAAGTTGAAACATTGAAAATTTTGATTTTCGATTTTTGTTTTCGATCATTTATTCTATTTAATAAATAATATAAAAATACTAACTAGTTCATTACCTTTTATAATTAAAACACTTTTTTCTAACAAAATATACTTATTTTCCAAAAATATCACAGACAATTACATTTAAATTAAAATATATTACCTTTTATATTTGTTCTCACTAAAATCTCTATTTTTCAAAAATATCATGTGCAAACTTTACTTATTTATTTTTAATCATTTTAAAAAGTTCACATATTTTAACATGCCAACATATTTTTTCTTAACAAATACAATTAATATAATTAAAATATTTTTAAAAATATCATGGGCAGTTACTTTTTTTTAACTAAAACATGTTAGTTTTTCTATTTGTCATTATTATTAATATTATTTTAATAAATAATAAAATAATATTAATAATGCCCTATTAATCTATAATATTATTAATATTTATATTCTTTATTTTTTCAATTAATATTTAAGTTTTTCATTTTAAATTTATCATATTAATTTTAAATATTTATTTAATATTTAACATATAATATCGTGAAAACAGAAACTATCTAAATTATATATTTATATATATAATTAGTGTAAAACACTTAAATGATATATCCTATATATAATTGGCATAAGAGAGTTTATGTGGTTTGGTCGTCAGGGCTAAATCCGTAAATTACTAATTATTATTAAGAAAAAAGAAAAAAGCCACATACAGTATATAAAATTCAGGACATAAAAGAGGAAACATGAGGAAACATGTTGTAAGTGTTTATTTTTCCTTTGTCAGAAACGTGTTGTAAATTTATAGAAAAGAATATTAAGATATTTGTTAGTATCTCAATATTATAGTAGTGTTAAAAAATATAAAATTGAATATTATAGACTAAAAACTATATAACTTCTTAATTTTAATAATTTAAAATTTACAAAGACATAAAATTTCATCACTAATATACAGTATAAATTAAGTAACTGTGTTATTAAATAATAAGTTCAAGGTTCGATTCCTGACGAGTACAAACATTTTTAAAAATTAAAAATTAGTATACAACTTATATTTACTTTAATATATGATTAAATATAAACAAAAATTTGGAAAAATAAATAAAATTTTAAAAATATATTTATATAAATAATTTATAAATCATCCCGTGCAATATAAAGCTAGTTAGTGTAAAACACTTAAATGATATGGTTTGGTTTGGTCGTCAGTGAACCCATTTTATAGTAGAGAGTTTTTAGCTATGTGGACCCGCTGACGACCAAACCAAACCATACCATTTAAGTGCTTTACACTAATTATATATAAAGATATAATTACACAATTAGAGTTATTAATAATGCTCTACTTTGGAGAAAAAATAATATTTCTATAAAAGTAAATAATAATAGAAGTAGAATAATTTTAATATTTTAAATATTTACACTAAAATTTATTAAAATTGAATTTATAAAAATAATGAATAAACATATAAATAATCATTATTTTAGTGAATTTGTATATATAAAAAATTCATAATTTTTATCATTTCAAGAAGTACAACATAAACCGAAATAATATATACATATGAAAAAACATATTATTAACTTAATAAATTTATATTTTTATGAAAATACACAAAGATATTAATAAATAAATAAAATTAAAAAAATACTAAAATAAAATAATTTATTAAACATCCTGTGCACGGAAATAAAGCTAGTAGACATTAATAAGTAATATTAATTACACCATATAGGCCAACTACAAAAACGGAAGCACATGTATATCGTTTGTAAAGATCATTGTTGTCGTCACCGGCTCTGGCTGTTACCTAACTAGGTCCCATTATCCTTGGAATCATAGTAAAATTTAAACTAGATTGCACTTTTAGTAGCTTATACTATTTTGTTTTCGCATGTTGCTCGTCACCATATAATACTCAACATTTGCATGACCAAAGAAATGATTTCAAAGCAAAATAAGGGCTCTACTGTATCTAGTTGGTTGGACCGCGTTAACGGGAGTGAGGGTATTTGGGTCAATTTATATTTCAATGCCTTCATCCAACCTAATTGATATTTAACCTAAAATAATTAAAAAAAAATTCAAACAGATTACGAGTAGCAGCCGCCTCTTGCTTGATTTCTGGATTTGGATTGTGAAATTCTACAGAAGAATTCAGAAAATGAGTTTTCTTGTTTCCCGCTGATGCTTGACCAGACTTGAACATCTTAAAACAAAATGGACATTGATGTCCCTTAACTTTCTTTGGCCTAATCTTCTTCTTAGCATCGACATAATAATCTATAGAAGTTGCTTTCTTGTTATCATTACGCTCATAAAGCTTCCGTACAAGTGCGGAGTTAAAGGGCAATGTCTTAATCATCTAGGCTGTAATCATCACTCTCATACTCCAAATGAAAGGTTGGAGAAGACCCTCAGCCAGGGGATCCCAATCACTGGAGTATTCAAGGCTGACAAGAGGATAGACATTCTTTCGAAACACCTCTTTGTCCAGATGACCCTAGAAGGGTTTAGAGTTCAAATGATCAGAAGCACTGCAAACTCTTAAGGTTGAAAAGCTAGCTCCGCATAATCCATGATTATTTACATATCAAAATCCTTAAACTAATCTCTTTAAAGCTTTATCAACAAACAAAGAGAACAATTGCTAGACTAGCTACAATGCTTAAAAACAATTGAGTCATTACAATATAGTGGAAGAACATTATTACCAGTAACTACAATTCCGGACACATTGTTGTTGCTAACATCTAGAATTTTGTTAACTCCATTTCTCAAGTATCCCACAAGAACAATTCTCAAACTGAAAATTCTCTGCATCCAAACTACTAGAATTAAACTTTCTATCACCAAGTTTTTATATTTCTAGAATTTTGTTAGGATTTATGGGTGATAGCTTAGAGACAACTTAACTTTGTGTTTAGTAATACTTAATTTTATTAAGTAGAACATACTGTCACAGCCAGAGTATGTTCTTGTAACCAATTAATTTACTGTAATAAATTGATTGTATATCTTGGAAGAAGTTCATTCATTTGTTCAAGCCTCAATGAGTACATCAGGTCGACATCAAGAATAAAAGTTACTGTCATATCTTTGACAGTAAGGTTACAAGAAGACATCATGTTGCAAATCATGACAACATATTCTCTCTGACAGCAACATTGGCGGAAGCCTAGAGACAACAACATTCTTCTATCCTGACAGCAAGTTTGGAACTCTTGACAGCAACTATTGCGGGGATTTCATACTGTCACCAAAAGCACATTCTTGTGACAGCAAACTTGGCAGTTCAGGATACTGTCTCAAGGGGACTCATTTTGAATTGGGGATCTACCCAGTCAAACATGTGATAGGTTAGATGTTCAAGAAATAGGCGTGCTGCAGTATCCCAACACTGTATCAGGCCTGCAAAGACTACGACAGAAGCTTTAGAGATAACAAGATAAAGCTTACCAATTCAAGAGTATGACAAATCAACATCTACTGGGATTGTGTTAGCTTAATTTAGAATGTATCTAGATTGCTTTGTATGTACTGATAACTCTGATTGTATAGCAATTTAGGTAAGTCACATGGGTATGCAAGTTGTAAGGAGCTGCCACAAGAAAATGACAACAGCTCCACAAACCCGTGATGAAAGAGATATGAGTAATATACTTAGACTATCTCTCATTATAAGTCTTGAAGATCTGAAGAAATCGAAGCTTGAGAAAGATACATTTTTCTCAAGGTTGTAGCAACACTTTGCAAAATAAATAAAACATTTATTTTGTGAGTATAGCTTGAGTAATCTACTTACGTTTGCATTTCTTTTACTGATAAATATTAATCTTAGTTTTAGTTGTTGAAACAGAGATTGTAATTTATCAGTAATGCATTCAACCCCCCCCCCCCCCCTTCTGCAATACTCAAGGACCAACAAATTTCATCACTAAAGTAAGCACCATCATTCCTATCAGCTTTCATGTCAATGGAAGATGATTTAGTCTCTCAAACAACCGAATTACTATCCGAAGACTCGGCAAAAGAATTAACACCTCCCCTGTTCCAAGTATCCCTAGACAACATCATCTCACAAACAGATGAACCACCATTAACATTATTACCAAACTCAAGAAACAAATCAAGAAACACAGTTTAAAAAAATGCGCTAAGCTCAAAAGGTAAATCTGAGTGACACGGATCACAAATGGGGTCAGAAATTACTAAATTCAAGAAGATAAATTGAGAGATTTGCAATAAATGGGGTCAAAAATTTCAAGAAGATGAATTGAGGTGGTGGCAAGGCTATGTATGTTAATGATTTTGGTAGCTAAATAGCTTATAGTGTTGTTGGGTTTTTGAAGGTAACTAGTAAAATAATGTATATATATACCATTCCCCTTCATTTTACAAATATACCCTCAGTAATCTAACGTTGTTACATGCTTTTAAACGACACCAGTACGGAGCCCTTCTTTTGCTTTGAAATCATTTCTCTGGCCATGCAAATGTTGAGTATTATATGTTGGCCAACAACGTGCAAAATCAAAATAGTATAAGCCACCAAAGTGCAATTTAGTCTAAAATTTATATATGTAGATACATATTTCGAAAATCAAATCATAGTCTCAAAACTTTTCTCTCTTTTTGAATTCTAACAAATAGAATAAGAATTAAAATATTATATTTGAAAAGTAATAAGTTAAAGTACAAGTGTAAGTTAAACAACCAAAATAGAATGAAAATTAAGATATCATTTCTTGTGTTAGATCAGGATTCAATGATTGTCAGGATCTAGACTCAACTGATCAGGATTGTTGACGTCATCAGTATTTGCTCAAGCGTCAGTATCAGGATTGCTATCAGGATTACTATCAGGACTGTGATCAGGATATATCATCAGGACTGGAAGCTGATCAGGATTACAACTTCGAGTTATTTATGGAGTCTAGTTAAAGAAGGAAGTTTATTTTGTCAGTTCCTAGTTTATAGGAATGAAGCTGTCGGTTAGGATATGTTTCAATATTGTTTGTAATTGATTTGGACTTATCTTGTAATCGATAGAGAAGCTGTGTGATATATAAACACAGTTTAGGTTTTGATTTTATATCAATCGCATACACGAGTATATTGTAACCTAGAAGCTCTAAAGAACATCAGAATTTCTTGAGAGAGTTTTGTAACAGTTTTATATCAGAATTAATAAAGCTGTTATTATTCTTTCATATTTGTGATCTATATTTTATTAAGTCGAGAATCTTATACAATTGTACAACCCCCCTTCTACAATTGTTATTTACTGGGCAACAATTGGTATCAGAGCAAACTGATTTAAATTTGAATCAGATACGATCTAAGATGTCGACAACCAAGTATGAAAGCATGAAGATTCCCATCCTGAAGAAAACTGAATATCCAACATGGAAGGTAAAGATGCTGATGTACCTGGAGGCTATGGATCCTGATTATTTGGACAGGATTTGTGATAGACCATATATCCCCACGAGACTTGTTGGACAAACAGATACTGTACCTGAACACTACGTGGTAAAGGTAAAAAGTGAGTGGACTCTAGAAGAAAAAGCTGATGTTCTCAGAGATGCCAAGATAAAGAATATTCTTCACAACAGTCTTGATGCTGTCATGTCTAACAGGGTGATTGCATGCAAGTCTGCAAAAGAAATTTGGGACACTTTGGATATTCAATGCCAAGGATCTGCATCTGTCAAGAAAAACAGAAGGACTCTACTTATACAAGAGTATGAACAATTTGATGCTAGACCTGATGAGAGCCTTACTGACATGTATGATAGATTTCTGACACTCTTGAATAATCTATCACTAGTTGGCAAAGAGTATGTCTCTGAAGATTCAAACACCAAGTTTCTGAGAGCTTTACCTGAAGAATGGGATACACAAACTTCAATCATTAGACACCAGTATGATCTAAACACTGTGTCACTTGATGAAGTTTATGGAATGCTGAAAACCTATGATTTTGAGGTTCAACAAAGGAAGAATAAGAAAAGCAGCAAGGCAAAGTCTATTGCCTTGAATGTTGAGGCTAAATCAAAAGGAAAAGCTGTGGAGGTCTCTAGAAGAAAATCAAGAGTAGTTGAGTCAGATCCTGATGACTCATCATCAGATACTGATGGCAATCCTGATGCCAATACTGATGATGATTCTACTGACTCAGACATGGAGGAGATGGTTGCTATGATAGTCAGGGGCTTCAAAAAGATGAAGTTCAGGAAGGCTAGAAGACAAGGAAACTTCCAGAAAAAGACCTTCAATGCTGACAAAGACAAGTACATCAAGAAGGACAACAAAAGTGGCAAATTTGACAAGTCAAATGTTAGGTGCTACAAGTGTAATGGAATGGGGCACTTTGCAACTGAGTGCAAGAAGGCTAAAGCACTCATCACTTCAAGCAAGGATTGGATGGACTCTTCCTCAGACTCTGAAACTGAGGTGGTCAATTATGCCCTAATGGCCAATACTGATGAAACTGTTGTTCCTGATGAAAAGGTACCAAATACTGTTTTTTATTTTGACACTGCCTCTGAGTTAAGACGTTTTCTAAAGTCTTTGCATATTAGCTTTAGAAGTCAAACTGCTGAAAATACTAGGATCTTATCTGAGATGTCTGAACTTAGGAAAATGAATGAGCATTTAGAAGCTGAATTTTCTTTTATGCAAGAAGTACAGAAAGAATGTGATAATGCTAAACACATGCATTTAGAGATAAAATTTAAATGTACTGCTCTTGAAAAAGAACTTGAGGATGCTAAAGAGAAAATCATAACCTGGACAGATTCTGGAAGGAAATTTCATGAAATTAATACTTCTAAGAATTGGAAAGAGTGTCTTGGTTATAAGTCAGATGAGGATAAGAAGATGAAAAAGAAAGTTGTTATAGATGAGACAGTTAATCCAGTGACCTATAGACATGTGATAGATAAGACCAAATCAAAGATTAAACCTGTTAAATTTGTATTTGGTAATGATCCCAATTCTACTTTTGAAAAGGGATCTAATTCTGCTAATTCAGTTTCAAATGCTAAGTCTAAACATGTCAAAAAGAATGTAGGTCTATTGTCTCAGAAACAACTTAGGGATAAAGTTAGTGATATGACTGGTAAACAAAAGACACATATTGTCAAAAGAAACAGGAATGGTAAAGTTGGGATTAATAAAGAGAATAATTATAAGTTTATCCCAAATGCACCTAGGAAATGCTGCTTTACCTGTGGTAACTCTAATCATCTTGCTATTGATTGCAGGAAGATTAAACAAAAGGTTACTGAGATTCCTAGGTCTGATGTTAGGAATAGATCAGTATTTTATAAACCACAAAAGTCTTGTTTTCATTGTGGCAGTAAATGGCATTCTATTTATACTTGTGAAGAATACCATAATTTGTACCATAACTTTTATGATCCATTACCTAAGTTTAATAAAAGTGCAAATTCTGGTAAATCTAAGAATGTCAATGTGAAGCATGCATATTTCAATACTGATACTGACAAAGCAAATCCTGATGGATCCCATCCTGACAGGACTGCAAATGTCAAAAAGTCTTCTGCTGCTAAACTTAGTAAAATGCATGTTAATAGAACCCAACAAGTGTGGGTTCTCAAAAATACTAACTAGTGTATTTTTGTCTGATTGCAGGGTAAAAAGAAAAATGTGTTAGGCATGGATAGTGGATGCTCTGTGCACATGACTGGAAACAAAGCCCTGTTATCAGAATATGAAGAAAAAGCTGGCCCAACTGTGTCTTATGGAGATGGCAACATTGGACAAACATTGGGATATGGCAATATAATCATTGGCAATGTCATCATTGAAAAATTAGCTCTAGTGAAGGGACTAAAACACAACTTGTTGAGTATTAGTCAAATCACTGACAGAGGTTATCATGTCCACTTCTATTCCACTCATTGTGAAGTAGTCAGCAAAGCATCAGGAAAAGTTGCACTCACTGGCTACAGGCATGGTAACATTTATGAAGCCAACATTCAAGCAAATACTGATGGCTCTCCTACTTGTCTCATCAGTAAAGCATCAATAGATGACAGTTGGAATTGGCACAAGAAGCTTTCTCATCTCAACTTCAGCAACATCAATGAGTTGGTCATGAAAGATTTAGTTAGAGGATTACCTAAAGCTTTGTATACTCCTGATGGACTCTGTGATGCATGTCAAAAAGCTAAAAAGAGAAGGACATCATTTAAGAGTAAATCTGAATCCTCTATTGGTGAACCATATCACATTTTACATCTTGATCTATTTGGACCAGTCAACATTATGTCCATCAGTAAGAAAAGGTACACTCTTGTAATTGTTGATGAATACTCAAGATTCGCCTGGGTGTATTTTATGCACAAAAAAGATGAGACTCCTGAGATACTTTTGGACCATGTGAGAATGATTGAGACAGGCTCAAAGTACAAAGTCAAGATTCTGAGAAGTGATAATGGTACTGAATTCAAGAATTCAAAAATGGAAGATTTCTGCAAATACAAAGGAATAATTCAACAATTCTCTGCTCCTGGAACACCCCAGCAAAATGGAGTAGTTGAACGGAAAAATAGAACTCTTATTGAAGCTGGCAGAACTATGTTGGAAGAAGCTAAATTACCTACATATTTCTGGGCAGAAGCAGTCAATACAACATGCTATACTCAAAATCTCACACTGATAAACAGACATGGTGTAACTCCCTATCAAATGCTCAAGGAGAAGAAACCTAGTTTGAATCATCTACATGTGTTTGGCTGTAAATGTTTTGTTCTCAGAACTCATCCTGAACAACTAGGGAAATTTGAGACAAAGGCTGATGAGGGAATTTTCATTGGCTATCCTGCATCAAGAGCCTTTAGAGTTTTTAACTTGAGAACAAGGACTGTCATGGAGTCAATACATGTATCTTTTGATGATAAGAAGATAACATGAATTGCTGATGACTCTCATGATAGTTTGATATTTGAAAATGAAGCTACCAAAGATCCTGAAGAACAAGAATCAGATACTAACACTTCATCAGATACTGATGGGTCACCAAATCCTAATGACGCATCTAATCCCGATGATGCACCAAATACTGATTGTTCCAATACTGATGAAGCAAATGACGGTGATACAACAAGCAGTGCAAATGTTGAGGGGGAGCAACAACAAACTGCTACAAATACAGAATCTACTCAATCAACAGGACAGAATTCTTCAGATACTGATTCAAGTGACAATCCTGATAATCCATCAGGAGGTAATAACAACAATTCAGGGGGAGTTTCTAATGAAGCAAATTCTTCTAATCAAGATAACACCAATTCAGGGGGAGCGTCTACTTCAAGGAATGATTTACCACAAGCTAGGAAATGGACAAGAAGTAATACTCCTGATTTGATAATTGGGGATCCTGATGCAGGTGTTAAAACAAGAAGTGCAACTCAGAATGAATGTCTTTATCATAACTTTCTATCCAAGGAGGAGCCTAAGAAAGCTGAAGATGCACTTAAAGATGCTGATTGGGTTACTGATATGCAAGAAGAATTGAATGAATTTGAAAGGAATGAAGTCTGGAAACTGGTGCCAAGACCAAAGAACAGGTCAATTGTTGGTACAAAGTGGATATTTAAGAACAAGACTGATTCTGATGGAGTGATAATTAGAAGCAAAACAAGGCTAGTTGCAAAGGGGTATTCTCAACAAGAAGGAATTGACTATGATGAAACTTTTGCTCCTGTTGCAAGATTAGAAGCCATCAGGATCTTTCTGGCTTATGCAGCTCACAAGAAATTCAAGGTACAATATCTGTTTGTCCAACAATTCTTGTAGGAATATATGGCCCATCACGTATCCTGTCCAAATAGTCAGGATCCATAGCCTCCAGGTACATCAGCATCTTTACCTTCCATGTTGGATGTTCAGACTTCTTCAGGATGGGAATCTTCATGCTTTCATACTTGGTTGTCGACATCTTAGATCGTATCTGATTCAAATTTAAATCAGTTTGCTTTGATACCAATTGTTGCCCAATAAATAACAATTGTAGAAGGGGGGTTGAATACAATTGTATAAGATTCTCGACTTTTAATAAACACAAATATGAATAACAACAGTTTTATTAAATCTGTTATAAAACTGTTACAAAACTCTCTCAAGAAATTCTGAGTTCTTAAGAGCTTCAAGGTTACAAAAGTACTCGTGTGTGTGATCGATATAAATCGAAACCTAAACTGTGTTTATATACTACACAGCTTCTCTATCAATTACATGATAAGTCCTAATCAATTACAAAGATTGAAACCTATCCTAAATTGATAGCTTCATTACTATAAATAAGGAACAAATTCATCTTCAAGAAGCTTTTATGGTAGAACAAATTCATCTTCAAGAAGCTTGACAAAAGATTTTCTTCCTTGTCTTCAAGAATCTGAATAAGTCTTTCTTTTAGTTCTTTGAGTTCTTCATCTTCCTCATTTATATGATAGATAGCTGCTCTGAGATTTTGTATGGAGCTTCTCTGTAGACTGTGATCTTCAATTAAAAGGTAAGCAATTTCCTTCCCATCAGGATTGAGAGTAAGTTGCTTCATGCCAAAGGACATTTCTTTAACAGCAGTGCCCCTTTGCATTTCCACATCTTGACCTCTTTGATTTAAGTACATGGGAGTATAATTACCATTGAAATTTCTGCCTCCATCCAGTCTTCTTCTTATTGTTGCCAAGATCATGTCACTCCACACTTTGCACACTTCATTCTTCCATTTTAACAAATAATGAACATATTTCAGTCCCTTTGTAGTTTTCACCAGCAAGTCTTGAATGGATAGAATCTTCACAGAACCATCTTTCATGAAGTAGAGGAGCTTTTCTTTCTTTTCAGAACCATCATGACAATCTATTACTATATCAACAGATAATAAATTGTTCAGGTTTTCAGAAGTTAAAATACCTCCAATTTCAGTCAAGGCATAAGGATCAACATGAGATGTATTCAGATATTCAGCATCCCCGTGTCCAATATCTCCTCTTGAATTATTTGCCATTTGCCTCAGATTTGAGAACATTTGAAGCCAGAGTGATTTTGATCTGAATGAGTCAGAAAAATCAGCAACACTTGAGGCACTTGTGATAATTCCACCTGCCTGAAAATTGATAGGTCTATCACACCTAAGTGTGTCAATGTGTTTCCACTTCTTATCTTTTTCCTTCTCATAAGAATAACTCTTCTCTAGTTGAGGTTGTTGTCTTCTGGCATTTCTCCACAACCCTTTATTTGAAATTTTGAGTCTTTGCTTATAGAGCTGAAAATCTCTATTTGTTGACCTTGTTATTCTTCTTCTCCTGTCTTCTTCTTCTTCATCTACTTCCTTATTGTGAGAATCAACCACTGTAGAAAGAATTAATAAACCAACCTCTTGCAGAATTTCATAATCATCAGGATCTTGAATATTGTCAGGAACAATATCAGGATTAGACTCTTCAGTTTGATTTGTATTGCTGAGAATTGATTGTCTTGGTCTTCTTCTCAATTCTGGTTCTTCTTCAATAATTCCATCATCACCAAAAGTAGACCTGTCAGGAACTACTAGTAATTGAGTAGGTTCAGGAATTTCTTCAATTCTTAATCCTCTAGACCTTGTTTGTCTAGGCATTGGTTGACTTGATGAGCTTCTTCTTCCTCTTCTAACACCTCTCCTTCCTCTGCCTCCTCTTCCTCTAGTAGGAGCAGGGTTATTAAAACTTTCCATCATTTCTCTTTGTTGAATTAAGAATTCTTCTTGTGAGAGATTAGGATATTCTTCACTTGCTGTGGAGAGTGCTTTTCTTGCAAATAACTGTTGAACTCTCTTATCAGTAGACTAAAGAGTAACAACATTTCCATCTCTTGTTTTGAACTTCTGGAATAGGTTAGCAGCATCTTCAGGATTTGCAATTAGAACATCTTCATCACTTTCAGGAATTGTTGCAAGAGTTTGTCCATGACCAGGCGTCAGGATTTGATCAGTCATCAGGATTTGATCACCTGTCAGGATTTGTTCTTCCGTCAGGATTTGAGATTGTACCAATGTTCTCACTGTCCTTATTCCAGAATCAGAAACATGAGTTGACTGCGTTGTTTGACTTTGAGAAGATTGAATTGTCTTCATAACAACAGCATCAGAGGTTTCTCCTTGTAGAACTTTGTCACCACCATCATTTCCAGTATCATCATCATTATTCCTTAATACTAGATCATGTGTACATTTTGTAGAACTTACCTTCTCCCCCTTTTTGACATCAGTATTTGACAATAAATTCAAAATTAAGGCAAGAGATGTTTGTATATCAGTTACCTTGGAATCAAGAGAATCAATTCTCTTATTAATAGAGGTCTGTTCAGTAATGACTGACTTGACTTGGGATTCCACTATTCTTAGCTGAAGAGCAGTAGGCACCTTTGTGAAGTTTTGAGAAATGTCAGTCCTTACTAATTCTGTAGCAGCTTTGACAGAATCAATTTCATGTTTGAGGCCTTTGGATAAAAGAATAGTTGCCTTCAAATGATTCTTCAAATCTTGATTCTCAATTAATTTCACTACATCATAGGCATGATCCAAAGCATAAGGAAAACTAACAGATTCAGAAGATCTGTACCATGAATTGTTCCATTCATATTGTCTAAGTGCCTCAGCAGGATTCATTTCAGAAGGAACAAAAAAGTCTTGTCTTAAGTCTTTTCCAGTAGTAGCCTTGCCAGCCATGAATGTGCTTGATGAACCAAAGTTAGTTCCAAGACTAGCTTTGATTGCTGTAGCAAGCTGATCCTTCTCTTCATTATTATCATCATCACTATCATCACTATCATCAGCATCAGAATCATGAGTAACATCAGGATCAGGAATAGCAATACCTTTAAGTTTGTCCTGTGATGTTGTGATAGAGTCTATTATTGGTCTTGAGCTAAGTGGCTGTATCAGGATTGGCTCAGCATCAGGAGCACCACTAGCGTCAGGAGCAACACCGTCAGGATTTGATAAGCTTGCATCAGGATTTGATATTGATGGTTCTTGTGTAGCATGAGGTTCTGAAGCTGTTTTAACACTTTGAGTTAAAGGTTCTTGTGTACTTTCCTCAGTGACAGTGTCCTCGACCAATCTTTCATTTTCACCAGAAATCCCTTGAGCATTGTCAGGAAATTCCTCAGAAGTTGTTGCTTTGCCTGCATCTTCAGATTTAGAAGATGGTTCTTGTGTGGCTGGAATGTTAATGTCTTCATTCTCCCTTTGAGAAAATGGTTCTTGTGGGACCATTCCAATAGCCATGCCTTCACCCAAACTTTGATTGAGTGGTTCTTGTGGGGCAGGATCATCAATAGCTACTGAATCACATTGAGATTCAGGTTCTTGTGGGCTTGATCCTTTCAGCTTCTTCTGTCTCTGAAAGACTATATCTTCTGTTTTTCTCTTCTTTTCCATGGGATGTGAAAACCCAAGCTTTGAAGCAGTCTCAACAACCTTCTCCCATGAAATTTCAACAATCTTTGCAGTTGGAGAGGTCTTTGCTGGAGAGTCTGAGATAGATACAACTTTTGGTTGTGCATCAGGAATACCAACATCAGGATTTGGTTGAGCATCAGGAATAGATGACTCATCAAGATTTGATGGCTGAATATCAGTATCCTTCATTTGCACTGTCAAAGGAATATGATACCTGCTCCTTGATAATTTCCTTTTCTTCTGTGACTTTGTAGAGACCACAGCCTCAGTAGCAGTATCAGCAACTTCCTTGATTATTTTCATCTTGGAGGAGATAGGCATATTATTCTCAGAATCACTTTCATCTCTTAGAATCAACCTTCTTTTCACTGGAACATCCTCAACTCCCTTATCAAGAACAGTCTTTGCATCCTTCTGCACCAGGACCCCTTGTACACCCCCTTGTTTCTTCTTTTTGGTGAGTGGTGTAGAGGAAAAATCCTTTGATCCTGATTGTCTTCCAGACACATCAGATCTAGCTGATTTCTTAGTTTTTACAACTAAAGTCTTTTGGGAGACAATAGAGGTGGTTGATGACTGTTTAGACTGTTTGGGAGGGATGCTTGTGTCAGGAACAAGGTGTGTTTGGCCTTGTCCCATAGCATCAGAAAGTGATCCATAATAAGTAGGCATTTTCTCTTTCAAGAAAAGTCTGACCTCATCAGGAATAAAAGCATTGCCTTCAAAACCATTTGCCTTATCACTGTTGACTAAGGACTTAATATTGTTCTCTGTAATTCTACAAATTGGTAGAATCACATCATTCTCAAAAACAGCATTTGGACAGAAGTGATTAAATATCAACTGTAAAAATCTAAGAAAACAGACAAAACCTAACTTATTTGATTTCCTATCACTTAAAGCTTTCAGAATAAATGACCCATAATAAAAAACAGTAGAGTATATAAGAGAATACCCTATTTTGAGTGATCCTGACGGTAGAGCATCAAAATTGGATGTCTTGTTCAGGAAGCATCGACTAATGGTGTCAAAGAAATAGTTCCATTCCTTCTTCAACTTTGTCCTAAAGAGATTTCCATATCTCTTAACTTCCCCATTGTAACCCAATTTTGTAACAAACTCAAAAAGAGTCGAGTCTGAAACATTATCAGGAACAACATCACCAAGAACAGGCAAATGCAGGGCTTCCTCCACAATTGCAGGAGTCACATAGTGAGTAACCCCATCATATTCAAAGCTCATCAGGATTGAGCCAAAATGCCCTTTATCAAAAGAAACTGAATTCCACACCTGCATAACAGACTTAAAAGAAACACTTGCAGGTTCTGTTAAAGCAAACTTCAATATGCTTGAAGCTAGAAAATCCTGTACTATGTGAAACTCAGAGGGCAGATCCTGATGATCCAAAACAGCTACAAAATTATTAGTGGCAAAAGTAACACCACTAATCATAGTATGTTTGTTCATGAATGATGAAGACGCCATTTAAAACCGAATAGAAAGCTTAAAAATTGAGATTTAGAAAATAGGGTTCTTGAGCACACAGAGAGAGAGAGAGAGAGAGAGAGAGAGAGAAGATGAAAAACTGATGATGAGAGAGTAATCAGGAATTTAGAAAATCAAATGTATTTTGTTAAAACAAAATATTAATTTCAATGATAGGTGGCAAAATATGATTTGTGCAAAAATGATTAGTGGACAAATTACGTGCGTAATTAAACATAACTGCACCGCTTTTTATGTGTATCTATATGTATATATCTATCAGTGTGACACACGCGCGCATACAGTTGCCCAATTAAAACTCAAACGTTTCTCATCAGTAATTGACGAAAAATTAGGCACAAATTATGCAATGAAATACTGACCTGTACATCAGGATTAACCAGTTGACTTCCTGTCAGGATTGTGTCCTATCAGGATTTGATCAAAATTACATACCTTGCAGAATGACCATCAGGATTTGATAGTCATCAGGATTTCCTCTCTGTAAATTTCCTCAGAAATTCTCAAAATTCATCATTCCAAGTTCATTCACCAACTTGTTGAAAGTAGCTTCAGGTAGTGGCTTGTTGAATATATCAGCTAGTTGTTGATCAGTAGGAACGAAGTGAAGTTCAATTGTTCCTTCCAGGACCTGTTCTCTTATGAAATGATATCTAATACTGATGTGTTTAGTAAGAGAATGTTGAACTGGATTTCCTGTCATTGCAATAGCACTTTGGTTATCACAATAAATAGGGATTTTTGAGTATGACATGCCATAATCTAACAACTGATTTCTCATCCACATTATCGGAGCACAACAACTTCCTGCAGAAATATACTCAGCTTCTGCAGTTGAAGTAGAAATTGACTTTTGCTTTTTACTGAACCAAGAGACTAATCTTCCACCAAAAAACTGACAGCTTCCTGAAGTACTTTTTCTGTCTATTTTGCATCTTGCAAAATCAGCATCTGAATAACCACACAAACCAAAATCTGATTCCCTTGCATACCAAAGGCCAAGAGAAGGAGTGCCTTTGAGATATCTGAAAATTCTTTTAACTGCAATCAGATGAGGTTCCCTAGGTTTTGCTTGAAATCTTGCACACAGATAGGTTGCAAACATGATATCTGGTTTACTTGCAGTGAGATACAATAAAGAGCCAATCATTCCTCTGTAGTGAGTTACATCTACCTCAGTACCTTGATCAGGATCAAGTTTGGTAGCTGTAGCTATGGGAGTACTAGCAATAACACAATCTTGCATGTTAAACCTTTTCAGCAAATTCTTTGAATATTTTGACTGATTGATAAAGATGCCATCATCAGTCTGTTTAACTTGAAGACCAAGAAAGTAACTCATTTCTCCCATCATGCTCATTTGATATCTTGACTGCATAAGCTTAGAAAACTTTTCACACAACTTATTGTTTGTTGACCCAAAAATGATATCATCAACATAAATCTGAACTAAAAGCAAATCCTTACCATGATTCAAATAGAACAAAGTTGTATCAATAGTACCTCTTTTGAATCCACTTTCCAGTAAGAATTGAGCTTGGGTTTCATACCATGCTCTTGGAGCTTGCTTTAGTCCATAAAGTGCCTTATCCAATCTGTAGACATGATTTGGATATTTAGGATCAATGAAACCAGGAGGTTGTTCAACATATACCTCTTCCTCCAGTTCACCATTTAAGAAAGCACTTTTCACATCCATCTGGAAAATCTTGAATTTTTTATGAGCTGCATATGCCAGAAAGATCCCGATGGCATCTAGTCTTGTAACATGAGCAAAAGTTTCATCATAATCAATTCCTTCTTGTTGAGAATACCCTTTTGCAACTAGTATTGCTTTGTTTCTGATAATTACACCATCTGAATCAGTCTTATTTTTGAAAATCCATTTTGTACCAACAATTGACCTATTCTTTGGTCTTGGCACCAGTTTCCAGACTTCATTCCTTTCAAATTCATTCAATTCTTCTTGCATTGCAGTAACCCAATCAGCATCTTTAAGTGCATCTTCAACTTTCTTTGGCTCCTCCTTTGACAGAAAGTGATTATATAGACATTCATTTTGAGTTGCACTTCTTGTCTGAACACCTGCATCAGGATCTCCAATTATCAAATCAGGAGTATGACTTGCAGTCCATTTCCTTGCTGGTGGTAAGTCATTCCTTGATGTAGATGCTCCCCCTGGATTGGTGTTATCTTGATTAGAAGAATTTGTCCCATTAGAAGCTCCCCCTGAATTATTGCTATTTCCTCCTGATGGGTTATCAGGATTGTCACTTGAATCAGTATCTGAAGAATTCTGTCCTGATGATTGAGTTGACTCTGAATTTGTAGTAGATTGCTGTTGCTCCCCCTCAACATTTGCACTACTCGATGTATCACCACTATTTGTATCATCAGTATTAGCACCATCAGTATTTGGTGCTTCATCAGGATTTGGAGTATCATCAGGATTTGATGAGTCATCAGGATTTGGTGACCCATCAGTATCTGATGAATTGTCAGGATCTGATTCATGTTCTTCAGGTTCCTTGGTAGCTTCATTTTCAAAAACCAATCTATCATGTGAGTCTTCATTCAATCCAATTATCTTCTTGTCATCAAAAGATACATGTATTGACTCCATGACAGTTCTTGTTCTCAAGTTAAAAACTCGAAAAGCTCTTGAGGCAGGATAGCCAATGAAAATTCCTTCATCAGCCTTAGTTTCAAATTTTCCTAGCTATTCAGGATGAGTTCTGAGAACAAAACATTTACAACCAAACACATGCAAATGCTTCAAACTTGGTTTCTTCTCCTTGAGCATTTGATATGGAGTTACACCATGTCTGTTTATCAATGTGAGATTCTGAGTATAGCATGCTGTATTGACTTCTTCTGTCCAGAAATATGTAGGCAATTTAGCTTCTTCCAACATAGTTCTGCCAGCTTCAATAAGAGTTCTATTTTTCCTTTCAACTACTCCATTTTGCTGAGGTGTGCCAAGAGCAGAGAATTGTTGAATAATTCCTTTGTATTTGCAGAACTCTTCCATCTTTGAATTCTTGAATTCAATACCATTATTACTCCTCAGTATCTTGACTTTGTACTTTGTGGTTGTCTCAATCATTCTCACATGATCCAACAGTATTTCTGGAGTTTCATCTTTTCTGTGCAGAAAATACACCCAGGTGAATCTAGAATATTCATCAACAATTACAAGAGTGTACCTTTTCTTACCGATGGACATGATGTTGACTGGTCCAAATAGGTCAAGATGCAGCATGTGATATGGTTCTTCAATAGAGGATTCTGATTTACTCTTGAATGATGTCCTTCTTTGTTTAGCCTTTTGACAAGCATCATAGAGTCCATCAGGAGTATACAAAGCTTTAGGTAATCCTCTCACTAAATCTTTCTTAACCAACTCATTGATATTGCTGAAGTTGAGATGAGAAAGCTTCTTATGCCAATTCCAACTTTCATCTACTGATGCTTTATTAATGAGACAAGTAGGGGAGCCATCAGTATTTGAGAGAATGTTGGCTTCATAAATGTTACCATATCTGTAGCCAGTCAATGCTATCTTTCCTGTTTCTTTGCTTACTACTTCACAATGTGTGGAATAGAAGTTGACATGATAACCTCTGTCAGTGATTTGACTAATACTCAACAGGTTGTGTTTTAGTCCCTTCACTAGAGCTACTTTTTCAATGATGACATTGACAATGATTATATTTCCATATCCCAAAGTTTGTCCAATGTTGCCATCTCCATAAGACACAGTTGGGCCAGCTTTTTCCTCATATTCTGATAACAAGGCCTTGTTTCCAGTCATGTGCACAGAACATCCACTATCCATGACTAACACATTTTTCTTTTTACCCTGCAATCAGAATGTTAAAACACTAGTTATAATGTTTAGGAACTCACACTTGTTGGGTTCCTTTTCCATGCATTTTATTAATTTTAGCAGCAGAAGACTTTCTAATTTTAGCAGTCCTGACAGGATTTACTCCATCAGGATTTGCTTTGTCAGTATCAGTATTAACAAAAGCATGCTTCACTTTGACATTCTTAAGGCTACCGGAATTTGCACTATTTTTAAACTTAGGTAATGGATCATAAAAGTTATAGTACAAATCATGGTATTCTACACATGTATAAATAGAATGCCATTTACTACCACAATGAAAACAAGAATTCCGTGATTTATAAAATACTGATCTATTTCTAACATCAGACCTAGGAATTTCAGTAACATTCTTTTTACTCTTCCTGCAATCAATAGCAAGATGATTAGAGTTTCCACAGTTAAAACAGCATTTTCTAGGTGCATTTGGGATAAATCTGTAGTTATTCTCTTTATTAATCCCAACTTTACCATTCCTGTTTCTCTTGACAGTTGGTAGATTTTGTTTACCAATTGCATCACTAACTTTTTCCCTAAGTTGTTTCTGAGACAATAAACCTACATTTTTCTTTTCAGTTTTCATGACAGGTTTAGACTTCACATAATGAACTGAGTTTTCAAAAGTAGATCCCTTTTCAAAAGTAGAATTGGGATCATTACCAAATACAAATTTAACAGGCTTAATCTTTGATTTGGTTTTGTCTATAACATGTCTATAGGTCATTGAACTTACTGTCTCATCTATAACAACTTTCTTTTTCATCTTCTTATCCTCATCTGACATATAACCTAGACACTCTTTCCAATTCTTAGAAGTATTTATTTCATGAAATTTCCTTCCAGAATCTGTCCAGGTTCTGATTTTCTCTTTAGCTTCCTCAAGTTCTTTTTCAAGAGCAGTACATTTAAGTTTCATCTCTAAATACATGTGTTTAGTGTTATCACATTCTATCTGTACTTTTTGCATAGAAGAGAATTCAGTTTCTAGGTGCTCATTCCTTTTCCTAAGATCAGACATCTCAGAGAAGATCCTAGTATTCTCAGCAGTTTGACTTCTAAAGGTAATATGCATTGACTTTAGAAAACGTCTTAACTCAGAAGCATTATCAGTATCAAAATCAAAGACAATATTTAGTACCTTATCATCAGGAACAGTAGTATCATCAGTATTGGCCATTAGGGCATAGTTGACCACCTCAGTGTCAGATTCTGAGGAAGAGTCCATCCAATCCTTGCTTGAAGTGATAAGTGTTTTAGCCTTCTTGCACTCAGTTTCAAAGTGCCCCATTCCATTACACTTGTAGCATCTAACCTTTGACTTGTCAAATTTGCCACTTTTGCTGTCCTTTTTGTTATACTTGTCTTTGTCAACATTGAAGGTCTTTTTCTGGAAGTTGCCCTGTCTTCTAGCCTTCCTGAACTTCATCTTTTTGAAGCCTCTGACTATCATAGCAATCATCTCTTCCATGTCTGAGTCAGAAGAATCATCATCAGTATTGGCATCAGGATTGCCATCAGTATCTGATGACGAGTCATCAGGATCTGACTCTTCTATTCTTGATTTCCTCCTAGAGACCTCCACAGCTTTTCCTTTTGATTTAGCCTCAACTTTCAAAGCAATAGATTTTGCCTTGCTGCTTCTTTTATTCTTTCTCTGTTGAACTTCAAGATCATGAGTTCTCAGCATCCCATAAACTTCATCAAAAGACACAGTGTTTAGATCATACTGATGTCTAATGATTGATGTTTGTGTATCCCATTCTTCTGGTAAAGCTCTTAGAAATTTGGTATTAGAATCTTCAGATACATACTCTTTGCCTACTAATGATAGATTATTCAAGAGTGTCAGGAATCTATCATATAGGTCAGTAAGACTCTCATCAGGTCTAGCATCAAATTGTTCATACTCTTGAATCAGTAGAGCCCTTCTGTTTTTCTTGACAGATGCAGATCCTTGGCATTGAGTTTCCAAAGTATCCCAAATTTCTTTTGCAGATTTGCATGCAATCACCCTGTTGGACATGACAGCATCAAGACTGTTGTGAAGGATATTCTTTATCTTTGCATCTCTGAGAACGTCAGCTTTCTCTTCTGGAGTCCATTCACTTTTTGCCTTGACTACGTAGTGTTCAGGTACAGTATCTGTTTGTCCAACAATTCTTGTAGGAATATATGGTCCATCACGTATCCTGTCCAAATAGTCAGGATCTATAGCCTCCAGGTACATCAGCATCTTTACCTTCCATGTTGGATATTCAGACTTCTTCAGGATGGGAATCTTCATGCTTTCATACTTGGTTGTCGATATCTTAGATCATATCTGATTCAAATTTAAATCAGTTTGCTTTGATACCAATTGTTGCCCAGTAAATAACAATTGTAGAATGGGGGTTGAATACAATTGTATAAGATTCTCGACTTTTAATAAACACAAATATGAATAACAACAGTTTTATTAAATCTGTTATTAAACTGTTACAAAACTCTCTCAAGAAATTCTGAGTTCTTAAGAGCTTCAAGGTTACAAAAGTACTCATGTGTGTGATCGATATAAATCGAAACCTAAACTGTGTTTATATACTACACAGCTTCTCTATCAATTAAATGATAATTCCTAATCAATTACAAAGATTGAAACCTATCCTAAATTGATAGCTTCATTACTATAAATAAGGAACCGACAAAATAAGCTTCCTTATTTAACTAGACTCCAAATGTAACTCTAAGTAGGAATCCTGATCAGCTTCCAGTCCTGACGATCAATCCTGATCTCAGTCCTGATGTAGATCCTGATGACAATCCTGATACTGACGCTTGAGCAAATACTGATGACCATGCAATACTGATGACGTCAGCAATCCTGATCAGTTGAGTCTAGATCCCGACGATCATTGAATCCTGATCTAACATTGATAAAACTCTATTTTATTTGAATCATGGTAAGGATTTGCTTTTAGTTCAGATTTATGTTGATGATATCATTTTTGGGTTAACAAACAATAAGCTGTGTGAAAAGTTTTCTAAGCTTATGCAGTCAAGATATCAAATGAGCATGATGGGAGAAATGAGTTACTTTCTTGGTCTTCAAGTTAAACAGACTGATGATGACATTTTTATCAATCAGTCAAAATATACAAGGAACTTGTTAAAAAGGTTTAACATGCAAGATTGTGCTACTGCAAGTACTCCCATAGCTATAGCTACCAAACTTGATCCTGATCAAGGTGCTGAGGTAGATGTAACTCACTACAGAGGGATGATTGGCTCCTTATTGTATCTCACTGCAAGTAGACCAGATATCATGTTTGCAACCTGTCTTTGTGCAAGATTTCAAGCAAGTCCCAGGGAACCTCATCTGATTGCAGTCAATTTTTTTTTTCAGATATCTCAAAGGCACTCTTTCATTTGGCCTTTGGTATGCAAGGGAATCAGATTTTGGTTTTTGTGGTTATTCAGATGCTGATTTTGCAGGGTTTAAAATACACAGGAAAAGTACTTCAGGAAGCTGTCAGTTTTTGGGTGGTAGACTAGTTTCTTGGTTCAGTAAAAAGCAAAAGTCTATCTCAACATCAACAGCAGAAGCTGAGTACATTGTTGCAGGAAGTTGTTGTGCTCAGATAATATGGATGAGAAATCAGTTGTTAGATTATGGCTTGTCATACTCCAAGATCCCTATTTACTGTGATAACCAAAGTGTTATTGCAATGACAGGAAATCCAGTTCAGCATTCTCTTACTAAGCACATTAGTATCAGGTATCATTTTATAAGAGATCAGGTTTTGGAAGGAACAATTGAACTTCATTTTGTTCCTACTGATCAATAACTAGCTGATATATTCACCAAGCCACTCCCTGAAGCTACTTTCAATAAGTTGGTGAATGAACTTGGAATGATGAACTTTGAGAATTTCTGAGAAAAGCTACAGAGAGGAAATCATGATGACTGTCAAATCCTGATGGTCGGTCAGTAAGGTATGTAATTTTGATCAAATCCTGATAGGACACAATCCTGACAGGAAGTCAACTGGTCAATCCTGATGTACAGGTCAGTATTTTATTGCTTAAATTGTGCCTGATTTTTCGTCAGTATTTGATGAGAAACGTTTGAGTCTTTAGTTGGACAACTGTATGCGCGCGTGTGTCACACTGATAGATATATACATATAGATACACATAAAAAGCGGTGCAGTTATGTTTAAATACGCACGTAATTTGTCCACTAATTATTTGTGCACGAATCACAGCATGCCACCTGTCACTGAGAGTAATATTTTGTTTTAACAAAATACATTTGATTTTCTAAATTAACGTTTACTCTCACAAACATCAGTTTTTGCTATTCATATTCTCTCTCTGTGCTCAAGAACCCTAATTTCTAAATCTTAATTCTCAAGTTTTCTATACTGTTTTAATGGCGTCTTCATCATTCATGAACAAGCAGACAATAGTTAGTGGTGTTACTTTTGCCACTAACAATTTTGTGGCAATATTAGATCATCAGGATTTGCCCACTGAGTTTCACATAATATAGGATTTCTTAAATTCAAGTCCTTTGAAGTTTGCCCTAACAGAACCTGCAAGTGTTTCGTTTAATTTGGTTATGAAGGTGTGGAACACAGTCACTTTTGACAAAGGGCATTCAGGCTCAATTCTGATGAGTTTTGAATTTGATGGGGTTACTCACTATGTGACTCCTGCTATTGTGGAAGAAGCCTTACATTTGCATGTTGTTGGTGATGCTGTTCCTGATAATGTTTCAGACTCGACATTCTTTGAGTTTGTTACAAAATTGGGCTACAATAGGGAAGTTAAGAGGTATGGAAACCTCTTCAGGACAAAGCTAAAGAAGGAGTGGAATTTCTTCTTTGATACCATCAGCCGTTGTTTCCTGAACAAGACATCAAATTTTGATGATCTTCCATCAGGATCTCTCAAAATTGGGTACTCTCTAATCCATTCTACAGTGTTTGATTATGGTAGTTTTGTTTTAAAAGCTTTGAGTGATAGAAAGGCAGATAAATTAGGTTATGTCTGTTTTATTAGATTTTTCCAATTGATATTCTGTCACTTGTGTCCTAATGTTGTCTTTGAAGAGGATGTGATTCTACCTATTTGTAGAATTACAGAGAACAATTTGAAGTCCTTAGTCAACAGTGATAAGGCAAATGGTTTTATAGGCAATGCCTATAATCCTGATGAGGTCAGGCTTTTCTTGCAAGAGAAAATGCCTACTTGTTATGGATCAGTTTCTGACGCTATGGGGCAAGGCCAATCACACCTTGTTCTTGACACAAGCATCCCTCCCAAACACTCCAAACAGTCTACAACCACCTCTACTGTCTCTCAAAAGACTGTAGTTGTAAAATCAAAAAAATCAGCTAGAACTGATGTGTCTGGAAGGCAATCAGGTTCAAAGGATTTCTCCTCTACACCACTCACTCAAAAGAAGTCAAAAGGGGGTGTACAAGGGGTCCTGGTAAAGAAAGCTGATAGGGTTGAGGAGGTTGTTTCTGTGAAGAGAAAGTTAATTTTAAGGGATGAAACTGATTCTGAGGATGATATGCCCATATCATCTAAGTTTAAGCTGAACAAGGAAGTTGTTGATACTGCTATTGAAGCTGTGGCACAAACTGCTAAACCACAGAAGAAAAGAAAGTTGTCTAAAAGCAGGTATCATATTCCTTTGAAGAAACAAGATACCGATGGACATGACATTTGAATTCCTGACGAGCAGTCAAATCCTGATGCTCAAGCAAATCCTGACGTTAGTAATCCTGATGCATCAATCAAGGTTGTCTCTATCTCAGACTCTCAAGCCAAAGCCTCTCCAACTACAAGAACTGTGGATATTTCATGGGAGAAGCTTGGTGCTGCTGCTTCCAAACTTGGGTTTACACATCCAATGGAGAAGAAAAGGAAGGCAGAAGAAAAAGTCTTTTAGAGCCAGAAGAAACTGAAGGGATCTAGCTCACAAGAACCTGAACCTCAAAGTGGTTCAGCAGCTACTGGAGATCCTGCAACACAAGAACCACTCACTCAAAGTGTGAGTGAAGGCATAATTGATGGAATGGTCCCACAAGAACCATTTTCTCAAAGAGAGAATGAAGACTTCTACATTTCAGCCACACAAGAACCATCTTCTCAATGTGAAGATGCAGGCAAGACAGCTACAGTTTCTGAGAAGTTTCCTGACAATGCTCAAGGGGCTTCTGATATTCCTGAAATGGAAGTTTTAGTCGAGGACACTGTCATTGAGGGAAGCACACAAGAACCTTTGACTCAAAGTGTTGAAGCAGCTTCTGAACCTCAAGCTACATAAGAACCATTGGTAGAAAATACTGATGCTAGTGTTGCTCCTGATGCTAGTGGTGCTCCTGATGCTGAGCCAATTCTTATTCAACCACTTAGCTCAAGGCCAATGAAAGATCATATCTCAGAATCTAAAGATAAAATGAAAGGAGTTGTTATTCTTGATGCTGATAATGCTGATGATTCTGGAGATAATGATGATGATGATGATGATAATGATGGTGAGAAGGATCAGCTTGCTATAACACTAAAATCTAGTATTGGAACTAAATTTGGTTCTTCAAGAACTTTCATGACTGGAAAGGCTACTACAGGAAAAGATCAAAGACAAGACTTTTCTGGTCCTTCTGCACTTGATCCTTCTGAGCAGCTTAGAAGACATGAATGGGATAATGATTGGTACATGTATGAAGATTCTGTTAGCTATCCATGTGCTTTACTGCATGCTTCTTATGCTGCTAGTTTGATTGAAAATGAAGATGTGAAGAATCACTTGAAGGCTACAACTCTTCTATCTAAGAACCTCAAGTATGAGATTGATTCTATTAAAAATGCTACTGCATTAGTGATGACTGATATTGCTAATAACTTGACAAAGGCTCCCACTGCTTTTCAATTGAGAGTTGTGGAATCCTAAGTTAAGTCAGTTATTTCTGAACAGTCTCACATCAACACAAGAATTGACTCATTGGATTCTAAGGTAACTGACATTCAAGCCTCTCTTTCCTTGATTTTAAATCTTCTAACTAATCTTGATGCCAAAAAGGGGGAGAAGGTAAGTCAGACAAAATGTACACCTGATCTAGTATTGAGAAGAAATCCTGATGATGATAATACTGGAAATGATGGTGATGATTTGGTATTACAAGGAGAAACCTCTGATGCTGCTATTGTGAGGTCAACAATTCAAACTTCTCAAAGTCAATCCACGTAGTCAACTCACGTTTCTGATTCTGGAATTAGAACAGTAAGGACATTGATGAAATCTCAGATCCTGACGGAAGAGCAAATCCTGACAGGTGATCAAATCCTGATGGCTGATCAAATCCCGACGCCTGGTCATGGACAAACATTTTCTACAATTCCTGAAGGTGATGAAGATATTCTTATTGAAAATCCTGAAGATGCTGCTAATCTATTCCAGAAGTTCACAACAAGAGATGGTAAAGTTGTTAATCTTTATCACACTGATAAAAGAGTTCAACAGTTATTTGCAAGGAAGGCACTTTCTACTGCTAGTGAAGAATATCCTGATCTCTCACATGAAGAATTTCTAAATCAACAGAGAGAAATGATGGAGAGTTTTAAGAATCCTGCTCCTGCTAGAGGTAGAGGAGACAGAAGTGGAAGAGGTGCAAGAAGAGGTGCAAGTAGAGGAAGAAGTTCATCAATTCAAAATATGCCTAGACAGACAAGGTCTAGAAGTCTAAGAATAGAAAAAATTCATGAACCTACTCAAACTCCAGTAGTTTCTGATACACAACCTGACAGGACTACTTTTGGTGATGAAGGAATTGATGAAGAAAATGAACCACTCTTGAGGAGAAGACCAATACAACCAAATCTCATCAGTAATACAACTCAAATTGAAGATTCTAATCCTGACATTGTTCAAGATCCTGATGAATCTGAAATTCTACAAGAGATTGGTTTGATAATTTTATCTACTATGGTTGATTCTCATAATAAAGAAGTGGATGAAGAAGAAGCAGCTAGAAGAAGAGAAATCACAAGAACAACAAATAGAGATTTCAATCTCTATGTGCAAAAGCTTAAACATTCAAATAGAAGGTTGTGGAAAAATGTAAGAAGACAACAACCTCAGTTAGAAAGGAGCTATGTTCTTGAAAGGGAAAAAGATAAGAAGTGGAAACATATTGACACACTTAGGTGTGATAGACCTATCAATTATCAGTCTGGTGGAATTATAACAAATGTCTCCAGTGTTGCTGATTTTTCTGGTTCACATAGATCCAAAGCACTCTGGTTACAAATGTTTTCAAGCTTAAGACAGATGCCACATAATACAAGAGGAGGTATAGGTCACAGGGATGCTGAATTTCTGAACTTGCCTTATGTTGATCCTCACTCTTTGACTGATATTGGAGGTAACTTAACTTCTGAACACCTGAACAATTTATTAGCTGTTGATATAGTTATAGATTGTCATGATGGTACTGAAAAGAAAGAAAGCTTCTGTACTTCATGAAAGATGGTAGTGTGAAGATTATTTCCATCCAAGAGCTGTTGGTTAAAACCACAAAGGAACTGAAATATGTTCACTATCTGCTGAAATGGAAAAACAAAGTGTGCAAAGAATGGAGTGATATGATTCTGTCAACAATTAGGAGAAGACTTGATGAAGAAAGAAATTTCAATGGTGATTATACTCCCATGTACTTAAATCTGAGAGGTCAAGATATAGAAATGCAAATGGGCACTATTGTTAAAGAAATGACCTTTGGCATGACTCAACTTACTCTTAATCCTGATGGGAAGGAAATTGCTTATCTCCTTCTTGAAGAACAAAGTCTACAGAGAAGTTCTATACAGAAACTCAGAGCAGCTATCTACCAGATACATGAGGAAGATGAAGAACTCAAAGATCTTAAGGAAAGACTAATTCAAATTCTTGAAGACAAAGAAGAAAATCTATTTTCAAGCTTCTTGAAGATTTGGTTGGTTTGGTCTTTAATTTTTATTAAAATAACTAGCTTATAGCTCGTGCTTTGTTCTTTTCTATGTATTTATAACTCGTGTAAATCACGGGTTCTTATTTATTAACTTGATATTAATATAATATTAATTTTTTAATATGTTTTCAATTATTTTTAGATTGGATTGTATACCTTTAATAATATTTTGGATCAAATAATATGAACATTAATTAATATTAAAATTTATTTATTTTGATGTTCAGAAACCTAATTATATAATTATTAGATATTAACATGTCGTTCATGGTATTCAAATTTTAATATAATGTTAGCAATTTTGGAATTATAAATAATAAATTTTAAATGTTGTTTATGTGATTTGAATGTTTGACATATATTAGTATTTTTGGAGTTTTAATAATTGAATTTAAATATGTTGTTAATGAGTTACAAGTTTACGTTTGATAGTACTTTCAAATTATTTCTCATACTATAGTCCCTTAACGACCAAAACTATGAACTTTCTTCTTTAATATATTTAGAGATAAAAATATTATTATTTTTATTTAATACGTTGTTGATGGACTTCGAACACCTCACGATTATCATCTATTTATTCACGAATCTTATTTTTTATTGTACTATTCCGTGACAACCAAAATATTATGGATAAAATATATAAGAATATATTTTTGAATAAATTATTTCATGTTGCGTTCACCCTGTGCAAAACACATATATTTTATGTATATTTATTCAAACTTATATGACTCAAATTTAAATTCTTTATTATTTTTGAAATAGGTAATATTCATATGTTATTGAGGTGATTCAAAACGTAAAATTTAGTTAGTATGTTATGAATGTGAGAATAAAGATTTGACAGTAGTAATTCATCATTTGAGTGTATTATATTAATTATCTAATTACTCACTTTTCTAATTTATAGATTATTCAAAATATATGTTAAGTAAATATTTAACAATAGATGATTAGATTTAGTTATTTACATTAATTGTGATCTAAGAAAAAGTATGTTGAGATTATACTCATGATCCTTATTCTCTATAAATACTAGCCTATAACGCGTGTGATGCACGAATTATTTAATAGTTATTAACTTATTATTTTTGTATGTGGATAATATTTTTATTAATTGGATATTAAATGAATTTTTTAAAAAATTAAGCAGGTCTCTAAATATATTTTAAAGATGTACTAAAATATTTTTAAATAAATAAGCCCGTAAATTGGTCCAAGTATATTGACTTATAAAGTATAAGCCCATCACACGACCCAAATAAATAGTTTTAAGAGATGTGTTTTAATTAGCATTGTTAATATTTTTTATATAAATATATTTACTATTGAAGAAACAAATGAAAGAACCACTAACCAAACTACTAATAAAACTTTATTTTGCAAGTGTTATTGTTAAATATATTATTACTTAATTTTTAATTTATTAATTTTAGATTTTGTTAGTTATATAGATGATATAGTTGATCTATTATATATTAAAGAAAAAAAGAGTAGACATGTTATGGATTAAAAAACGTACTTGTAAATTAATTGCTAGTGTTTAGGAGCTTTCGAGCTTTAATGGCTGCTCTTGTGTTTCGTGACTAAATCGGTACTCACAAGATGCCTACGTATCTCAATCAGTGCTGAGAATCAAGCCAGAAAACGTAGTTCTATTGTGAATGATCATGGTCCTTATATAGGCGTCTGAAGCCTCGTATTTAGAGTACGTTTAGGAGACTTAGCGAATAAGTCTCCTTTTTGATGATGCATAAACATTGTATTTCTTGGTGGACAAGTCTTTTCCTTGTTGATAAGGACTATGACTCATTATTTCTTTTTAATTGGGATTCTGGATCCTTCTTTGATGAATTTACCATATTTTGGACTCCTTTCCTGAGCTGTATATTTTCCCTATTTATTAATTACGAAATTAATAAATAATTAGGGTTTCGGGCCTTGTTTATTGGGCCGTATTCTTGGACCATTCTAGGTCTAATTAATGTATCATTAATTATATTTCTAGGATTACTTTTCTGTCCATATCATTTGCCCCCCATCTTCTGGGAAAATCTTCCCGGGGTTTTCACAGAAATTACTGCGTATTTTTCCTCAAAATTTTCTATTTTAAGGGTAATTTCGACCTCAAATTCGACCTCAATTTAGGTCATTTTCGACCTCGATTTCGACCTCAATTTAGGTCATTTTTGACCTCGATTTTGACCTCAATTTAGGTCATTTTCGACCTCGAATTCGACCTCAAACTAGGTCAAACATGCGAGCTCAATCAGTTCTTTTTCGACCTCGAACCCATTCCTTTTCGATCTCGAATAGGTATGAGGTCGATGGATTCGACCTCGATTTTTAGTATATTTTCGATCTCGATCATGCGAGCTCAATCAATTCTTTTTCGACCTCGAATCCATTCCTTTTCGACCTCAAATAGGTATGAGGTCGATGGATTCGACCTCGATTTTTTTTATATCGACTTCAGTTGTTCGACCTCAACGTAGTCTTTTTCGACCTCAGTCTTTCAACCTTGATCTAAGGTTTTTTCGACCTTAAATTCTATTAGGCCTTGTTTTCGCCTGAGCCTCAAACTTTATTGGGCCTTAATTATTTTTTTGGCCTCAAATTGTTTGGGCCTTAATTCGTGTTGGGCTTTAATCATTTTTGGGCCTCGATTTTCGAAGCCCAATAAAAGATTTATGGGCCTTGACTGATTGTAGTCGGTTGCCATTCTCTTGACCGGTTGGGTGACCGGCTACTTTGGTCATAAAAGAGTGAGATTTCCATTCACTCTTCACTTCACATTTCAATTTCTAAAAATTTCTCTCTAGTTTCTTCATGGTGAGGCGATTCCTGGCGAGTTTTCTTCAGCCATATTCATCATTTTCTGGGTTTTATTCTTCATCGTTTGAAGATTTCTGGGATTTCTTCTTTGAAGATTTGATGTTTTCTGGAGATTCCTTTGAAGATTTGAAGATTTCTGGGAATTCTCTTTGAAGATTTGAAGATCGATGGCTGACCGTGCAACACAACGCCTTCAAAAGATGAATCAAGCGTCTAAGAGAGGTATAGTCACTATTCACTCTTCATATATGTCTCTGCAAGATATGATTAGCGAACGTGGCGATGATTACCCCTCTGTATCTCACTTAGATTCTTTTGACTGTAGTAACAAATTCCACGAAGTTGATAAAATTAGGGACTATAACAAAATGTATAGAATTAAATCCCCCTATAGGCTTATCCCAGCTGGTTCAGGAGACCGTTCTTGCCATTGGCGTCCTGATGCTATCTGCATTTATAAGGACGCCATTGTTGCAGGACTTTGGTTTCCTTTTCATCCCCAAATTGTTAGCAGACGTTAGGATTAACCCTTGCCAACTTCCTCCCAATGCTTGGAGAATTATAATGAGTTTTATAGTTCTTTGTTTAAAGAACAATTTTTCTCTTTCTGTTTCTTTATTCAGAAAAATCTTTCAATTTAAGAATAGCTCTGGAATTTCCCCGGGTTGGGTTTATATTAATCACAGGGATTCCACACCTCCAATATTCCACCCAAAATCCATCCCTGATAATAACCCAAGATGGAAAAATGAGTTTATGTATCTAGTTTGGGAAGGAGGGGATTGGGGTACCCTATTCCGTAAGTCGTTTAGTAGAGTCTCAGATGGTAGTCCCAATGAGATAGTCCTGACTGAAGAGGAGGCTCATGCCTATGCTGAGCTAACCAAAGACAATTATACTACCATGGCTTGGGAGCTTCTGGACGAGTTTCTCCTCAAGTCTCTGGGTTTATCGAACGTATCCGACAATGGTAACTCTCATTCTTTAGTTCCTTTTATTTATCTAAGATTTTCTCATACCCATTGTTTATTTCTCATTTGCTTTTGCAGTTGCGGCCTTTATAAATAAAGGTAACGAGCCCGCAGATGGAGAAACTGCGAGGATGAAAAGGGCTCGTTTGGGAGGCAAAGATCCTCAGGGTGCTTTTGATGGCCCAACATTTCTAAGGCCTCACGAGGATTCTGTGGAGGAGGTTGAGGCTCCTCCCTCATCCAAGGCCTCTGTTTGGCGCCCCAACTGGGGTATTAGAAAGAAAGACACTGCTGTTGGGGTGTCCAAACATGCTACTGAGTGGTCTTATCATTCTCTTACTCCTTGTGATTACAAGGACTTTGTGACCAACTCTACTATTGAGGGAGTGGAGCATGCAGGCTCTCAAGCCATGGCTGCGGTAAGCTTTTTGCTTCCTTTTCTTTTTGTAGTTTACTTAACATGTTACAAGTCTCTTTCTTGACTTGTGCTTTGTTTTTAGACTAATGCTAACTTCCAAGGCTTGGCGCTCATCTTCTGAGGCCAACCAAGGCAAGTTTGAGAAGTCTCATGAGGAAGTAGGTTCTCTCAAAGCTACCCTGGCTAGGAGGAAGAAGGAGTTAGCTGATTCCCAAGATGAGCTGGTTGCGCTTAGGAAGAGCAAGGATGACTTTATCGATGAGTACCTTGACTCTCAGGAGTATAGGGACTTAATCGATAAGAATGACGAGCTCCTCTTCCCAGTTCAGTTTACCAAGGGATGGGATGGTGCCTTAGCAGATGTCTTGGAGAAGATTCCTGGGTCGCTTAGCCTTGCTGACTTCCCGAGCCCTTACGCTCCTACTCCTTTAGAGAGGGCTTTGTCTGGAGAGGATGGTATGGACGAGGATGACATTATTCTGGACCTAGGGCATTCCTCTAATCTTGGTCAGGCAGCCGACATTGATTCTGTAGCTACTCACTCTGGTTCTGGCTCTAGCTCAGGAGAAGAGGATGCTGATATCGGTGACAAGGAGGGAGAAGCCTAGTTTATGTATTTTTTTCTTTTGTAGCCGTTTGTGGCTTTTATTTATGTAATATCTGCCTTCAGTCATAAGTTAACTTTTCCTAAGTTTTAATTTATCATTTCTTGACTTCCTTTCATTTCTGAATTTTTCGAATGTTTGTCAATACTCAATGCATATAAACTTATCATAGAAACATGAAAATGTTGAATAGAATCATAACTTGAAAATGGGTTCAACCCTTACATAATACTCTACTCTCTACCTCAAGTTTAAAAACTTGGATTGGTTTCGTCGACCTTATTTCTACTTGTCCTAATAGTGAGTCCAGTCAGGACACACTTTAAACATAATAGACTTTCAAGTTTGTAGCATGCCAAGTTCTTGGCACTTCCATCCCTTCCAGGGTTTCTAATTTGTAGGAGCCTCGACCAAATACGTTCTTAACGCGATATGGTCCTTCCCAATTTGGGCCAACTTGCCTTTTTGTCCAACTCCGGATACCTCAATCTTTCTGAGGACTAAGTCTCCTTGTCGGAAGAATCTCTCTTTAACCCTTAGGTTATAGTAGAAAGATGCCCTTTTTTGATGTTCAACTATTTTAGCATTTGCCTCATCTCTAACTTCATCAATTAGATCTAAGGCCAGCCTCATGCCTTCTTCATTTGTCTCTGGCTCATAAGCTTCGATTCTTGGAGATGTGTGAGTTATCTCCACTGGAACCACTGCCTCTGCCCCATATGCCAACAGAAAGGGGGTTGCTCCAATGGTGACTTTACAAGTAGTATGATATGCCCATAATATGGGGAGCAATTCGTCTACCCAAGTGTTTCTAGAGCATTCAACTCTTTTCTTTAGTCCATCCATGATAATTCGATTAGCAACCTTAGCTTTCCCATTTGCTTGAGGATGGGCAACAGAAGTGAAGCGTAACCTGATATCATTCTCGTCACAATACTTTTTGAATTCATCGTTGTTAAACTGAGTTCCATTATCCGTGACCAAGATTCGTGGAATTCCGTATCTGCATATTACATTTTCCCAGAAGAAATGCATTACTTGCTTGGTGGTTATCTTGGCTAAAGGTTTAGCCTCAATCCACTTGGTGAAGTAGTCGATTGCCACTATCAAAAACTTTCTTTGCGCACTTGCCATTGGAAATGGTCCAAGTACATCCATTCCCCACATGGCGAATGGGATAGGTGAGTTTATGGATGTCATCATCTCTGGTGGTTGCCTAACCAACGGTGCATGCTTTTGGCACCGTTCACATTTCTTTACGTAACTTTTAGCATCTGCAAGTATGCTTGGCCAATAGAAACCTAGACGAGTGATTTTATGAGCAAGGGTTCTTCCCCCCAAGTGCTGTCCACAAATTCCTTCATGCACTTCCCTTAGGGCCAATTCTGCCTCTTGGGGTCTCAAGCATTTCAGATAAGGAACAATGAAAGACTTTTTGTATAGGATTCCCTCAATCAGGGTATACCTTAGTGCTATCACATATAACTTTCGTGCTTCTGAAGTGTCGTTGGGTAACCACCCAGTTTCCAGATGAGATTTGATGAGATCCATCCAATAGCTGGCAACATCAATAGGTGCTACCAACTTTCCATTAATGCTCGGGGTCTTCAAGACTTGGAAGTATACACTTCCTGCGTAGTTCTCAATTTCAGAAGAAGCAAACTTAGACAAGGCATCGGCCTTCATGTTCTCTTCCCTTGGAATGTGTTCCACATAGCATTCATCAAACTGAGTCATGATGGCCTTGACAAGTTTTAGGTACTTGGCCATGACTTCATCTCTGGCCTCAAACTCCTCATTTACTTGGGAAACCACTAGCCTCGAGTCTCCACACACTTTCAAAGTTTTAACTCTCAAGGCTCCAACCAGCCCTAAGCCATCTATCAGGGCTTCGTACTCAGCTTCATTGTTTGTCGTTGGGAAGTCCAGTTTTAGTGCGTAGTCTATGAGAAATCCATCAGGACATTGTAGCACCAAACCTGCTCCACTTGATTTTGTTTTTGATGCCCCATCAAAATATAGCACCCAACATTCTTTGAACACCATCTCTTTATCTTTCTTGTCTTCCACTACTACTTCCTGCCCCCCGACTTCTTGGTTGTCAATGGTGCATTCAACCATGAAGTCAGCGAGTGCTTGAGCTTTTATGGCCGTTCGAGGCTTACACTTGATGTCAAATTCTCCCAATTCAATAGCCCATTTGATCAACCTTCCACTAACTTGAGGACTATGCAAGATGTTTCTTAGAGGCTGATTGGTCAAGACCTCTATCTTGTGTGCCTGTAAGTATGGGCGTAGCTTTCTTGAGGCCATAATCAAGGCTAAGGCAAACTTCTCTATCATAGAGTAGTTTATTTCTACCCCATGTAGAATCTTGCTCACGTAATAAACGGGCTTCTGAACCTTCAACGCTTCCCATAGATGGTTTATATGATCCGCCTTATCGAGGCTTTTAACCACCATGTCATCCACATAGACCTCCATGGTTTTTCCAATCAGGTGTTCAAAGATTTTGTTCACCAATCTTTGGTATGTTGCCCCTGCATTCTTAAGTCCAAATGCCATGACTAGATAACAGAAAACACCAAAGTCAGTGATGAATGATACCTTGGAGATGTCATCTTTGTGCATTTTGATTTGGTTGTATCCGCTGAAGCCATCCATGAAACTCAGGATCTCGTGCCCAGCTGTGGCATCTATTAGGGCATCAATCCAAGGTAAAGGAAAACAATCCTTAGGACATGCATCGTATAAATCAGTGAAGTCCACACACATCCTCCATTTTCCATTAGCTTTTTTGACCATCACCGGGTTAGCCAACCATTCTGGGAATTGTATTTCTTCAATGAACCCGTCCTCCAGAAGCTTTTCTACTTCTTGTTTAATGGCCTCTTGCCTCTCTGGAGCAAAATTTCTCTTCTTCTGTTTCACCGTCTTCCTTTCAGGATCCACATTCAGTTTGTGGGTTAACAACTGGGGATCAATCCCTGGCATGTCAGCCGCTGTCCAAGCAAAAACGTCATTGTTCTCTTGAAGAAAAGATATGAGCTTGCTCTTCAATGGTTCAGGCAATAGTGCTCCAACGTAAGTCACCTTCTCTGGTTCACCAGGGACTAAGGGAATTGGGATTAAATCCTCAGCTGGTTTCTCTCTTCGGTCCTCATTATCACTAGTATCCATGTCTTCAATGGGGAGAACCTGCCCCCGATTCCATCAGGCCGTAACGCGGCTACATAACAGCTTCTAGCCATCTTTTGGTCTCCCCGTTCTTCACCAATTCCATTCCTCGTTGGGAACTTGATTTTTAGATGATAAGATGAGGCAACGTCTTTGAACGCATGAAGACCCGTCCTTCCCAGGATTGCATTGTAGGTCGAAGTTGCCTTTATAACTATGAAGTTCAACATCTGAGTAGACATATTTGACCCTTGTCCCATTGTCATTGGGAGTTGGATAGTGCCTTCCACCTTCGACTCCACTCCATTGAATCTATATATGGGCATATTCGAGGGTGTCAATTGAGAGTCATTATAACCCATCTTGATAAAAGCATCATGGAACAAGATGTCCACTGAAGCTCCATTGTCGACCAAAACTCTCTTTGTTTCAGAATTCCCTATCACAGGTACGATGACTAAGGGATCATCGTGGGGAAACTTCACTCCCTCCAAGTCAGAATCATCAAAACTTATTGATATTTCTGTTCAGGCACGTTTCGGTGCTTCTCCGACCACAGTCATTACTTCTCGGGCATAGGCCTTTCTTGAGTTTCGGGAAGACCCAACATCAGTTGGTCCTCCGAATATCATGTTGATAACTGGCCCTCGGGGCTTGGGATTTCGATCTTGATCGTTGTCCCTTCTGTCATAATCATTCCTTTCATAGTTTCCTCTTTGACTCCCTTGATTTCCATCCTTTGTGAATTTATTGAGTTTTCCTCTTCGTATCAGAAACTCGATCTCATCTTGCAATTGTCTGCAATCATCCGTGTCGTGACCGACTTCCTTGTGGAACCGACAGAATTGATTTTGATTCCGTTTAGACATATCAGTCCTTAGTGGCTTTGGCCATCGGAGTTCCTCCTCCTTTGCTATTTCCATCAAAATTTGGCTCCTGGGAGTGTTTAATCTTGCATACTCCGTAAACTTTGGCCCAAAATTGTTTCTCTTGGGTAGAGAATCAGAATCCTTTGACGTTATGGGAAACTTTTCCTTGATGTTGTACTCTTGAGTTTCCTTTCTTTTCTTTGAATTTCCACTGCCACCAGCAGTGGGTTCATACTTTCTCATGCTTTCTTCAGCCTTGATGTATTTTTCGGCTCTATCTTGGAGCTTCATCATGCTCTCGGGTGGATGTTTTGCCAATGATCTTTTGAAGTGATCATCAGTGGTTCCTTGCTGTAGGGCTATCATAGCTACTTTGTCCTCCATGTCCGGGACTTTCAGAGCCTCCCATGTGAATCAGTTGATATAATCCCTTAAAGCTTCATTCTTTCCTTGCTGGATTCCCATGAGTGATGCAGAACTTTTCTCATGTACCCTTCCACTAACAAATTGATTGATGAACGCTTTGCTTAGTTCCTTAAAAGACCCAATGGAATTAGGAGGTAGACGACTATACCAACGTTGGGCCATGCCTGCCAAGGTTTGTGGAAACGCCCTACACTTGACCGCATCATTGGTTGGCTGCAACATCAGTGCATTAGAGAAAGTTCTCACGTGATTTGCGGGATCTCCCGTTCCATCATAAGTTTTAATCGTTGGCATCTTAAATTTCCTAGATATACTGGCCTTCATGATGTCCTGAGTAAAAGGGGGTGTAGGATCATCGGGGTCTCCCAGGGGTAACAAGACACTAGGATCTCCTCTTGGGACTTCAGCCCTCCTGGTTCTTCTTGGTGTCGGATCTAAATTAATCACAGGGACTCGTTGTGCTTTTGTTGCTTCTTCTTCTGCCAATAATTTTTTGAGCCTTGCAGCCTCTTCCTCATGGGCCACAATCTTTTCCCTAATAGTTTTGGATTGTTCCCGATTTGTTTGGGAAGAACGTCTTCTCCTTGGGGCAACATCCCTTTCTTCTCAAGTTGAGTCATTCTCATCCTCAGTGTAGGGTCCCGGGTAATCTCGAATCAAAGGGGTCCTTCGATTTTGAGTTTGTTGATTTAGGGGTCCCAGACCTTGTATGTAAGGGGGAACATATGCTTCATGATAATCGGGATTGAGACCACTACTGCCAATCGGGGGTCGAGGGGGCATGCCATAGCTTGGCATCCCAAGAGTTTGAGTTGCGTATTGGGTGAGATCGGTGGTATGAAGTTGAAGGCCACTTGGTGCATTCATGAACAGTGGAGAGTTTGTGATTGGTTGCTGGAGAACGGTCTCTTGTGGATCAGATCCATGAACGACCATTTGTAGGGGATTCATCCCTTCAACAGAAATTGGGATTTCCGGTCCTTGAGTGGTGGTGATCGGCGGTGGCTGGCTTCCTTGAGCGCCTGCCTCAGAGGTGAGAGGAAGCTCTTCAGAATTTTGAGTATCTCGAGTTGTTCTTCGTGTGTTTTCCATGGTTGATGTTGTCTTCCCACAGACGACGCCAAATGTTATGGATTAAAAAACGTACTTGTAAATTAATTGCTAGTGTTTAGGAGCTTTCGAGCTTTAATGGTTGCTCTTTTGTTTCGTGACTAAATCGGTCCTCACAAGATGCCTACGTATCTCAATCAGTGCTGAGAATCAAACCAGAAAACGTAGTTCTATTGTGAAGGATCAGGGTCCTTATATAGGCGTCTGGAGTCTCGTATTTAGAGTAAGTTTAGGAGACTTAGCGAATAAGTCTCCTTTTTGATGATGGATAAACATTGTATTTCTTGGTGGACAAGTCTTTTCCTTGTTGATAAGGACTATGACTCATTATTTCTTTTTAATTGGGATTCTGGATCCTTCTTTGATGAATTTACCATATTTTGGACTCCTTTCCTGAGCTGTATATTTTCCCTATTTATTAATTACGAAATTAATAAATAATTAGGGTTTCGGGCCTTGTTTATTGGGCCGTATTCTTGGACCATTCTAGGTCTAATTAATGTATCATTAATTATATTTCTAGGATTATTTTTCTGTCCATATAAATACATATTTGACGAAATTTAATTTTTATTTATATTTTTAAAATTAATATTATAAATAATAATTTTAATATGTTGTCTTGTTTGCTTTTATATTTTGATGATTAATTTATGCATTCATTTGCTATATTAAACTGTTAAAAAAATTATATTGAATATTTATTTAACTCGGCATGATTTAATAATTTATAGGATTGTCCTTGTCTAATTTTCAGCTTTTAGTGTCGCATTCGAGATAACTGATAGTTATATATGTCGTCTGTGATAATTTTAGAAAAAGGGAAATTTTAGCTAGAAAAAATATAAAAAAAATATATTATTTGGCTAATAAAGGTAATCAGTTAATTATTAGAATATTGGTATTTTATGCTACTAAATGAAATAGCCCGTGATATTTTTGAGGTTTTAGTTAGGAGACATATTAGTTAGAAAATATAAAAAAAATATACACTTTGGCAAAAAAAGATAATCGGTTAGTTATTAGTAATTATAATATTATTATTTTATTTTATTAAATAGAACTGCCCGTAATATTTTTAGAAAATAAGATGTTTTAGGTAGAAAAAAATAAAAAAATAGAAATTTTAGTTATAAAAAAAATATATGTTTTGGCTAATAAAGGTAATTGATTAATTATTAGTATTTTATGTTACTAAATGAAATTGCCCCTGATATCTTTGAGATTTTAGTTAGGAGAAATTTTAGTTAGAAAATATAAAAAAGAATATACCTTTTGGGAAAATAAAAAGCTAATCGCATTCGAGGTAACTGATAATTATATATATGTCATTTGTGATAATTTTAGAAAAGAAGAAATTTTAGTAAGAAAATAAAAAAAAATACAATTTAGCTAATAAATGTTATTGGTTAATTATTAGCATTTACAATATTAATATTTTATGCTACTGTTATGGATTAAAAAGTGTACTTGTAAATTAATTGATAGGGTTTATGAGAGTTTCGAGCTTTAATGGTTGCTCTTGTGTTTCGTGCCTAAATCGGTCCGCACAAGATGCCTACGTATCTCAATCAGTGCTGAGAATCAAGCCAAAGACGTAGTTCTGATTGAAGGATCATGTCCTTTATATAGGCGTCAGGAGCCTTGTATTTAGAGTAAGTTTAGGAGACTTAGCGAATAAGTCTCCTTTTTGATAATAGATAAACATTGTATTTCTTGGTGGACAAGTCTTTTCCTTGTTGATAATGACTATGACTCATTATTTCTTTTAATTGGGATTCTGGATCCTTCTTTGATGAATTTACCATATTTTGGACTCCTTTCCTGAGCTGTATATTTTCCCTATTTATTAATTACGAAATTAATAAATAATTAGGGTTTCAGGCCTTGCTTATTGGGCCGTGTTCTTGGACCAATCTGAATCGAATTAATACGTAATTAATTGCGCTTCTAGGCTTATTTTTCAGCCCATATCATTTGCCCCCCAACTTCTAGGAAAATCTCTCTTGGATTATCGTAGAAGTTATTTTTATTCGGGAGTTACGATGTTTTCTTTCGTATTCTAGCTTGGTTTTGCGAGCATATAGTTCTAAACTAATTTTATAATTTTCCCAAAATAGGAATAAGGATTTTTCCTCAATTCCTTGGAAAATAAATTAAATTTTGAGATTCCAGTGTATTTTCGACCAGGATCCTAGTTGAATTCGACCTCACTTTTGGCTCCTGGTCGAACACCTTCGACCAAGATTCTGGTCGAATTTGGTCTTGTTTTTGCCTTCTGGTCGAATACTTTCAAACAGGATTCTGGTCGAATCTATCTTCATTTTTGCCTCCTGGTCGAATACTTTCGACCAGGATTCTAGTCGAAGATTAATGCAATTTTGGCCCTTGGTCGAATATTTTCGACCAGGACTCTAGTCGAAGATAAGTGCCATTTTAGGCCCTGGTCGAACACTTTCGACCAGGTTTCTGATCGAAGATGAGTGCCATTTTAGGCCCTGGTCGAACACTTTTGACCAGGTTTCTGATCGAAGATGAGTGCCATTTTAGGCCCTGGTCGAACACTTTTGACCAGGTTTCTGATCGAAGATGAGTGCCATTTTAGGCCCTGGTCGAACACTTTCGACCAGGTTTCTGATCGAAGATGAGTGCCATTTTAGGCCCTTCTACATTGGGCTCAAGTTGGGCCTAGGACCTTTATTGGCCCAGTTTATAATTGGGCCTATAGTCCCTTATGGGCTTTACCGGCTAATGCCGGTTTCCCTTCCTTTAACCGGCCCATTGACCGGCTGTGTTTTCTATATAAGTGTGAAGTCTCACTTGTCTTCATTCACTTCTCACTTTCTATTTTCTCAAGGATACTCTGTAAAGCTCTGCTAGGGTTCTGTCATAAGGCGATTCCCGGCGAGATTTTTCGATCATTCTCACCGGTTTCTGCGCTCTTCTGTTTGAAGATTTGAAGATTTTTCTGGGCTTTTCTGGGTTTAAGATGGCTGATCGTGCTTCTCAACGCCTTCAAAAGATGAATTCTACATCCAAACGAGGTACCCCCATTCCTATTCGTTCTAAATACATGTCTTTGCATGATATGATTAATGAACGTGGGGATGAGTACCCGTCTGTGTCTGCCTTAGATTCATACGATTGCAGTAATAAGTTTCATGATGTAGATAAGATTAAAGATTATAATAAGATGTATAGGATAAAGGCCCCTTTAAAACTTGTTCCTGCCGGTGCTGGTGACCGTTCATGTCACTAGCGGTCAAATGCTTTGTGTATTTATAAAGATGCCATAGTCACCGGCCTTAGGTTCCCATTTCACGAGTTCATACCTAGGCTTTTGGCAGACGTTCAAGTAAACCCTTGTCAGTTACCCCCCAATGCCTGAGGATAATTAACTGTTTCATGGTTTTGTGTCTTCGCAATAATTTTCCTCTTTCTGTTCCTTTATTCAGAAAGATTTTTCAGTTTAAAAACAGTTATGCCAACAACTTGGGTTGGGTATACATTAGCCATATGGTTGGCTTTTCTTTTATCTTCCACCCAAAGTCTATCCCAGATAATAACCCTAGGTGGAAGAATGAGTTCATGTACCTTGTCTGGGAAGGTGGGGACTGGGGAACCCTGTCCCGTAAGTCTTTTGGGAGAGTTTCAGATGGTAGTCCCAGCAACATTGTCTTGAATGAAGAGGAGTCCCATGCCTACTCTGAGCTAATCAAGGATAATGGGACTACCGTGGCTTGGGAACTACTGGACGAATTTGTCCTCAAGTCTGTTCATCTCTCGACTGTTTCTGATAAGGGAAATTTAACTTATCCCCCTTTGTTTATCACTTTCTTTTCTTTTGTGATTTTCTGCTAACCATTTTTTGGTTGTTCTTGCAGCTGCGGCCTTTATAAACAAGACCAACGAGCCCAAGGATGATGAGACCTCGAGGATGAAGAAGGCCAGGATAGGAGATGATCCAAGGGGAAAGTCTAGTGTTCCCAGTTTCCTGATCCCCTCTCAGATTCCTGTGGACGAGGAAGACATCCCTGTGTCTACCAAGTCTTCAGTTTGGCGCCCCAACTGGGGTATTAGGAAGAGGGACACCATCACTGGGGTGTCAAATCATATTGTGGATTGGTCATACCATTCCCTCACTCCCTGCGATTACAAGGACTTTGTCGCAGATTCTACCATCGAGGGAGTTGAGCATCTGGGAGCTCAGGCTATTGTTGCGGTATTTTTCTTACCTGAGCCCCTCTCTTTCTTTTAAGTCTTTACTTTTCTTTTTTGGCTTCTATTTTTTTTTGGCAGACTAATGCCAACTTCCAGGGGGCATTGTTCCAAGCTAAGGCTTGGCGTACCTCTTCTGAGGCCAACCGGGTCAAGTTGGAGAGGTCAGAGGAGGAGGTGAAGTCTCTAAAGGAGACTTTAGCTAGGAGGGAGAAAGAGCTTGCTGATGCTCAGGCTGATCTTGTAGAGCTGAGGAAGAACAAGGAGGATTGCATCGACGAGTACCTTGACTCTCAGGAGTACAAGGACTTGATCGAGAAGCATGACGAGATTCTTTTCCCAGTCCAGCATACATCAGGATGGGAGGATGCTGTTCATGCTATCTTGCCCAAGCATCCTGGAGTTTTTGATTCTGATGACTTCCCAGCTCCTCACCCTCCTACTCCGTTAGAGCGTATCCTGGCCGGAGCAGATGACATGGAGGAGGATGCGAGGATATTAGATCCTTTGCAGTCATCACCCCTTGGTGACACATCTGTTCATGACCCTGATGCTAACGAGGATTCTTCTAGCTCTAGCTTAGGGGAGGAGACAGATGCTGGCGACAAGGGGGGGGGGGGTGAAGCATAGTTGTAGTTTATTTATGGCCATCCATGGCTTGTATTAGTTTTTATGTATTTCCAGCCTACGGGCTTAACTTAACTTTCATTAAGTCTTAACTTTGTTTTTCTTCCAGCTTTTTACATTCTTGACTTTGCATGCTTAGTTAACATTTTATGCATGTCTATCAGATTGCAATTCACATAAAGCATCATGAAAACATAAGAATATGGAATTTATAACTTTGAAAATGGGTTCAACCCTTATATAATACTCAAGTTTAAAAACTTGGATCGGTTTCGTCGACCTTATTTCTACTTGTCCTAGTAGTGAGTCCAGTCAAGACACACTTTAAACCTAATAGACTTTCAAGTTTGCAGCATGCCAAGTTCTTGGCACTTCGATCCCTTCCAGGGTTTCCAATTTGTAGGAGCCTCGACCAAATACGTTCTTGACACGATATGGTCCTTCCTATTTTGGGGCCAACTTGCCTTTTTGTCCAACTTCGGATGCCTCAATCTTTCGGAGGACTAAGTCTCCTTGTCGAAAGAACCTTTCTTTAACCCATAGGTTGTAATAGAAAGATGCTCGTTTCTAATGTTCAACTATCTTGGCATTTGCCTCATCTCTAACTTCATCAATTAGATCTAAAGCTAGCCTCAAGCCTTCTTAATTTTCTTCTGGCTCATAAGCCTCAACTCTTGGAGACGTGTGAGTAATCTCCACTGGAACCACTGCCTCTGCCCCATATGCCAACAAAAAGGGGGTTGCTCCAGTGGTGACTTTACAAGTAGTACGATATGCCCATAGTATGGGAAGCAATTCGTCTACCCAAGTGTTTCTAGAACGTTCAACTCTTTTCTTCAGTCCATCCAGGATAATTTGATAGGCAACCTCAGCTTGCCCATTTGCTTGAGGAAGGGCAACAGAAGTGAAGCGTAACTTGATATCATTCTCGTCACAATACTTCTTAAATTCATCATTGTTGAACTGAGTTCCATTATCTGTGACCAAGATACGTGGAATCCCGTATCTGCATATCACATTTTCCCAGAAAAATGCATCACCTGATTGGTGGTTATCTTGGCTAAAGGCTTAGCCTCAATCCACATGGTGAAGTAGTCGATTGCTACTATCAAGAACTTTCTTTGCGCACTTGCCATCGGAAATGGTCCAAGTATATCCATCCCCCACATGGCGAATGGGATAGGTGAGTTTATTGATGTCATCATCTCTGGTGGTTGTCTAACCACCGGTGCATGCTTTTGGCACCGTTCACATTTCTTCACGTAGCTCTTAGCATCTGCAAGTATGCTTGGCCAATAGAAACCTAGACGAGTGATTTTATGAGCAAGGGCTCTGCCCCCAAGTGCTGCCCACAAATTCCTTCATGTACTTCCCTCAGGGCCAATTCTGCCTCTTGGGGTCTTAAGCATTTTAGGTAAGGAATGATGAAAGACTTTTTGTATAGGATTCCCTCAATCAGGGCATACCTTAATGCTCTCACATATAGATTTCGTGTTTCTGAAGTGTCGTTGGGTAACCATCCAGTTTCCAGATGAGATTTTATGGGATGCATCCAACAGCTGGCAATCTCAATAGGTGCTACCAACTTTCTATTGATGCTTAGGGTCTTCAAGACTTGGAAGTATACACTTCCTGCGTAGTTTTCAATTTCAGAAGAGGCAAACTTAGACAAGGCATCGGCCTTCATGTTCTCTTCCCTTGGAATGTGTTCCACATAGCATTCATCAAACTGAGTCATGATGGCCTTAACAAGTTTTAGGTACTTGGCCATGACTTCATCTCTGGCTTCAAACTCCGCATTTACTTGGGAAACCACTAGCCTTGAGTCTCCACACACATTCAGAGTTTTAACTCTCAAGGCTCCAGCCAGCCCTAAGCCAGCTATCAGGGCTTCGTACTCAGCTTCATTGTTTGTCGTTGGGAAGTCTAGTTTTAGTGCGTACTCAATGAGAAATCCATCAGGACTTTGTAGCACCAAACCTGCTCCACTTGATTTTGTTTTTGATGCTCCATCAAAATAGAACACCCAACATTCCTTGGACACCATGTCTTCATCTTTATTGTCTTCATCTATCACTTCCTGCCCCCCGACTTCCTGGTTGTCAATAGTGCATTCAACCATGAAGTCAACGAGTTCTTGAGCTTTTATGGCCGTTTGAGGCTTATACTTGATGTCAAATTCTCCCAATTCAATAGGCCATTTGATCAACCTTCCACTAACTTGAGGGCTATGCAAGATGTTTCTTAGAGGCTGATTGGTGAAGACCTCTATCTTATGTGCCTGGAAGTATGGGCGTAGCTTTCTTGAGACCATTATCAAGGCTAAGGCAAACTTCTCTATCGTAGAGTAGTTTATTTCTGCCCCATGTAGAATCTTACTTACGTAGTAGATGAGTTTCTGAAACTTCAATTCTACTTTTATCAAAACGGCTCCAAGGGCTGTGTTAGAAACCGCCAAGTACAAATAGAGAATTTCTCCTAGCTTTCAGTTGTCCACTCAAAATTTTTCACGTTCTTGAGTGCTTTGAAGAAAGGTAAGCACTTCTCTCCTGACTTGGAGATGAATCTTCCCAAAGCTGCCACTATTTCCGTTAGTTTCTGGACATCCTTGACAGTCCGTGGTGGTTCCATTTCTAGAATTGCTTTGATTTTGTCGGGATTAGCCTCGATTCCTCTCTTGGAAACCATCAGGCCTAAAAACTTTCCCAAGCCTACACCAAAGGCACATTTAGCTGGATTCAACATCATCTTGTGGTGCCTCAGCACTTCAAACGCTTCCCGGTGATGGTTTATATGATCGGCCTTATCGAGGCTTTTAACAAGCATGTCATCCACATAGACCTCCATGGTTTTTCCAATCAGGTGTTCAAAAATTTTGTTCACCAATCTTTGGTATGTTGCCCCTGCATTCTTAAGTCCAAATGCCATGACTAGATAACAGAAAACACCAAAGTCAGTGATGAATGATACCTTGGAGATGTCATCTTTGTGCATTTTGATTTGGTTGTATCCGCTGAAGCCATCCATGAAACTCAGCATCTCGTGCCCAGCTGTGGCATCTATTAGGGCATCAATCCTTGGTAAGGGAAAACAATCCTTAGGACATGCATCGTTCAAATCGGTGAAGTCTACACACATTCTCCATTTTCCATTGGCTTTTTTGACCATCACCGGGTTAGCCAACCATTCTGGGAATTGTATCTCTTCAATGAACCTTGCCTCCAGAAGCTTTTCTACTTCTTGATTAATGGCCTCTTGCCTTTCTGGAGCAAATTTTTTCTTCTTCTGTTTCACCGTGTTCCTTTCAGGATCCACATTCAGTTTGTGGGTTATCAACTATGGATCAATCCCTGGCATGTCAGCCGTTGTCAGAGCAAAAACGTCATTGTTCTCTTGAAGAAAAGATATGAGCTTGCTCTTCAATGGTTTAGGCAATAATGCTCCAATGTAAGTCACCTTCTCTGGTTCACCAAGGACTAAGGGAATTGGGATTAAATCCTCAGATGGTTTCCCTCTTCGGTCCTCATTATCACTAGTATCCATGTCTTCAATGGGGAGAACCTGCCCCCCGATTCCATCAGGCCTTAACGCGGCTACGTAACAGCTTCTAGCCATCTTTTGGTCTCCCCGTTCTTCACTAATTCCATTCCTCGTTGGGAACTTGATTTTCAGATGATAAGATGAGACAACGGCCTTGAACGCATGAAGACCTGTCCTTCCCAGGATTGCATTGTAGGTCGAAGTTGCCTTTATAACTATGAAGTTCAACATCTGAGTAGACGTATTTGACCCTTGGCCCATTGTCATTGGGAGTTGGATAATGCCTTCCACCTTCGACTCCACTCCATTGAATGCATATATGGGCATATTCGAGGGTGTCAATTGAGAGTCATTATAACCCATCTTGATAAAAGCATCATGGAACAAGATGTCCACTGAAGCTCCATTGTCGACCAAAACTCTCTTTGTTTCAGAATTCCCTATCACAGGTACGATGACTAAGGGATCATCGTGGGGAAACTTCACTCCCTCCAAGTCAGAATTATTAAAACCTATTGATATTTCTGTTCGGGCACGTTTCGGTGCTTCTCCGACCACAGTGATTACTTCTCGGGCAAAGGCCTTTCTTGAGTTTCGGGAGGACCCAACAGCAGTTGGTCCTCCGAATATCATGTTGATAACTGGCCCTCGGGGCTTGGGATTTCGATCTTGATCGTTGTCCCTTCTGTCATAATCCTTCCTTTCATAGTTTCCTCTTTGACTCCCTTGATTTCCATCCTTGGTGAATTTATTGAGCTTTCCTCTGCGTGTCAGAAACTCGATCTCATCTTTCAATTGTCTACAATTGTCGGTGTCGTGATCGACTTCCTTGTGGAACCGACAGAATTGGTTTTGATTCCTTTTAGAAATATCAGTCCTTAGTGGCTTCGGCCATCGGAGATCCTCCTCCTTTGCTATTTCCATCAGAATTTGGCTCCTGGGAGTGTTCAATCTTGCATACTCCGTAAACTTTTGCCCAAAATTGTTCCTCTTGGGTGGAGAATCAGAATCCTTTGACGTTCTGGGAAACTTTTCATTGACGTCGTACTCCTGAGTTTCCTTTCTTTTCTTTGAATTTCCACTGCCGCCAGTCGTGGGTTCATACTTTCTCATGCTTTCTTCAGCCTTGATGTACTTTCCGGCTCTATCTTGGAGCTTCAGCATGCTCTCGGGTGGATGTTTTGCCAATGATCTTTTGAAGTGATCATCAGTGGTTCCTTGCTACAGAGCTATCATAGCTACTTTGTCCTCTAAGTCTTGGACTGTCAAAGCCTCCTGGGTGAATCGGTTAATATAATCCCTTAAAGCCTCATTCTTTCCTTGCTGGATTGCCATGAGTGATGCAGAGCTTTTCTCGTGCACCCTTCCACTAACAAACTGATTGATGAATGCTTTGCTTAGTTCCTTAAAAGACCCAATAGAGTTGGGAGGAAGTCGAATATACCAACGTTGGGCCATGCCTACCAAGGTTTGCGGAAACGCCCTACACTTGACCGCATCGTCGGTTGGCTGCAACAGCAGTGCATTGGAGGAGGTTCTTACGTGATTTGCGGGATCCCCCGTTCCATCATAAGCTTTGATCGTTGGCATCTTAAATTTCCTGGATATAGTAGCTTTCATGATGTCTTGAGTAAACGGTGGTGTAGGATCATCAGGATCTCCTAGGGACAACAAAATACTAGGATCACCCTTTGGGGCTTCAGCCCTCTTGGTTCTTCTTAGTGTTGGGTCCAGGTTAATTATTGGGACTTTTCCACTTGCTTGGCCTTGTGCTTTCGCGGCCTCCTATTCTGCCAGTAATTTCTTAAGCCTTTCAACCTCCGCCTCATGAGCCGCAATATTTTCCTTCGTAGTTTGGGGTTGTTCCCGATTTGTTTGGGAATAACGCCTCCTCCTTGGGGCAACATCCCTCTCTTCTGTAGATGTATAATTCTCGTCCTTAGTATAGGGACCCGAGTAGTCCTGAATCAAAGGGGTCCGTCGAGTTTGTTGATTTTGGGGTCCCAGACCTTGTATATAAGGAGGAACGTATGCTTCATGGTAAGTGGGATTGAGACCACTACCGCCCGCCATGGGTCGAGGGGGCATGCCATAGCTTGGCATCCCCAAAGTTTGAGTTGCGTATTGGGGAAGATCCGTAGTATGGAGTTGAAGACCACTTGGTTCATTCATGAGCAGTGGGGAGGTCGTGATTGGTTGCTGGTGAGTGGTCTCTTGTGGATTAGATCCATGAACGACCATCTGCAGGGGATTCGTCCCTTCAACCGAAATTTGGATTCCCGGTCCTTGAGTAGTGGTGAGGGGGATATTCGCCCCTTGAATGCCAATAGTCGGCGGTGGTTGATTTACGTGAGTATCAGCCTCAGAGGTGATAGGAAGCTCCTCAGAAGTTTGAGTATCTCGAGTTGTTCTTCGTTTGTTTGTCATGGTTGATGTTGTCTTCCTACAGACGACGCCAAATGTTATGGATTAAAAAGTGTACTTGTAAATTAATTGCTAGGGTTTATGAGAGCTTCGAGCTTTAATGGCTGCTCTTGTGTTTCGTGACTAAATCGGTCCTCACAAGATGCCTACGTATCTCAATCAGTGATGAGAATCAAGCCAAAGACGTAGTTTTGATTGAAGGATCAGGTCCTTTATATAGGCGTCAGGAGCCTTGTATTTAGAGTAAGTTTAGGAGACTTAACGAATAAGTCTCCTTTTTGATAATGGATAAACATTGTATTTATTGGTGGACAAGTCTTTTCCTTGTTGATAAGGACTATGACTCATTACTACTTTTAATTGGGATTCTGGATCCTTCTTTGATGAATTTACCATATTTTGGACTCCTTTCCTGAGCTGTATATTTTCCCTATTTATTAATTACGAAATTAATAAATAATTAGGGTTTCGGGCCTTGCTTATTGGGCCGTTTTCTTGGACCAATCCGAATCTAATTAATACGTAATTAATTGCGCTTCTAGGATTATTTTTCAGCCCATATCAGCTACTAAATGGAATAGCCCGTGTATATTTTTTGAGATTTTAGTTAGGAGACATATTAGTTAGAAAATATAAAAAAAAAATATACACTTCTTGTCAAAACAAAATATACACTTTGGCAAAAAAAACTAATAGGTTAGTTATTATTAATTATAATATTATTATTTTATTAAATAGATCTGTCCGTGATATTTTTAGAAAATAAGAGGTTTTAGTTAGGAAAAATAAAAAAGTAGAAATTTTAGTTATAAAAAAGAATATATGTTTTGACTAATAAAGGTAATTGGTTAATTATTAGTATTTTATGTTACTAAATGAAATTTCCCCTAAAATTTTTGAGATTTTAGTTAGGAAAAATTTTAGTTAGAAAATATAAAAATGAATATACGTTTTGGGAAAAAGGGTAAGCGGTTAGTAATTAGTAATTATAATATTATTATTTTATTAAATAGAACTGTTTGTGATATTTTTGGAAAATGAGAAGTTTTTGTTAGGAAAAATAGAAAAGTAGAAATTTTAGTTAGAAAATATATAAAAGAATATACACATTGACTAAAAAAGGTAATGGATTAGTTATTAGCAATTATAACTTTATTATGTTATTTTATTAAATGAAACTTCCTACGATATTTTTGGAAAACGAGATGTTTTAGTTAGGAAAAATAGAAAAGATACTATATATAATAATTTTAATATTTTATCTAACAATTCTCATCAATTTGATCAAAAATATCTAACGGCTATGAATTGAGTGACCAGACTACAAAAATTTTCAGGACCAGACTACAAAACTTTCAATGTTTCGTCTTTAATATAATAGTATAGATTATATTCAAAATTATCGTTAATAAATATGAAACTCTCATTTTTTAATAATATTGTTATGGAATAAAATCTAGGGTGTATTTAATACATATATTTATTGCTAGGGTTTGGGAGCTTCGAGCTTTAATGACTGATCTTGTTGTCGGGGACTAACTCGGTCCTAACAAGATGCCTACGTATCTCTAGTATTTAGAGAATCAAGTCAATAAAACGTAGTTCTTGGTGTTGCCCTCGGGGCTATGGCGGCAGGGGCACACCAAGGACATAGTGACTTGTATGTCCTTATTCGAGGATGAAGTCTAAAACGTAGTTCTGAGATGAGGGGTCAGACCCTTTATATAGGCGTTTAAAAGCCTAATGGATAAGTATTGACGGTGGATAAGTATTGACTTTCTTGAAGGATAAGTCTTATCCTTGACGGTGGATAAGTATTGACTTTCTTGAAGGATAAGTCTTATCCTTGACGGTGAATAAAGATAAATTCTAAATCATTCCTTGTAGGAGTTGTTTCCATATCATAATGGACTTGTATTGAAACAAGCCCACTCGTATCAGAACAAGCCTGTATTGGACGTTTCTTAATACATGTTGTACTTCTAACCCAAATATTAATTACGAAATTAGAGTTTCATGCCTTATTAATTGACCTTATTTATGGACCAGCTAGGTTTAATTAATGCAACATTAATTATATATTTAGGATTATTTTTAACCCATGTCAAATATTTTGATATTATCTTTTTACATTTGTTATATGTAAAATAATATAATATAATTTGCATGAATCAAAGTGTTATGTCCTTTAAAAAAAATGTTATGTTTAATTTAATTAACCAAGTCATTTTACTTGTAATTTGTACGGTAAAGTTTGCAACATAAATTCATATACGCGACTTCTCCTACATGGCTTATAATATAGGTCCGGTGTATTATTGTTGTGTATTATTGTTAGTTGTGGTATTCATAAACATTTTATTAATAGTTTTTTTAATATGATATGAATCGATATCTCAATATTTGGTTTAACAATTATATTCAACTGGAACTACTCATAAACTGAAAAGAAAATAGAGTTACAAATTTTTGCATAGAGAATTCTATTTAATATAAAAAACTCAATTATATTTGATTTAAATTATCAAAATACACTTTTTACTATTTAAATATAATCATACTATTAATTAAATACATTTTTTAATACTTGATATAACAATCTCCATCTATCTATTCAAGATCTAACGATTTTTATTAATATGATCATAATCGTACCCGACAACCAAAATTTTAGATAAACCATGTTCTGTTGCTGATGTTATAACATGTTGTGTTGCGGATGTTATAACATAACTCCCAAAATTGTGTGAGACATGCATGTTGCACTGTATAAAAGTATAATAGTATGGATAAATGAACTGAATATGCTTAAAACTAATACAAATATAATATTTTAATAAATGATTTATAACATTCAAATTATAAATCATTTTTACCATTTTTAGAAAGTACATAATATTTTTAGTCGATTAATAGAATTCTTGGCTTTTAAGCTTTTATATGTAAAAATATTATTTAATTGAAAACGGATATAGTGGGAAATAATTTATCTAAGTTAATTAATAGTTACTATGTATATTATTAAATTTATGTAAATATTGTATTAGCAACAAAAAACCTAAATTTATTTAAATCTTACTTAATTCAAAGCAATTTTTTATAAATCAATTAGCGTAAAATTAACCGGTGCATTATATATTTTCAAGCACTACGCTGAACATACCTTTTTTTTGTCACGTACACGGAACAGACTTGAACAAACTGGCAGAATATTTTTTTCTTTGGGTTTAGTGGATCACAAAAACGAAAGGCCCAGTCTAAATATAATACTATAGGGAAGGTATTATCACGTTTGGGTCCAAATTATAAAAATTATATTTAATATATTTTTTATGAGAGTTAAACTATTTGTCTATGATAGTACTTATTTATTATTTATTTTATTCTTATTATATAATAATATATAACGAGATGGAAATATCCATAGTCTTTGGCTTTATCCGATCCCCACTTCTTTTAATACTTTTATATGTTTCTAGCCCCGAATTTAAAAAAAATCCAAATCTCCGACTCAAATGGGATGTGATCGAATTGAGATCGGTGTGAGGCCAAATGCCTATCCCTATTTTTGAGGAGCATGACTGTGTTAAAATCATCTGTTCACGGGTTAGTTAAAATTAAAATTACATAAAATTTTAAAGAAAAAGATTATTGCAAATATCATAATTAAATATATAAGTATTGTGAAATATTGAATTATAATTTCTCAAATGGAACTTAAATTTTGCACTTCCTTCATTTTGAAAATCTTGTCTAAAATTTAATCAGGAAGTATTAATTATTTTATACACAAAAAGTATATAAAATATACTATGAAATATATACATATATATTTATTATGAAGTATATAAATATAAAGTATATAGATATTTTTAATATGAAGTATATTTATTTGAATATAAATAAATACATATATATTTATTATGAAATATAAAGTATATATTATGAACTATATATAGATATATTTATTTATTCTGCACTAATAAAGTTTAAATATCATCTCAAAAATTTAAAAAATATTAAAATTTTAGAAAAAAGACTTTGTGTGTCGGTGGAGCTTGACTAGGATTTTGAGGAATATGAAATCATGACCTCTCTTTTAATTGATAGAATGTTGAATGCTTTTTCTTTCCATTTTCTATAAAAAAAAATCATATGGTTTGAAATTACAGACATGTGTACATAAATGTACATTTAATAGTGAAGTGTACAGTTCTCTGTCCTACTTTCAAAAATTGAAATAAACTACTCCTTTCTTGCTTGTCCCCAAAACCCTCGTGCATTCATCTTTTTTTGTCTCTCTTTCTGTGTCACACACTCTCACACACACTTTTTAAGGAACCCCTTAACACCATTTGGCTTCATTGGATCTGGGCTTTTCTTATTTTCTCCCATAAGGTAAGAATTTTCTTTCTTTTCTTATATAGATTTTCAAGATTGTGTCTTTTTTGTGTTTTGCAAGATTGGATTTTGATGCTTGTTTGGTGTAAAGATTGTGGCATTTTTGGTGTAAAGATTGTGTCTTTTTATGTGTGTTTTGGTGTTCCAAATGTTGGTGTTTGAAACTTGGTTTTGAATGTATGGTTTTATGTAGATTTGAAAGTTTTACATTTTTTTGTTTGTATGTAATTATGTATGATATGCTATGAAGAATTTAAGAATGTGTGTATTATAGGCAACTGAGAGTTTTCTTGCTTGCTGGTTTTTGTGTAGTCCTATTTTTCATGGTTCAATGTGGGAATTTCGAAATTCGGGGAAAATGTGGGAATTTAATTAGCAAAAAATAAAGTGGGAATTTTGTGTGGAGGTTCTTAAGGAATTGTTTGTGATATGGAGTTCAGTTTATTGTCGATCAAGTTTGGATTTTAGACTTGGGTAAATTGATAAGCTAATTTATTTCATTGTCGGTGTATTTTTGATAATTTGATGAGTTATCCTAAAAGATTTGGTTGGTTTGGTGTTGAATTTTTTTGCAGTCCAGAATCGAAGGATTTTGGGAGAGGAGAACCAAAAGCCCTGATGGATCAACTTCCTCTGGAAGAAAGGGAGTTTGAGATTGATCTTGAGGCTGGTGAGAATACCTGTGATGAAGCCCGACAAGCAGATAATGTTTCAGCTGCCAACTCAGATAATAATTTGTTTGACAAGTTATTTAGAGGATATGTTAGTGCTGATGTTCTAGAAAAGGGAGAAAATGGAGGGAATTTGAAATCTTCAAATGGTAGTGTGACTTCTCCGGAGAGAGTGAAATTGTTGATGGATGAAAAGGTGCAGGGAGAAGAGGTTGCAGATCTAAAAGAAAACAATATAGGGAGGGATAAACGTAAAACTTTGAGTGCTAAAAAGCCTCCAAAACCTCCCCGACCACCTAGAGGTCTGTCATTGGATGCTGCTGATCAGAAGCTCATTAAAGAGTTTGCACAGTTAGCTATGATGAAACGGGCAAGGACTGAGCGAATGAAGGCATTGAAGAAAATGAAAGCTGCCAAGGCATCATCATCATCGTCAAGTGGAAACTTGTTTGCCATGCTCTTCACCGTTATCTTCTGTCTTGTTTTACTTTTTCAAGGTACACATCTTGATTGTATATCTCTATTGTGTATTTTTATTATAGCTGTTTTCCAGTCTAGTATAGAAAATTGAATATGTTCATTGGCGACATCTCCTCCTTGCTCCAGCATGTTAATAACATGCTTTGTGATATTTGTTTTCTTTGGCAAGGTATCTAGTTAAGTTCCCTTTTATCTAAATTTTCGATTTGCCTTTGCAATACAAATTCAGCAAGGTTATTTTTGATTGTTTATTAACTTTATTTTAGTTATTGAGTAATGTATCAGCTATTAGGGACACCCTGAGTGTGTGTATTGATGCCAAATATTGTATGCAACTTTCACTGTTTTATTATCCCTTAAAAAATTGCAATACTCATGATCCTATAATTGTTTCTGTAGGAGTGTCCTCTAGAAGTTCAACAGCAAGTTTTGCGGGCTCTCCAGAATCTGCTAGAGTTATTGATGATGGTTCTATATTGAATGCTAACCACTGGAATCCATCCACTAGTGGTACTGAGTTACCTAGTTCAGTGTCCCCCAAGTACGTAATTCTCTACCCCTCTTTAAGTTGCTGGCTTTAGTTTCCACACGTAATTTTTTGCAGTCATTTTCACTTTTCCTAAAACAATTTCTATTTGCAGTTCTGCAGAACAGTTTGCAACTTTATATCGTGAAAGCAAGGGGAGCAGAGAAGCAAGGTGAAATAGTATCAAAATCTTAAAGCCTTATACGCACAAGTGTTAAGAATAAGAAATTGTGAAGCTTCGTGGGGTTCATGTGTTCATCCGATGTTTAAGTTGTGGCTTCTAACAATAATTGATGCCAGCGCTGTAAATTTCTGAAGGCTGTATAAAATTTCATATAATCTCTGGCGGATTTCCTAAACACCTTGTCCATTTTTTTTCAGATTGATTGTCTAGTCACCAAATCAAGCCTCTGAGAAGATTTCTTATTAAACCGGTGTTATTTTGCCAAAGTAAACCCCTGTAAATACTATAGACATCTTGCAGTACTGTAGATTGTGGCGATTGAAGCCATTTTAAGTATTGTGATGAATTATATTAATAAAATAACTTTTTTTGTGGATTCGACATGCTTAATCTTCTGCATTTATTTCTCAGAATTTACTCTTATACAGATTTGCTATTTCTTATGAAACTAAAATGTGCATTACCAGTTTGTTTCTTAGTTGAGGGCCTGAGGAAGTGTCTGCGGAGGACCCTGTGTAGAATAATTTGTTAAATTGCAGAATAATTTATGCGCAACTTTGTTATTTATATAACAATATCTGTCTCTTTAGCAGCGTGATATGCCTTAGTTTTCTATGTTTCCATCCCTGTCCCAGGATCAGCAGTTGACTAAAATTCAAAAATATTGTTAATTAGTAGTAAGTACTACATAATCAAGAGTAACTTAATTGACCACTGTCACATGTTACGAAGGCACATCCCTGACAAGTGCCCATATGGGTCTATGCTGTTCAATTTAGAATAATCCTTGTTGCTTGTATTTGAGAGAACTCAGACACATGCAAGATCTCTAACACTAGGTTTACCAGGAGATTTAATCTGCATCTCTCTGTTAAGAAGCACATGCATCTCTCTGTTGAGAAGCACATGAGGAAATTTTCAAACTGAAGCAAGACTATATCTGGCAAAATATAAAAATGAAAATACAGATTTCCCTCAAATATGAATTTCAGAGCTCGAAAGACTACCTCATTACTTCTAAAGTCATTGCTTGATCTTTCCTTTTGAATCAGTGAGGACTATCTAATATCTGAAAATGTGACGAAGATAAAGTTTTGATCGATTTTCATATATCTTAATATTTGAGAGGATTGAGGATAACGTAGTGATAAAAGCGTATTCGTTGTGTGTTGAAACAAGAACTTTTAGTTCGATCTTCATATCCCCTACCCTCGGTCTCAATTTTTTAAAATTTTTGTGTATATGTGTGCTTAATAATTTTCATACATGCATGATATATTATAATTCCCACAATCTCTGCTACTTGTTGCTATTATAGTACTCCCTCCGTCCCACCCAATAGTTATCATTTGGGTTGGACACGGAGTTTAAGAAAAATAGATAAAGTAATGAAAAAGAGTAAAGAAAATGAGTAAAGTGGTGAGATCCGTCAATATTTAAAGTATAAAGTAAGTAAAGTGGAGAAAAATAGTGGAAGTTGTTACCGTAATTTTTATATTATAAACTTTACTATTTTAGGAAAGTTTTGGAACGTAGAGAATTGAATGAGACATCTCAAAAAAGAAAGTGTAAAGAAATAGATGAAACGGAGTAAGTAGTACTTAAGCAATTTGCAAGAAATCTCACAGCTGCATGAGCTTATCTTAAGCAAAACTAGACCCGGCAATTCGTTCGTGTCGTGTATTTTCGTGTCGTGTACTTTCGTGTTTCGTGTACATGAATGCTAAACACAAAACCGACCCGTTTAGGCTCGTGTACCTTTCGTGTCGTGTACTTTTCGTGTCGTGTTTCGTGTAATTTTATATAAAAATAAAAATAAAATATTTAAATAAAAATAATTAAATATTAAAATTTTCAATTAAATTTTTACAAATATGTATTAAAAATATGTGTTTACATCATATTTACAGATAAAACTTTAAAATTATGTATAAACATGTAATAAATATTAATTTATCTAATATAAATATTAAAATATCTAATATAAATATTAATATATAAATATTTATTTATTTATTTCGTGTACTTCGTGTCGTGTCGTGTACCCATAGGGTAAACACAAAACCGATACTAAATCTCGGTCGTGTACTGAAAATGCAAACACAAACACTAAATTTTTCGTGTCGTTTCATGTCGTGTCATAAATTGCCGGGTCTAAGAAAAACTAGTGCTCATTACTGTTGTGGTAGAAACTGTTTGCGGATACAGATTCTGGCAGCTCAATGCGGTGGCAGACTGGCAGTAAAGCAATCATAAAAGCAATAATTGTTTACTTGAATCATATGCATTTTTAAAGGGCAAGTTGCAGCTTTACTGAGATCTACTTGTTGAAATGTTCATTGAAAACCTAAATGCAGATGGCTAATAAAATAATTTCTCAAATTGAACTGTGCATCCTAATCGGATATTCCAAGAAGCTTCCTATTGATAAAAGTAGTAATCCACACCGACAAGTTGGCGCGAGCTATATTATATTGGCTTGTAGCCTAGCAATTACACTATCGTTGATGGATCGAGACTCAAAGGGGACCGGATACCTGATTCCGTGAGTTTTTTTTTTAAATTTAACATTTTCGAAAATAAGTTCAGCAGACATTGTAATTCATATTTATACTCTTTATTAATAAGAAAAATAATGTAAAAATGACGCGCAGTACTAAAATATCAAAATATCAAATTTGGTTATCACGTGACCTGGTTCGATTCCTCGCAACTACGTACAATTTTTATTAATTTAAATTCTTTAGCTTAATTCATGATTTGATTCCTTACATTTACGTTATTATACAATATTTATTTATTTATTTTAATTTCATTAATTTCATTCAAAGTTCAATTGTCTATAACTTCTATACTCTTTATTAATAAAGAAAATAATGTTAAAATATCGTGCGGTACCAAATTCAAGATTAATTGTCTATAATCACATATTTAAATAGTATTTATTTATTATATATTTCTATCATTCAAATATCTATAAGTACATTTTTTAATAATTAAAATTAATATTAATAAGCAAAACAATGTGAAAATGGTGCACAGTACCAAAGTACCAAATTTAATTATCACAAAATCCGGGTTCGATTCATTGCAACTACGTAATTATACAAGATTTATTTACTTTAAATTCTTTAATTTCATCCGGGGTTCGATTCTTTGCAACTACGTAATTATACAAGATTTATTTATTTATTTTAAATTTATTAGTTACATTGAGGGTTCGATTCCTTGCAGTTACATAATCATACAAGATTTATTTATTTACTTTAATATCTTTAGTTTTACAAACGGTTCGATTGTCTATAACTACATAATTAAATAGTTGTTTATTTATTATACTAGCTTAAAACCCGTGCGATGCACGGATTTTTAATTGTATTTTATTCTTATTATTTTAATATTTTATTAATTGTAATTGTGCAAAAAATAAGTAGACATGTTAAAATAGCTAAACACTTTTAATTAATTAAAAACATTAAAACAGATTTTAAAATAAATAAGTATGAGTTTGTCCGTTATATTTTTGGAAAATGAGGGGTTTAGTAAGAAAAAATAAAAAATGTAACATATATTTAGTTTAAAAAGGTAAATGTCCGTGATATTTTTGGAAAATGAGGTTTAAAATTTTAATAATTAAAAATATTTAAATACTTTTTAAAATAAATAAGTAAAGAGTTTCCTGTGATATTTTTGAAAAAGAATGAATTTTAGTGAGAAAAATAGAAAAAGTAAATTTTAAAAGGCAATTTCCCGTGATATATTTAGAAAAGAATGGACTTTGTTAAAAAAACATATATAATGTGTTTTAGCTTAAAAGATAATTGGTTATAAATAGGTATTTGATTATTTATATTTTAATATTTTTAGTAGTTGTATTTGTTAAGAAAAATAAGTAGACATGTTAAAATAGGTAAACTTTTTAAAAAATATTTATAATATTAAAATATGTTTAAAAATAAAGGTTTGTCCGTGATATTTTTGGAAAATGAGGGGTTTTAGTAAAGAAAAATAGAAAAACAAACATGTTTTAGTTAAAAAAGGTAATTGCCCGTGATATATTTGAAAAAGTAGGGGAATTTGTTAGAAAAAATAGAAAAAATAATGTATTTTAGGTGAAAAAGGTAATTGGTTATAAATAGGTAATATTATTATTTAATAATATATTTCTATAAATAAGTAAGGTTAATTAAGTAAAAACACGAAATACAGTTAATTAAGGGCAATTAAGTAAAATCACAACGTACCATACCGACCAACCAAACTTTTAATGTTTCGTCTATTATATAATACTAGCTTATAGCCCGTGCGATGCACGGTTACTTAAATTTTATTTATAATTATTTTGTTTATAATTATATTTTTATTACAATGCAACACACGATTGTTTTTTTAATATTTATAATTATATTTATTTATGAATATTTTAATATTTAAAAGTTATTAGTTTACATGATTAAATTATTGTTAAAAAAGATTTAGCCAAAAAAAATTTTAGTTAAAAATTTGATATTTATTATATTTTACACGCTCAATTTAATATTTGTTTATATTGAGTTATAAAATTTAGATTTGGCCAATTTTACGGTTCACATGAAATTTACAAAATAATCTTTAATTTAGTTGTGGTTTAATAGTTCTTTTTCAATTAAAAACTATTCTAAAACGAAAAAGAGAATAAAGTGACGAAATTTAATGTTGAGAATTCTATTCGATTTAGGAAATCTACCTAACTTATATGTAGTTTAGATTATTAAAATAACCTTTATTAACCAAATACAGGTTTTAATGTTAAATCTAATGGTTTTCACCTATATATTTAAGATTAAACGATTTTTATTATTTTGGTTATAAATGGGTTTCCTTATTTAATTACAACTATTTTTATGTTTTAACTTTTTGGAAAATCCAATCCTAATATAATATCTTTTAACTTATATCATTTTTAGATAATAATTTCTTTTTATATGATATAATCTTGATCATCTATTTTTAAAAGTATTGGATCTAACGGTTGAGAATGTTTTGGCGGTATTTAGGACCAAACTACCAGGATAACATCATTAATTTTTCTTAATATTTATAAATATTTTATTTTTTTTATTTTTTTAAATATTTATTGCTAAAATATAATATACTCTTTATTGTAATATGTTAATGATGCGGGAACTTTGAACTTTTGAGAAAATAAATTATCAATTAAAATATATTTTTTTTGTAATAGTTCTTCTTTTAAAGTAGTACACCGTGACGATCAAAATTCTGTATAAAATTCATTTTTTATAGTATATCCCGTAAATATCTATGTTATTATATTAAAGACTAAATAATGAAGTGTGGTCGCTTTGTTTGATCACTCAATCCATAATCGTTGGATCTTTCAAATTAAATTGTTAAGAAACGTTACATATAACAGTAAAATTATCATGTAGAATGATCTAAGATTTGAATCTACCAACAACATATTAAAATTTACAGGTTTTTTTTTGAAAAAAAAAGAATTTTTTTCATTTTTTTTCTTTCAGACATAGGTTATTTGATAATATTTTTTGTAAAGTACGATTTTTCAGAAAAGTACTATACTAATTGATTAACAAACTTTTAAAGTTTCGAATTTAATAATTTACAATGTATGTAGGTTAAAAAAGTTAAGTCTGTTCTATAGCTGAGTCTACAATTTCAAAATACGGTTTTTTTTAATATGAATATAGTCCTGCTAACAATGAAATTAGGTCTCTATGAGTGCTTATAAAACAAAATCACCATTTACGTATAATTTATTATTTAATAATAAATTATATTTGATTAGTTATGATCTATAACTTAATAAAATAGGATAAAAAATATGCACAATTTTATAAAATTTTATCCTCGTATTATTATATTCTTTGTTGATTTGAATTTTCTTAGATTTATTTTAATTTTTGAACATAGATTTCTAAATTTAAAATAGTTATAAAAAAGTAATTAAATTGGCGTTAAAATAATGATGACATAATAATCATTATTAGAATTTAAATACTTACTTTAGTGATTTGGGCTTTATCTTGTGTTTTAAAAATCAGATTTTGACGATTTTACACCCCACATGAAGATAATTAAATCATTTTTAATTAAAAGATGATTTAACAATTTTTATCTAACTCAAATTGTCCATGGAAGAGAAAAGAAAGTCACGAATTTTTTACATGGAGAATTCTATTCAATATAGAAAACTTATTTATATTTGGTACATTTGCTTTAAATTATCAAAATACACTTTTTAGAATTTAAATATAATCCTATTATAAATAAAATACACTTTTTTAATATTTGATCAAACGATATTCATTTATCTAGTTAAGATCTAACAGTCCTTATTAATTTGGTTGTCACGATCAAAATTTTGGATAAATTCCTATTATGTTTATTATATAAAAGAGTTTAATATAATAAGGATATTAAGTACATAATGATATAAGTATCTTAATAACTGCTTTTACTTTTAATGTTTCGGTTTTATTTATAGTGTATATAAAATTTTAAAATACATTATTAATTTAAAATTATTAAACAGAATAAAAATTATGTTATGATTAAAATTTTATTCTCATATTATTATAGTCTTTATCGATTTGAATTTGTTTTTAACTTATTTTCATACTTTATTGAAAGAAAGATAAAATTTCTATATTTAAAAGAATTAGTGGAAAAATAAATAAATTGGTGCTACATTTATAAAAAAATATTTATTAAAATTTAGATAATCACTTTACTATTTGGGTTATATCCTGAGTTTTAGAAATTGAATTTTGACGATTTTACAACTCATGTGAAACTAATGAAATTATCTTTAATTTAATGATGATTTAATAATTATTATCTAACTTGATCAGTTGACATACCCATAAACCGAAAAGAAAGATGGTTAAGTATTATATTCAAAATTATTGTTTATGAATATGAAACCCTCAATATTTTAATAATATTTTGATATTATCATTTTATGTTTGTTATATGTAAAATAATATAATTATAATTTGGATTAATCAAATTGTTATGTTTCTTCAGAAAAAAAATGTTTAAATTTTTTCATGTACATGAGTTCTCCTAAGTCTCTTATAACGCAGGGTCACATTATCATTGTTATATGATATACATGAGCATTATAATGATAATTTTTAATATTGTAATCGATATGAATTGTTATCTGATATTTGGTTTAACAATTATTATGTAACTCGAAATATACATAAATTAAAGAGAAAACATATTTATGAATTTTTACATAAAAAAATTTTAAATTATCAAAATACACTTTTTAGTATTTAAATATAATTCTATTATTAATCAGATACACTTTTTAATATTAGATCTAACAATTCTCATCGATCTATTTAAGATCTAACTGTAATAATTAATTTGGTCATATAGTGGTCGTACACGGACCAGATCGATTTTAATTTTTTCTAAATTGATTTTAATATTTTATTGAACTAAACATAGAATTTATAAATTTAAAAGAATTAGGAAAAAAATTAAATTGGTGCTACAATAATAAAAAAATTATTAAAATTTAGATAATCACTTTACTGTTTGGGCTCTATCTTGAGTTTTAGACAACAAATTTTAACAACTTTACGGCCCACGCGAAGCTAACAAAATTATCTTTAATTTAATGATGGTTTAATAATTCTTATCTAACTGAAACTATCCATAAACTAAAGAGAAAAGATAATTACGATTTTTTACATAAAGATTTCTATTCAATATAGAAAACCTATTTATAATTGGTTTAAATTAAAAAAAATTATTAAAATTTAGATAATCACTTTACTGTTTAGGCTCTATCTCTAGTTTTAGATAACAGATTTTAACAATTTTACAGCCCACGCGAAGCTAACAAAATTATCTTTAATTTAAAGATGGTTTAATAATTATTATCTAACTGGAACTATCCATAAACTAAAGAGAAAAGATAATTACGATTTTTTATATAAAGATTTCTATTCAATATAGAAAACCTATTTATAATTGGTTTAAATTATCAAAATACACCTTTTAATATTTAAATACTATCCTATTATTAATCAAATACAATTTTTAATATTATATCTAACGGTCCTCATCTATTTGAATATTATTAGTTTTATAATCCAACGGATCATATACTTTTGGTAGTATAGTGACCGACCAAAGTTTTGGATAAGATCTCCTTACGCTTATTATATATAAGGAGTTAATAGTATTGATTTTTATCATTCAATTCTCGACAAATATATTTTTTAAAAATATTTATCAATATTATTATGTTGATGTCGACTTATGCTCGGCACGGTTATCAGCTAGTATAAATAATTGGGATATTCCATTTGGTACCATTGTACAATTGGCTTTTCCATTTGGTACCACACAAAGTTTTTGACTTCCAAGTGGCACCATCATACTTTTGGCTTCGTCCACATGATACCACTCCGTTAACCAAACGTTAATCGGCAGTTACAAAATTATGAGATTGTCCATTTGGTACCACTCAAAATTTTTGACTTCCAAGTGGCACCATTCTACTTTCGGCTTTAATTCCAAAATACCACTTCATCGAATTTATTAACATAGTGGTATTTTGGAGTTGAAACACAAAGTAGAAGGGTACTACTTGGAAGTCGAAAACTTTGAGTGGTACCAAATGGACAATCTCATAATTTTGTAACGGCCGACTAACGTTTGGTTAACGGAGTGGTATCATGTGGATGAAGCCAAAAGTATGATGACTCCACTTGGAAGCCAAAAACTTCGAGCGGTACCAAATGGAAAAGCCAATTCTACAATGGTACCAAATGGAATATTCCTAAATAATTTGTTGATGGATAGACACTAAACGGAGACCCGAGACCTGATTCCTTGAGATTTATGGAATTCAACATTCTTGAAAAAAGTTCCGCAGACAGTGTAATTGATATATAAATAATTTTCGACGTTGTAACAAATAACAGGGAATCTTCATACTTGTCACAGATATTATGTCTGTTTCTGCTAAATTTATTAAATTATAACGTGATCCTCAACTGCATGGCAGTTCAATTCATAAAGAAGAGATGATGACATTGAAGTAAGATGGCAAGAACTGAGAGTGCGAATGTTATCCTTATCTTTTTTAAATTGGCCAGATGCGCGCACAGTCTTTTATGGGTTGCAATTTATGAAGATAATCTGGGAACATCTATATCCAGACGCCTGCAAGACATTTATCCTTACAGCACAACCTCGATAAATTATTATAATTGATATAGTAATCTTCTTTTCGAGATCCCAACATTATAGAGACGGTGTAATTTTAGCCTCGATAAATGAATCAAATTTTAGGTTTATTTATAGATTTTGAACAATTATTCTGAAATGATAGTATTTCAACAAAACTCTCTTGTAAATTATTATGGCAAATAATCACGGGAAGCAATTACTATAATTTAGCATGATTGCTAGAACATCAAGCTACTGAAGATGAAGTTATAGCTAGCCATTTTATATAGGAAACATAAAGCAGTAAACGCGCAGATGCATTTGGATAATCCTCTGAATTTAACATTGTCGGAAACATCCACAAGATAAAGAGCATGGTCAAGCTAAATGGTAGTTGGTAACTGGGCTTGGAGTCCTTTTAAATTTTCATACAATGCTCAGCCACTGAGCCACATGTACAAATCCATTTATTCCATCTTCAGCAATTTTTACCAACTCCTTTTTATATCCTGTTCTGCATCTGAAATTTGGCACTCAGTATCACCTTATGACAGTAAACACTAACCTAGCCTACTTCCTAATCTTGGACCTGATCGGACATGGAAAGCTGTTTGATGCTCTTAAGCCCTGCTGTGTGCTCGGCCGTTGCACCGCTGGCCATGATGAGGCCTATACCGGTGCCATTGAGCTACGAGGATGTGATCTTAACTTTTACACATAATGCAGATTTGGCGTTTTCTTGCATGCTTTAAATGTAAGGCTGTTCATTCCAATTATACTGTTTAACCAAATTTTCATTGTTCTTTTCGGATATTCAAGGGCGCCATTTAGATGAATTAATTGTTTTAAGCAGGTGGAGAAGCAAATTGGTAAGTGACAGATGTTGAGTCCATGGCATTTCAGTTTAAGCTGGAGTTTTAGAACAATGCAAATATTAAAACATTCAAATCTCAGGATCTACTGCACTCATATTTTAAGACTCAGGAGTTACTAAATAGTAATCATGTTCAACAGTGTATCTGCACAAGATTAGGTTGCGTTTTCAAAATTTTGTGCGATTTCAGATTGTTCACGGTGATATCAAGCAGTTCCTATAGCATTCTACTTTTTTTGCCATTTTTAGATATGTGGTTCTGCAGACAGCAATTGAATCAGCAAGAGTGTGAGAAAAAGGTCGTAAATTAATAAAAGGATTGCTACACAAAAGAAATACAAGAAAAGATAAGAAGAGACACGCCCACCACTTACAGATTTGATACCTTCAATCTACAAAGAAACTCGAAACACCAATTCCAACTCCATAGTAATTCACTCACAGATCAAGTGCTTATGATACAGGGTCTCATACGGTGAGCATTAGCCAGCATCACAAAAACATAAAAATATATCAAGTGATGTAACTAATACGATTTTGATTTAAATTTTCGGCAGGCTTGATATAAATTCCGATGCTTTCAATGCCATCACGCTTGTCGCCAAATAATCCACAAAATTTAAGTTTCCTGTGGGTGCCGAAAAATCCCCAAAACTTGCCTTCAACTTCATAATTGAACTCAATTTCCTTGTACCAGCAGCTTGGAGTACCAGCTTGGTAAGGTCCATAAGTGCGTTTATTTGTCTCAAGAGTAAATGATCTCAGGAACTTTGAAAACCAACGATAATTGTACTTGCCGCTAACTCTAGTAATGAACTCGGATGGATAATCAAGCGTAATCTGCATTAACATCAATACAGGGGAGGAGGCCAGTGATAATCGAAAACTACATCAATAAAAAGTAATTTCAACTCCTTAAATAAGAATCAGCAAGTAAGGTGCTTACAGTGTCTAAAGATTGAGTACCACCACCACCGATCTTTTGTGACAACACAAGCCTATTTCCTTGGTCCTCGACGTAAAGAAAATGAATAAATTTAATTCGATTTTCGGAGCGAGAAATAAAAATTTGTGAGATGTCAGATCTTCCTTTGTGATCCCAGTCATCTCCTCTGGTGTTCCAAGTTGGCCCAGCTTTTATCATTGTGGGGAGATAATGTCTTTGCAGAAATAGATCTTTAATACTGTATAAGAAGACTTGTTGGATAATTTATGCTATAAACTTGTAGCCTCTCCTGATGAGCGCTATGTCACCACACTATTATAGTATATGCATGCACAATAATGCGAAATAACAGCCCAGACCAACCAGAAATCTTAGTGTCATTGACTCACTGGTTTCCTTCGTTCCACACGGCATGTTTTTCTTTATTCTGAACGCACAACATGGTCATAAAAAATATTTCCTCACTTCGATTAGTCATTTAACATTGAGTAAAGTACATAGCAGTAGTGACCGTATTTTACATCGAATTTTAAAAATGTGGTCAAACTTTCAAGTTCGCAAATTAATGGTCAGTTTTAGTTCCCGCGTTTTAAAAAAGTAGTTCCGAGCCATTTTTTTAAAAACGAAAATAAAATATGGCCATTAATTTACAAACTCGAAAATTTAATCATTTTTTTGAAAATTGGTGTAAAATATGGCCACCGTTATGTACTTTACTCTTTAACATTTGATTACGTCCTTTTCAATATTCGAACTCTTGATATTTAGTAGTGTTAACGGAGGAATTTGGTGATAACAAATTTCGGGGATTGCTGGAATAACGAATTATGGAAATAGGGGGATTTGGGATTTTTGGGTGTTTGGGGCTGGACTTGAAAGGTGTCTCGACTTGTTAGATGTGTCGGATCCTATTCCAAGATGTCTGCGTACCCTGTTTATATATAGGGATCAAGCCAACGCAGTTCTGTGATAGGATAGTGTTTTTAATCCCTGTGATTGTTAAGGGATATGTTGAGATAAGTTGATTTTATCTTTTTAGAGTTATATTAGCGTTGGGATTCTTTCCTGATTTGAAAGAATCGTTTGGAGATATTTTTTAGTAATTGATTGATTTAGATTGATTGTTTCCTCGTTTCATTTCAGAGAGAGGATATTACTTAGTGGTTAAGCAATTAATTTTTACTAGATTCATATTGGGAAATTAGGAGATAATTGAGGCAACCGAAATTATGGCGTAACAACTATCCCCCAGTTCTTCAGTGCAGCTTGATGGACCGGAGAACTAAGTGTGTTTTGATCTTCCGAATTTCCTGAGTCAATGAAACAACTAGGAGTAGAAGATTAGCAGATAATATGAAGACGATAATTACCCGTAATATGCCTGTAAAATCGAGAGAGACAACATGATGTGCCCGTAATATGTCTGTGCTTGCGAGAGAGACAACATGCGAGATGTGAGAAGAACATATGTACGAGTAACTTTGTAAGTGTAGGAGAATGAGAATTAAATAATTACCTCGCCTTCCTATACACTCATGCAAAGCAGAGTTTAACAAAAGGGAAGAGTAACCTCGCCTTCGTATACACTCTATGAAAAACAGAGTTTAAGAAAAGGGAAGTGTAACCTCGTCTTCTTATACACTCTATGCAAAACAGAGTTTAAGAAAAGGGAAGAGTAATCTCGTCTTCTTATACACTCTATGCAAAGTAGAGTTTAAGAAAATGGAAGTGTAAACTCGCCTTCTTGTACACTCTATGCAAATCAGAGTTTAAGAAAATGGAAGAGTAACCTCGCCTTTTTATATACTCTATGCTAAGTAGAGTTTAAGAAAAGGGAAGAGTAACCTCGCCTTCTTAAGAGGTAGAACTCTCTTCTTGGTGAGCTTTCCGGAAGTACGGATAAGCACCCCGGAAGTACGGGTTTACCAAGGTACTCCAAGCAACACCTTCCACAAAGAAGGGCCTTCAAAATAACTTTGTAAGCAACACCTTAGAGAAGGGCCTTCAAAAATATTAACATCTTCAATAGAGGGTCTTAAAAAATAATTTCCTCTTCGAAAGAGGGTCTTCAAAAATAATTTCCTCTTCGAAAGAGGGTCTTCAAAAATATTATTTTTCTTGGAAGAGGGTCTTCAAAAATATTATCCTACTCGAAATAGGATCTTCAAAAATATTATCCTCTTTGGAAAAGAGAGCTCTCGATAACATTACCCTTATCAAATAAGGATCTTCCACACTTATTTTTGTCTATGCACGAGCTAGTGAAGTAATCAAATCATGTGCTGCTAATATCGCATCACAATCCTTTAACATATCCATGATTCAGATTCTGTCCAGATCTGTTTTTTTACCTTTTTGGCCCTGTAAACGATATTTTCTTGGAAAACACAAAACATGAAAATTGCAGGAAACGAAAAGAGCTTTCCGATGATATATGTCTCGTCAGAAACGGACTTATAACGAATCGGGAATCAAATAAAACGTCTGCTGATTAACTTCTCAATACTGAAAAACGGGATCTGATTATGTTTTGTGATTTCGAGAATAGATCTAAACATAATCTCAGAACACCAAGAACGAAAGTTGTAGGAAATCACAAAAGCTTTCCGGATCATAAAAAATCATCAAAATCTAACATGTAATAAATTTACTACGAATTTTATAAGATAGCTTATTTGTACGAACAAAATCATAAGAAAACTTATCTTAATTTTGAACATAACCACGAACGAACGCCTCCACCGTTTAGCTCCTCCATTAAAGCAGCTCCAGATCCATAATAACCCCCATGCGTATCGTATAGATTGATTGTCCTCCACAATAAAAAATTATCCCCTCCTTCTAGCGCCAATTGTTAACGGAGGAATTTGGTGATAACAAATTTCGGGGATTGCTGGAATAACGAATTATGGAAATATGGGGATTTGGGATTTTTGGGTGTTTGGGGCTGGACTTGAAAGGTGTCTCGACTTGTTAGATGTGTCGGATCCTATTCCAAGATGCCTGCGTACCCTGTTTATATATAGGGATCAAGCCAACGCAGTTCTGTGATAGTATAGTGTTTTTAATCCCTGTGATTGTTAAGGGATATGTTGAGATAAGTTGATTTTATCTTTTTAGAGTTATACTAGCTTAAAACCCGTGCGATGCACAGATTGTTAATTGTTATTTTATTATTATTATTTTAATTGTAGTTGTTAAAATAATAATTAGGCATGTAAAAATAGCAAAACACTTTTAATTAATTAAAAACATTAAAACAGATTTTAAAATAAATAATTAAGGCTTTGCTCGTTATATTTTTGGAAAAAGAGGGGTTTTAGTATGGAAAAATAAAAAATGTAACATATATTTAGTTCAAAAAGGTAAATACCCGTGATATTTTTGGAAAATGAGGTTTTAAAATTTAATAATTTAAATTATTTAAATACGTTTTAAAATAAATAAGTAAAGAGTTTGTCCGTGATATTTTTAGAAAAACAATAGATTTTAGTGAGAACAATAGAAAAAGTAAATTGAAAAGGCAATTTCCCGTGATATATTTAGAAAATGAGGAACTTTGTTAAAAAAAATCTATAATGTGTTTTAGCTAAAAATGTAATTGGTTATAAATAGGTATTTGATTATTTATATTTTAATATTTTTAGTAATTGTATTTGTTAAGAAAAATAAGTAATCATGTTAAAATATGTAAACTTTTAAAAAAATAATTATAATATTAGGTTTAAAAATAAATAACTAAATGTTTGTCCGTGATATTTTTGGAAAATGAGGGGTTTTAGTAAGGAAAAATAGAAAAACTAACATGTTTTAGTTAAAAAAAGTAATTGCTCGTGATATATTTGAAAAAGTAGGGGAATTTGTTAGAAAAAATAAATAAAAAATGTATTTTAGGTGAAAAAGGTAATTGATTATAAATAGGTAATATTATTATTTAATAATAGATTTCTATAAATATGTAATATTATTATTTAATAATATATTTATATAAATAAGTAAGGTTAATTAAGTATAAACACGAATTTAAGAAATGACAATTAAGTAAAATCACAACGTACCATACCGACCGACCAAACTTTTAATGTTTCGTCTATTATATAATAGTATTGATTAGCGTTGAGATTCTTTCCTGATTTGAAAGAATCGTTTGGAGATATTTTTTAGTAATTGATTGATTTAGATTGATTGTTTCCTCGTGGATATTACTTAGTGGTTAAGCAATTAATTTTTACTAGATTCATATTGGGAAATTAGGAGATAATTGAGGTAACCGAAATTATGGCGTAACAGTAGTACAATGTTCACACCGCATATTATAATAATAAATATCAAAATATTAATAACAAGATACATAAACAACAATTGACAACTTATTATAAATATACACGATACCAAATATCAATTAAAATACTTAACACTAACAACCATTTCATTGACTTCAGATTATCTACTAAGATGGTTACAGTTGACTTCATTTCATTACGAGTAAGAGGAAGAAACCAAGTACGGTAAAAAGAAAAACAAATGAACAATTAACAGTTGATATCTATATACTCTAAAAAGTATTAATAAAGTTAATTTGATAGTTTGGCAAAACAATAATAATTCTCTTTTTTGGATAAATAAAGTGTAGTAGGGTATGACACATAAATTAAGAATAGAATAATTAATTTATTACAAGCGTAAAATTAAGAAAAAGATAATTAAAAATTTCCTATTATTTTTTCCCACATAGTTTGCTATATTGATTAAAAAAAAGGCAAACAGAATTAGAAAAAACACTAATGGCGGTTGAATTGAACATAAATTTACTTATTTTGACACTTTTAATTCATTTCCTGAGTTAACCTAGAGAGGCAGAGGCTTCACTGGCAGTAAAAACTTAAGTGATGTTGCGGGTGTTAAGAAGTCGGCTGCGTGGATTGATACTGCGAGGCGGAGGCGGAGGAGGAGCCTTTGTTTGGAATCCCACGAGCACATATTTATCGAGAATAAATGAGTGCCATGCACTCTCGTCTTTCTTGCAGTTCTCTCAATTTGGACAATTTTCTACATGTAACGACGATGAACTCAAGGAGGAAGCAAAAGGATCTAAATCTTCTCGAATGGTGAAAAAGCCGAAACAACAGCAAATCACTGACGGAGATTTTATTGATTTGCATGACCTTCTCTTCACCGAAAACAGGGATTACCTCGTCAAATATAAAGATAACCAAAAGGTAAAATACCCAATATTCTAATTGTTTTTATTATGTTTTATCAAATGTGTTTATTTGCTAAGCATTAAGATTGTAGCTAGAAATTGTCTATCGATCTTCTTGTTTGAAGTGGCAATGTAATGGGATAGAATAAGTAAACAATCTTAGGATAAAGAATTTAAGTATTTATAGGCCAAAAAATTGTAGTTCAAGTCATGATTAGCTAGTTTAAGACTTATGAATTGCCTACTTATCTTCCATTTAAATGGCAATGTAATTACCAAGGGTAAATGAAAATGTGAGATTCGATGGACCAAGTTATAAGGCGAGGCCATTTTACGGCTTAGCTGATCATATGTGTACTGTATATTTTTGTAGGTTAAAGCTGAGGATTTGGCCGGCAAGGTTATTGTTTTATATTTCTCACTGCTGAATGCCGATCCTTATGACACGAGAAACTATATAACACTGTTGAAGGATCAATACAGTCAATTACATCATCGCAATGGTTTTGAGATCGTTTTTGTTGCTGCTAAAGATGTTGGTCACAAACATGTTCTTCAGAGAGACTCTCGAAAACTATTTGAAGAAATGGTTTCTCCTATGCCATGGGCTGCCATCCCATTCTCAGATATACCATCCAGTAAAAGTTTGCTCAGCAGAGGTTTCCCTAAATTATTCTGTCATCGTCCTAGATTATTAATTGTTGATTCGACGGGAATGGTCTTGCAATGTGATAACTATGCTTATGATACTCTTGAACGTTATGGATCCTTAGGGTATCCTTTTAGTGATGAAAGGATATTTGAATTAATATCACAAGATGATGATTCAATTGCTAAGCCCTCCTTGCATACTCTTCTGGCCTCCCCTCAACGTGATTATGTGATCTCAAACAAAGGAGACAAGGTTAATATTTTTACACTTCAATTTGTTGCATGATTACTGAAATCGTTGTAACTAAAACATCTTCCAGTTTTATATTTTAAAATTTTGATATAGTTTCTGTTTCTGCACATCATTAATTAGGTTTCTAAACTACTTTCCAAATCTCAACTCTTCCTTTCCGACCTTTCCTAATCCCTAATCCAGACGCACCATTAGCGTTTTCCAAGTTAGGTTTTTAATTCAATTTCGACTAGTTATTAACAACATATAACAGAAATAGACTTTTAGTTGCTTCGAAACATTAGGAGTCTTTCTTCATTTTTCATTATTGAGCCACACACATCACCTGCTATAATGTAATTATTGATTAATCATTGAAGACGCTTCATCTCCTCTCTCCGCTCCATGTAAGCTCTTGTACTAGTACTCTTTTAAATGTGGGAGTTCTTTATTAATTTATCTGAGATGTTCTTTTATAATTTTGAACTTCATTCAGGTACCTATTCATACTCTTGAAAATAAGGTGGTAGCACTATATTTTTATATATGTGCCTTCTCTGTTAAGTCAGAACTTAAGATGGCTTATGAAGAATTCAGAAAGAATAATAAAAATTTTGAGGTTGTGCTCATTTATGATGATTCTGCGTATACAAATGAAGAATCGTTTTGGGAAACATTTAATACTATGCCTTGGTTGGCACTTCCTTATAATGACCCGAATAATAAGAAGTTGACGCGGATTTTTGAGCATAGCTCACGTAAAGCTCGTGTTGTGATTTTTGGACCTCGTGGAAAATTTATTGATCCGTATGGGGCTGAAATAATGTACAATTTTGGTATTCGAGCATACCCATTTACCTGTGCAGCAGCTGTGAAATCAGAGATTGAGAAAATGAAGGATTTGAGATTGGACATGCTCTGGCACCAAAGCACAGTGCTTAAAGGAAAAGACGGATACGAGGTAAGTTGTATTAATTTATTAGTACCTTATATATGTATATATCTCAGTTCTCTACTGTTTCTCTAATTGAAAAAAAGAGAGATAGAACATAAGCTATAAAATACATTTAATGCTTAGAAGCTAACTCGGATTTTGTAGGTTCCTTTCTCTCAACTATCTGGGAAAAGAGTCATTGTAATTTTTGAGATTTCAGAAATTCGTTTTTGTGGAGATATTAAGTTCCTAGAGATGTTAAAAGAAATGTATTTTCTGTGGAAGGGTACATGTCATGAGTTTGAAGTTATCCATATAGTTGACAAAGGAAAGGAATCATCTCATTTCAGAAATTGTCTTGGAGATTTTCCGTGGTTGGTATCATGTGCAAATGAGTTGTCATTGCCAGGCGATTTCTTTTCCTTTACTTCGAGGAAAGATGGATCCTTCAGTTCATTTATTTTCTTTGATGGAGATGGAAAAGTGACTAGAAAAACTATGAGTCCTCTGTCTGGCTTTAAATCTTTAGAGTTCCCGTTTTGTTCCGACGGTATTGAGGAGGAAACCTGGGAACAATTACGTATGTTCATTCCATGGAGGGACCCGTGGCTGGACCGCAAGAAGCAGCAGATCTATACACTAGACAAAATGAATGTTCCTACGAGTGCTAGAGATTTCAAATATTAAAGGAAAACGGAATCATCAAACATCAGTACTGTAAGCTCCTTGAGAATTTAAGTTTCTGTTCTTCCATATGTTTTATTGTCTAGTAAGTTCTTGCACGGACAAGGAGATTAACTTTACTTTGAAAAACTAGTCAGTTCTTGTAGTGCGCGTATCATTCTGTAAAACTGAATAAACATACCATACCACAGTAACTGATTATAGCTTAGTCTTTGCTATAGCTTGATCAGCTCGATTGTCTCCAGATTAGACGTGATGACATTATAACATACCATAGTAACTGATTATAGTATCTATTAAAACTGAATAAACATCAAATGGATTAATTTCGGAAAAGACAAACTTCGAATAGCAGATTATAATTGAGTTGTGACATAGAGTTGAGAAATCAGAAGAAATAAACAAATAAGAGGATATGATTCTGAAATACTCTTAACAAAATCCAATAACATTAAGCACCAACACAAACCTTAAATTATACTGATCATCATCGAAGAAAGCACATACTCCCCTTCATAGCTTAATCAATTACATCGATTCAATTGCTTTTGATCATATGGCCTCCTTTTTAATAGGATTATTCGGTAGCTTCTCAATAGGCTTCACATAAATTCCAATACTCTCTATGCCATCAGACAAATACGTGCCAAAGATTCCACAGAATTTGCTCGAACCTACATCATAACTGAACTCAGTTTCAGTTTCTCGAAACCGCACTGTACGGATTGGACTTGCTTCGAATGGTCCGTATTTGCGTTTGTTTGTATGAAAAGTAATCGATCTCAACTTTGGTGGACCTGGTAGAATTACAAATTGTCTGTACTTGCCACTTACTCCAGTAATGAATTCAGATGGATAATCAAGCGTAACCTGCATAATTATCAACAAATTATAGGTTTACGAAAATAGACATCTTAGTTAGTACATACTTATTAGAAGCAATTGCCTCTCACAGGGTTCACAACTTGAAATAAAAGGACTCCATCAGTTATCGAATAATATCATAATAAGAAACCAAACTTGAGTTTTATAAACTCGGATCAATGGAGGTACATACCGTGTTTAACGAATTACTTCCAATAGCACTACTACTGCCAATCTTTTCAGAGAGCACAAGCTTATTTCCTCCATCCTCCGCGTAAAGAATTTGAATATAGAAAATGCTATCGTCGCCCCGAAAAATAAAGATTTGTGCAATTTCAGACTTTCCTAGGTGATCGAAAGCTTTTCCGGTAGTGCACCACGTTGGCCCTGCTTTCAACATTGTAAAAAAAGCATAGAAGATATACAGTGAGTATGTTATTCTATTTATACAGTACTGTAGTAGGAGTAATAACTACATTTGCATGGCGAATGACGATTCAGTTTTGAGTCCGTCCAATTTTCTGTACTGAATTTGAACTTATCATTTCCTTTTTGATGATAAATTAACTACGACCGCTCAGTTTAACTTCACTTCCCGACCTATGTTGCTTCCTCTCATGCCCTCTTAATTCACTTTGTACGTTTAGAAACTACAAAGGATTAAAACGAACACTCTGAGTTTACAAACACTACAAGGAAACAGGACAAAACCGACCGTATAAAACCGACCGCAACAAAACGGGAGGTACCAAAACCGACCGACTGTCAGTCGGACGGTTATCACTGTAGTTTCAAACAAAACGGCATCGTTTTGGCTGATGTGGCAGAGTCAAAACCGACCACATAATAACGGTCGGTTTTAGTGCTGACATGTCAACGTTAAAACCGACCGTTACTGACAGTAGACCCGAAAATGAATTAAAAATATTTAAATTTGAATTATTTTGTACCGCAGCAAGGTAAAACGACGTCGTTTTACCGAGAAGTTATAACCGACCGCCGTCGGTCGGTTATGTCACGTTACTTTATTGTTAAAACAATCATTTCTTCAAGTGAAACAAAACATAGAAAAGAAAGAGAAGAGAAAAAAGAAGAAGAGAATTGAAGAAAACAAATAGAAGAAGTGATACAAATCATATAATGTAAGTTTTCTTTTTTCTATTTTGTATTTAATTATGATTACATATATTTGTTTATAATTCAATGTATATATGTATGTGTTTTTACAATTATATGTGAATGTTAAATTATTTGTTTACATATATCATGTAGATGGCAAATATGGATAGAAGTTGGATAGGTAATCAAATACAAAGCGATAAAATTTCTTTAACTCCCGAATATAGAAATGGTGTAGAGGTTTTTTTAAATTTTGCAAAGGAGAAAAATGTGGAGGAGGATGGTAAAATGAAGTGTCCTTGTAAGATTTGTAAGAATTTGAATTGGTTAGACATTGATGAAATTAGATTTCACTTGTTATCTAAAGGGATGCTTGAAGGTTATACGGTGTGGACATCGCACGGTGAAGAAGTTGGGCAAAGAAATGAGAGTCGAAAATCACATCATCGTAGTCATCGGGAACCTCCAAGGGTGGAAAAACCGGTTGATTTTAATGCTATGTTACATGATTTTGCCGGTGCAAATTATGAATATTATGACACCACGGATACGGGAACTAGTAATGTAGAAGAAGCTCCAAATGATAGTGCTAAAAAATTCTATGAGTTAATTGTTGAAAATGGAGTCCCTATTTATCCGGGCAATATAAAGTATACAAGATTAAGCTTGACCGCAAAATTATTAGAATTCAAAAACTATTCAAATTGTAGTAATAAAGCTTTTGATAGTTTGCTTGAACTTCTTGCGGATGTGTTACCAAAGAAACACACATTGCCCAAAACCAATTATGAAATGAAAAAGATTATGAAGGGTTTGAGGGTTGAATATGAAAAAATTGATATGTGCGAAAATGATTGCATGTTATTTTATGGAGATGACAAAGATAAAATTATATGTGATATATGTGGTAAAGATCGTTATCGGGATGTTTCGAGGAAAAATGGTAAAAAAATACCAAAAAAAATCTTAAGACATTTTCCTTTGATTCCTCGACTACAACGCTTATACATGTCGGCGCATACATCCAATCATATGAGATTTTACAAGAATCGAGATGTGAAAGAGGGAGAGCTTAGCCATCCCGCGGACGGAGATGAATGGAAAAATTTTGACCTTCGTTATCCATCATTTGCTAATGAGGTTCGTAATATAAGACTTGGCCTTGCAACCGATGGTTTCAACCCATTTGGCCCTACCGGAAAGAAAACATATAGTGTATGGCCCGTGGTGGTTGTTGTCTATAATCTTCCGCCATCAATGTGTATGAAAAGGCCTTATATGTTTATGACCGATATTGTTCCGGGTCCGAATAGCATCGGCAAAGATATTAATGTTTGTCTAAGGCCTCTCATTGATGAATTGAAGATATTGTGGAATACCGGAGTGGAAACGTATGGCCAATCTTTAAAGCAAAATTTTACAATGCGAGCGGCTCTTATGTGGACTATTAGTGACTTTCCCGCTATGAGTATGATAAGTGGTTGGTCGGGTAAAGGAAAAATGGGATGTCAAGTGTGTGGTGGAAGTGTGCAAGGGTTTCAATTAAAACATTCGGGAAAATGTAGTTTTTATGGCACGAACCGAATATTTCTTGAACCAAATGATCCATTGCGCGAAAAAAGTAATTTGTTTGATAATGATGAAAGAAGATTGTTTTGTGGTCGTTTGTCCGGGGAGGATGTAAAGGAGTTGCTTGACGATATAATTTTTCCACCACCCGGAAAGACTAATTCCAAGTTAAGGAGTGCCAGTTATGGGGAAGAGCATCATTGGACTCATGTTCCAATTTTTTATGAACTCCCTTATTGGTCATCGCATACTTTACGATATTCAATTGATATCATGCATACCGAAAAAAATGTGTTTGAAAACATATTTTTTACTATTGTAAATGCGGCAAAATCAAAGGATCATAGGAAAGCAAGGTCGGATTGCAAACACTTTGATGTGTTGCGTCATTTGTGGATCGATGAAAATGGCAAAATGCCAAAAGCACCGTATTCATTAAATAAAAAACAACTTAAACTTTTGTGCCATTGGATTTGCTCATTGAAACTTCCAGACGGTTATTCTTCCAATATATCTCGTTGTTGCAATGTTGATGAGTGTAAATTTTTTGGATTCAAATCCCATGATTGTCATATATTTCTTCAAAAATTGTTGCCTCTTGCAATCCGTGAGCTTCTACCAACGCCTATTGTGGATGCCTTGACGACAATTTCAAATTTTTTTCAAGATTTGTGCTCATCTGTTGTGACAAGAACCGATTTGGATCTAATGGCGAAATCGGTTATTAGAGCTTTGTGTTTGTTGGAAACAATTTTTCCTCAAACTTGGTTTGATTCGATGGAACACTTGGTTGTACATTTAGCGGAAGAAATCAAACTAGCCGGGCCGGCTTATTGGCATTGGATGTATCCAATTGAGCGTTTGTTGGGAAAATTAAAACAAAAGGTCGGTAATAAAGCAAGAGTTGAGGGTTCAATTGTCGAACGATATATGGAAGAAGAGGCTCTTAATTTTTGTTCTCTTTATTTTGCCTCCGATTCGGTTCATAATAAAGTACGTCGTAACGAAGTTTTGTTTGATGTACAAAATTCTGATAAATTAGAAGTTTTTAGATATCCAATTGAATGTCTCGGAAAAGAAAGAGCGAGATATATGGATGATGATGAACAACTGCTTGCAGAAGAATATGTTCTTTTGAACTCTCCTGAAGTTCAACCTTACCTAAGGTACCTATATCTTGTCCTAATTTAGTGGTATAGTCATATTTGCATTATTTTATGTTATTTACACGTTTCTAATATTTCTCTATTCCTATATTTTAGAAGGTACCAAAATCGCGTTATGAGACAACGTCCAGAGACAACTCCTCAAGATTTAGATCGTATTGTCAAGACTCGATTTAAAACTTGGCTTAAAAAAAAGGTATTTGTTACATTTAGCAAAATTTAAATCTCGATTTTGATTTTATCATTACATGTTTTATTAATTTTTTTATAACTAGGTTGAGAATGATGAGATAGAGGGTCCTCGTTTTAAGGACTTGCTTGAAGGCCCATCACTAAGAGTCATGACTTTTGAGACTTGTCAAGTTAATGGATATAAATTTTCGACGACATCTGCATCCGGTTCCGGTATTATTGTCAAAGGCACTTCACACGAAAATAATCTTGATTATTATGGTCAACTACAAGAAATTATGAGACTTACTTATGATGAATACAATCATGTATATGTGTTTAAGTGTATATGGTTTGACAATATCGGTGACGGTTTGAAGATGGATAAGAATCGAGTGGTGACCATTGATATAACTTCAAGATTGAGGTCTAATGAGATCTTTATTTTAGCTAGTCAAGCCTCTCAAGTATATTATGCTCCAAGTGTATTGAATCCACGAAGCAATATATATACGGTGGTCAAGTCTAAAAGTCGTCCACTTGATGAAACTATCATTGTGCAAAATGATATTGAGGATGCCTTTCAAGAAGATAGATCTAATGCCGGGAGCTTTTCACTCTTTGTTGATTTTGCACAATATGGCCCATTCATTCGGCATGAAAATCATGAAGAAGAAGAAGAAGAGGAAGAAGAAGAAGAAGAAGAAGAAGAAGAAGAAGAAGAAAACGAGGAGGACGAGGAGGAAGATGAAGAAGAGGAAGAAGAAAGAGGAGGTGATGATAACGATGATAATGATGATGAAGACGATGATGGTTTTGACGATATTGAATAATATTGTTTGTAATTTGAACTTATAATGAATGATCAGTTGTTACTAGTTGTATTGGTATTGTTTTTTAATCATTAGCTTCCCAGAAAACCGACCGATTAAACAAATAACCGACCATTTTTTACCATTGATTTCCCAGAAAACCGACCGATTAGACACATAACTGACCAATTTTTACCATTAATTTCCCAGAAAACCGACCGATATATATATAAGATGGTCGGTTTTGAAGTGGTCGGTTATGATTGTGGTCGGTTTTGAAGTGGTCGGTTATAACATTTTGATAACAAACTGCTAGAAAACCGACCGATGGTGCATTTTGACTTCGGTCAGTTATGACTTTCTCAGTCAACTTTTCTATATTTTAAATATTTAAATAAATTAATTTCTTAAAAAAATATTATAAAATTACACTCGCTTTTCATTATTATAATTGTACTACTATGTTTAAAACCAATATTTTATCAGATCTCATTGCTTGAATTAAGGTTTTAATTATATTTAAAAATGTAAAATCAGTACATTTAATTGTGAATTAAATTGAAATTAAAATTTATTATTATAATAAAATATCAACATAAACGGATATTGTGAAAATTATTTTCATATCATTTAAATAAAATTTAAAAATATAATAAACATAATATCATGTTGAACAATACCTCTTCAAATGCACATCTCGCTTATTAGATATGCACTTTCAGTTGAATTTAACCCTCGATTAACATGACATAGAAAATAAAAATATAATTTTAATGATCCAACCGTACGGATGTTATCATCACGGAAAAATATATTTATACACAAAAAATTAGCCTATTTTGATGATTACAAACACATTTTTATAATAAATATATGAACATATCACCTAAAACTGAGAAATAATTAAAATAAAATTTAAATTACACGATCTACATGATCCAACCGTACCGATGTTTAGAATCAATGAAAATTGATCTATGTACGAAAAATTACGCTATATAATTAATTAGAATTATCTTCTTCTAAGGTTTATTTCGTTTTAGCGGTTTCTAGGGTTCACTAAAATTGACCATTAGGGTTTCTAGGGTTTCTTAAAACCGACCGACTATAATAAAACCGACCGTCAATTTTTTGGGGGAAAAATTTTCACTAAAAATTAAACCCCCGCCATTAACAAAACGATGTCGTTCTGCATGTGTCACAAAGCCCAATGATAAAACCGACCACCCGATCGGTCGGTTTTAGTCTGGGTATAATTAAAGAATCTGCACTTTCACATTCCTTTTTTACCAAACACTAAAAACTCTCAAACTCTCTCAATTCTTAAACTCTCTCACAAATGGCGAAATCGGTCCGTTCAGTTCGTTCAACTCGAATCCGTGCTTCTCAATTTAGGGATTCATCATCTCCACTTTCTCAACTTGATGTGAGTTTTATTAATCCTCTATATATATATATATATATATATGTGTGTGTGTGTGTGTGTGTGTGTGTGTATGTGTGTGTGTGTGTGTATGAATTCGTGTATGTATATTTTGATTATTTGTTTCTCTTTGTCAATTTCGATTATTTATTTCTCTTTGTTTCGTTTTTATATTTTGATTGTATTTGTTTGTATGTATGTGTATTTTTTGTTGGGTTATTGGTTTGATTATGAGGGTTTGTTGGTTTGATTCGATTTATGGTTTCGATTATTTGTTTATGGCTTCGATTAGTTGTTTGCTTGCTCGGTTTGTATAATTTGTTTGAAAACACATGAAAATTTTCTTTTTTTGCATGCACGTATCGGTCGGTAATGATACTACCATTTGATATGTTCTTATATGTATGTATTTGTTTTATTAGTCTATGTTGATATTGAGATATTTATTAGAGCATTGTTTTGGATTTAAGAATTGGATTTAAGAATTCGATGTACTTGCTTTGATTATTTGTTTTTATATAATGTTTTGGATTTGATTTATATAATGTGAAATATTTATGATTCATTTGATTGCAAAACATGAACTTGTGACTTTATATAATGTGAAATATTTATGATTCATTTGATTGCAAAACATGCACTTGTGACATAGAGATATGAACTTGTGGTTTTATGATATTAACGATATGTACTTATTTTCGTATTTTTTTTAAAAATTTTAGGGGCTCTTTGGTTGGCTAGTGTTTACCATGTTGATTGGAATGGTGATATTGATGATGGCAAAGAAAGGGAAAGGTAAGGAAGTTGAAAAAGATAAGGGCAAGGGTAAAGGTAAACAAACAAAAAATGGAAATGGGAATGGAAAGGAAAAGGGCAAGAGCAAGGGAAAGAGCACGTTGGCCTTGCGTGATGAGCCAACGGATTCGGATGGCGATTCGGACCCAACAAATGTAGAAGAACATGTGTATCGACTAAGGAGACCGCGATCACATTCAAGCGGAATTTCCGGAGCTAAAAAACCACTGAAACCACAACGTATCAATATCTCCGATGGACAGTAAGTCTACTTTTATTTATTTGTCCTAGAATAATTAGTTGTTTAATAGTTTTATATAGTATCATGTTTGTTGTGTTCATAATTTAAATTGTTCTATATAGTATCGAAGATAATACGGCAAAAAAGACTTTGCTTGGGATGATTCGTGAGAAATGGCCTATGGGTCATTATACTTTTAGTGACATTGACGCGGCTTATCCAAAATGGTTGGAGCAAAGGACTAATCAGTTTTTTGTAAGTAATACAATGTTAATTTTTATTATATTTGTTTTTTTATTTAGTTATGAATTTGATTTGAATATGAATTTGACACTATCACTTGTTCCTATTTTGTAGGATTTTTATAAGCATGAAAGGGGACAAAGCCGTTCACAATCAAGAAGGATTGTTCAAGATCACATAAAGAAAACAGTAAAAAGGACTATGAATGAGCTTAAGAAGAGAGTGGAGACAAAAGTGGAGGAGACCGGGGTTTCGAAGTTGTCGTTAAGGCCCCCTTATTGGTCTCTTGCATTTTGGAAAGATCTTTTAAATTATTGGGAGACGGATGAAGGGCACTTGCATAGGGCAAAGGTTGGAGCTTCAAACCGCGACCATGTTGAAAGGTTGCATAGTGCCGGTGCTCGGTCATTCAACACCGTGAGAAGGGTAATAATATTTAAATATGTATACACACACACACAAGGTTATTAATTTCATTTTATAAAATAACTAATTTACTAATATAAGCTTATTTTATATTTGTAAGGAAATGACAAGGAAAAGCCGTAAGCCTCCAACTAGACTTGAGGTGTGGGATAAATGCCATAAGAAAGTTGGCTCCGATCCAAAAAACCCTCAATACACTACTCCGGGCGCCATGCGCATTGAGGTAATCTCATTTTTTTGTTTTTTTCACCTTTATTATAAGTGTAAAAAAAGTTATTTGTTCTAATAAAACTTGAAAAATGTGTAGGAACGATATGCCGCTATTCTTGATCGTATGCCGGTGGAGATAACTCAAACGGGTGATCGAGATGAGCCTTGGGATTGGTGGATGGAAGCAATGGGGGTTCCCGAAGGTGAAAAACCTAAAAAGAATTATGTTCTCGGGTTCCCCACTCTTCGAGCTAGTGATCTTATTCCCACACTTGCCACTCGCTATAGGGATTCCACCCGAGGTGAAGCCGGCTCATCTTCATCCGCTCCAAGACAACGTGATGTCCTCCCCGACAATGTTTATATCTCGATTGTTAGAAATGTGCTCACGGAGATTCACGCCAATCCTAATCGATTCGCTCGCCAACTATCCGATGAAGAGATAGCCAACTTTGCACGCACCGCCCTCGAAGCCTCTGATCCATCCGCCGATCCAACTCAAAGACTTCAATGGAATAGTCTCATTGGCGGCGAGATTGTACATATTATCGGAACCTTGATTGATGATGTCCTTCAAAAAACTGAAGCGCGTGTCGAAGCGGTAATAGTTAGATCCCATTTTGTATTTGTGTCCATTTAGAATATAGTATTGGATTTTAATTGAATTATATGTGCATATAGGAAGCGGCGAATCGGGTTGCTTTGGAAGAAAGAGATTATACGGATGTGGACGAGGCCTCGGACGTGGCCTCGGACGTGGAGGTTGGCGATGATGAAGGCAATGGTGGGGATGGCCAAGATGGGAATGGATCCGACGACTCTCCGGTTTCTTTGTCGTCGTAGTTCTTTATGTCTTTTGTTTTATGCATTTTAAATCTGAACTTGTTGGTTGGTTGTAATGATGTTACTTTGTTGGTTGGATGTCCGAAAATATCGGACTTAACATTTTATGGTTTATCCGTTTATCGGATTTGAATTTGGCTTTAATGGTTTATCTTTTATCAATTATGTTTGCGCTTGATTTTGTTGTAGTTAGTGGTATAGGATTTAACGTTATAGTTGATATTGGTATTGGAATTGGAATGGTACAGGGGATACAATGTGTTGGTTGATATTGGTATTGGAATGGTACAGGGAAAACAGCAGAATCTGCAATTTTTTTTAAAAATAAACACAGAAAACCGACCGATTATGCTGCATAACCGACCGTTTTTTACCATTCCATTACCAGAAAACCGACCGTACACACACATAACCGACCACATTCAAAGTGTCAAACCGACCATCTCCTTACAGAGTGGTCGGTTATACGGTGATCGATTTTGACACTTAACCAACGAACTGCTATAAAACCGTCCGATTGTGCACATTTGACCACGGTCGGTTATGTGTGTCAGTCAACATTTTACATTTTGATATAACCGACCGCCTACGGTCGGTTTTAGTTTACTGACGTGGTGCCACGTTGTGCCACGTGGTGACACGTGTTGTAAGTGGACCCACATATTAATTTGTGAAAACTCACATAACCGACCACTTCATACGGTCGGTTTTAGCCTTAAACCTGACCATGTTGACATAACCGACCAGGCTTTAACCGACCACTGCATACGGTCGGTTTTAGCCGTAAAACCGACCGTTTATGATTATAACCGACCGTATGCAGTGGTCAGTTTTGTCCTGTTTGCTTGTAGTGAAAGGATTAAACGAGTAGTTTGTTCTCCCTTTTGGCTACTATGTTCTGAAGAGATGTTAAAATAATTGTTTAGTTATAAGTCATTCACTGCATATACAAGGAGGAAAATAGTATGTAAATGTCATTATCGAAAAGTTTTTTATTAGTGCGGTTCAAATTCATAATTTTTAGATATTTAATTAAAAATTCAATCGTATGAATAGATCTAGTGAAAATAAATAGATTAACAAATTTTTAAATGATTTAGTGATTTGGATTAATCATTTAAAAAAAAATTAATCGATCAATCTCTACCGTTAACATTATATAAGAAAATAAAATTATTATAAAATCAATACTTTACAACTTAAATTTTTATAAAAAATATTCTACAACCGTATTTTGACATAATCTTCACATCCATACGGTCGTCATTAAAAAAATATTGAATGAATATGATACATAGATGTATTTTGATAATCTCATGGTTTTATTAAATATTTACAATTATGCCATTAAAACGTATCTAAACTCTCTACTTGGGAAAATTTTCTCATTTATAAAAATAGTTAAAATTTTATGAATACATAATTAAAATTAGATTAATTTTTTTTAAAGTTACTGCATCGATTTTTTTTTTCCAGAGCATTTCTCGCTCAAGTCGATGAGATATAAAGTCTTCTTAAAAATTGTGAAGTACATATACATTATTTGTCAAAACACATTTGAAAAATTAATCGTAATTATGATTTTATTTAAACCCTTATCAATTAATTATTAGTATAATGTTTTATTAGATCTACGATCTAGAATATAGAAACACATCACTCTCTCATAAATTTAAACAAACGAATCCAACGGAGTATTTAGGCAAGTAAAATTTAATTACCTTGTAGAGTTATTGCTATAAAAAAGGAGAGATAAATTTAGGTAAGGAAAACATCCATATATTCAAAATATTATCAAACATCTTTACTTTTATACTATGTTATTAAAAATAATAAATTAAAAGTTTGGTCGGTTCGTCGATATACATTTATATTTTTAATTAATTACCCTTACTTGTTTAGTTTTATTTAATTATTTTTATTTTGGATCCAAAATTAAATATAACAACATATTTAGACCTTATTTGAAACCTATTAAACGAATCTAACTCTTTACAAATTCATTCTAATTAAAACACATTCAATTATTTAATTTAAATACATATATAAAGCCTATTTATCTTAAAATATGTGATTAATTATTTTAAAAATTCATTGTAATCACAATATTTATAACAACATTCAATATTCAAAAGATAAAAAATATAAAAAAAAGAATAAAATTTTAAATTAACCCGTGCATATAGAACGAGATATAAGAGCATGTCCAACGGTATTAGCTAAAATGGTTGGCTAAAATAATATAAATTAATAATTATGTAAAATTTGCTGATGTTTTACTCAAATGGAGTGACTATAATGATTTGATATATTTTAAAATAAGTATGTTATTGTTATTTCAAGTTATTATAAATAGAATATATATTATTTCAAAATGGTAAGAGATGATGGGGAGATTTGCAACAGGTCTTTCAAGTTTCGACAAATATGACCAACATTATAGGTTTACTAAATTTTTACCTGAGGGTTATGTTCCATGTATTTTTATTTTACATATTATCTATAATTCTATTTATGGTATATCACATGAATATTTAGCTAATGGTTTTTAACGCCGGAGATGCCATAATCATCCCTTAGCTAAAAATCCAAATTATATACTTTAAATATAAATTATAGAGAATATGTTAAAATTTGGTCGTAACAACCACTAAGTCCTGTAACAAAATTACATGTCAGCTATTATCATATTGAAGTAATCAATACTATTATATAATAATAGACGAAATATTAAAAGTTTGGTTGGTCGGTATGGTACGTTGTGATTTTACTTAATTGTCCTTTATTAAATTCGTGTTTTTACTTAATTAACCTTACTTATTTATAAAAATATATTATTAAATAATAATATTACCTATTTATAACCAATTACCTTTTTCACCTAAAATACATTATTATTTTTTTCTAACAAATTCCCCTACTTTTTCAAATATATTACGGGCAATTACCTTTTTAACTAAAACTTATTAGTTTTTCTATTTTTCCTTACAAAACCCCCTCATTTTCCAAAAATATCACGGACAAACCTTTAGTTATTTATTTTTAAACCTAATATTATAATTATTTTTTTCAAAGTTTACCAATTTTAACATGCCTACTTATTTTTCTTAACAAATGCAATTACTAAAAATATTAAAATATAAATAATCAAATACCTATTTATAACCAATTACCTTTTCAGCTAAAACATATTATAGATTTTTTCTAACAAATTCCCTCATTTTCTAAATATATCACGGGAAATTGCTTTTTTCAATTTACTTTTTCTATTTTTCTCACTAAAATTCATTCTTTTTGTAAAAATATCACGGACAAACCCTTTACTTAGTTATTTTAAAACGTAGTTAAATCATTTAAATTATTAAATTTTAACCTTTTCCAAAAATATAACGAGCAAATCCTTACTTATTTATTTTAAAATTTGTTTTAATGTTTTTAATTAATTAAAAGTGTTTAGCTATTTTAACATGGCTACTTATTTTTTTAACAAAAACAATTAAAAAAATAATAATAATATAATAATTAACAATCCGAGCATCACACGAGTTTTAAGCTAGTATATTGTATTTATAATTAACTCCTTATATATAATAAGCGTAAGGGAGATTTTATCCAAAACTTTGGTCGGTCAATGTACTACTAAAAGTATATGATCCGTTGGATTATAAAATTATAAATATTCAAATAGATGAGGCCGTTAGATATAATATTAAAAATTGTATTTGATTAATAATAGGATAGTATTTAAATACTAAAAGATGTATTTTGATAATTTAAACCAATTATAAATGGGTTTTCTATATTGAATAGAAATCTTTATGTAAAAATTCGTAATTATCTTTTCTTTTTAGTTTATGGATAGTTCCAGTTAGATAAAAATTATTAAACCATCATTAAATTAAAGATAATTTTGTTAGCTTCGCATGGGCCGTAAAATCGTTAAAATCCGTTGTCTAAAACTCAAGATAGAGCCCAAACAATAAAATGATTATCTAAATTTTAATAAATATATTTTTATTGTAGCACCAATTTAATTTTTTTCCTAATTCTTTTAAATTTATAAATTCTATTTTTATTTCAATAAAATATTAAAATCAATTTAAGAAAAAGTTAAAATCGATCTGGTCCGTGTACGATCACTATACGACCAAATTAATAATTACAGTTAGATTTTAAATAGATCGATGAGAATTGTTAGATCTAATATTAAAACGTGTATTTGATTAATAATAGAATTATATTTAAATACTAAACAGTGTATTTTGATAATTTAAAAGTTTTTTATGTAAAAGTTCTTAAATATCTTTTCTCTTGAATTTATGTATAGTTCCAATTAGATAATAATTATTAAACCAAATATCAAGATAACAATTCATATTGATTACAATATTAAAAATTGTCAATATAATGTTTATGTATATAATACTAACAATGATACACGTGAACCTACATAGACTTACGAGAACTCCTGTACATAAATAAATTTAAACACTTTTTTTTCTGAAGGAACATAACAATTTGATTAATCCAAATTATAATTATATTATTTTACATATAACAAACAAAAAAAGAATAATATCAAAATATTATTAAAATATTGAGGGTTTCATATTCATAAAACGATAATTTTGAATATCTATACTATATTATTAAAGCCGAAACATTGAAAGTTTTGGTTTTCGGTTAACGGTCGGTTTTTGGTTTTCGGTACTTTTTCTAATTAATAAATTAATAATATAATCAAAATTCGGGAAAGTTTTATTCTACATTGATATTTCACTATATTTTACTACATAAAAATCAAATAATATTGAAATCTAATCAAAAAAATTGAAATGTGGGATCTAATTTGTTTAAATTTAGGATACTACAAATATACTTCTTTCTTTTTAGGATAACGAAATCTACTACAAATCAAATCTTTTATGGAATTGTATTATTGTCAAGTTACCAAAATAGTAACTAGATGATTGACTTTTATAATTAAAATATTTTTTTTCTAACAAAATCTACTCCTTTTCCAAAAATATCATTACAATTATCTTTAAATTAAAACGTATTATCTTTTATATTTGTTATTACTAAAATCTATATTTTCCAAAAATATGAGGTGCAATCCTTACTTATTTATTTTAAAACCTATTTTAATACTCTATTTAATATATAATAAATAATATAAAAATAGTAACTAACTAATTGCCTTTTATAATTAAAAAAAAATCTAACAAAATCTACTCCTTTTCCAAAAATATCACGACAATTACCTTTAAATTAAAACATAATATCTTTTATATTTGTTATCACTAAAATCTCAATTTTCCAAAAATATGAGTTGCAATAATTACTTATTTATTTTAAAATCTATTTTATTACTCTATTTAATAAATAATAAAATAATATAAAAATATTAACTAGCTGATTATCTTTTATAATTAAAACATTTTTTTTCTAACAAAATCTACTTATTTTCCAAAAATATCACGGGGAATTACCTTTAAATTAAAATATATTACCTTTTATATTTGTTATCACTAAAATCTCTATTTTCCAAAAATATCAAGTGCAACTCTTACTTATATATATTAAAACTTATTTTAATACTTTAAATTATTTAAAAAAAAACTTACCTATTTTAACAAGTGAACGTATTTTTTTTAACAAATACAATTAATATAATTAAAACACATCATCATGAGGTGAAATCTTTACTTATTTATTTTAAAAACTATTTTAATACTCTATTTAATAAATAATAAAATAATATAAAAATAGTAAATAGTTGATTGCCTTTTATAGTTAAAACATTTTTTTCTAACAAAATCTACTTCTTTTCCAAAAATATCACGGGAAATTACCTTTAAATTAAAATATATTACCTTTTATATTTGTTATCATTAAAATATCTCTTTTCCAAAAATATCAAGTGCAACTTATATATTTTAAAACCTATTTTAATACTTTTAATTATTTAAAAAACTTACCTATTTTAACAAGTGAACGTATTTTTTTAACACATAAAATTAATATAATTAAAACACATCTAAAAATATTACGTGCAATTATTATTTTTTAATTAAAACATGTTAAATTTTCTATTTGTCCTTATTAAAAAAACTTACTTATTTTAACATGTCAACATATTTTTTTAATAAATACAATTAATATAATTAAAACACTTCTAAAAATATCACGGTCAATTACTTTTTTTAATTAAAACATGTTAGATTTTCTATCTGTCCTTATTATTAATTTTATTTTATTATAAAATAATATTAATAATACCTCATTTATCTTTCTCGGCCTCATTTGTATTTTTTTTTATTTTTTTATGTTTCAGTGAATATTTAAGTTTCTCATTTTATAATTTATCATATTAATTTTTACTTTTATTTTAATATTTTACGTTCACATTAAATTTTTTAGTTTATTATTTTTAAGGCCCGTGCCTTGCACGGGTTATAGGCTAGTAATACTTATATTAAAATGTGTATTTGATTAAATGTAGGATTATATTTAAATACTAAGAAGTGTGTTTTGATAATTTAAACCAATTATAAATTGGTTTTCTATATTGAATTGAATTCATTATGTAAAAATTCTTAACCATCTTTTATTTTCGGTTTATGGGTAGGTTAACTGGTCAAGTTAGATAATAATTATTAAACCATCATTAAATTAAAGATAATTTTGTTAGTTTCACATGGGTTGTAAAATTGTCAAAATTAAATTTATAAAACTCAGGATAGAATCTAAATAGTAAAGTGAGTATCTAAATTTTAATAAATATTTTTTTTATTTTTGTAGCACCAATTTATTTATTTTCCCACTAATTGTTTTAAATATAGAAATTTTATGTTTCTTTCAATAAAGTATTAAAATTAATTAAGAACAAATTCAAATCGATAAAGAATATAATAATATGAGAATAAAATTTTATATAATCATAACATAATTTTTATTTTGTTTAATAATTTTTAAGTAATAATGTATTTTAAAATTTTATATACACTGTAAATAAAACCGAAACATTAAAAGTAAAAGCAGTTAGTAAGATAAGCAGTTAGTAAGATATTTATATTAGTATATACTTGATATCCTTATTATATTAAATCCTTAGAGAAAAGTTCTATGGAGAACTAAACTTAACTGGAGACACATCTTACACCAATTCGTTTCTATCTAATCCAAGGGTACATATTATTTTGTTTTACACACTTATAAATTGGTTGTATGTAGGCATATACAACTTATACATGTTACCAATAACGTTAACTACATTACATTCATTCTCACGTCTTCCATTTTTTTTATTCAAAAAATTTGCACAATTTTAAAATTCTATGTTATTTTGTTTGCAAAACTTTTTACTTTCAATTATTGTATTCATAATTTTTAGTGCAATATATTATTATTTTAATTTAGTGCATTACTTTAGTTGCAAAACATTATTATTTTACTATTTTATTCTTTATTTTTGCATAATTTAATTTTTTACACATTTTTTTCATTGTTATGCAGTAAGCATTGGTTTTTTTTATTTGTAAAACATATTTTTTATATGCAGAATTTTTTGTTTATAATATTTGCAGTACGATGTTTAATGATATATATCCTCCCAAATCCTCCCAACTTGCTAAATAAAATGTCGGATGTTGTAGGTTTTAAGAACGTGGATGGTTAAAAAGAACAACATGTGTAATTGTGTATAATAATATAATTTTGTTATGTTTAATTTTATGAAATATAATAAAAAATGATGACAATTGAATTCAAGTTAATCTAAGGGGGTAGAATTGGTCTCCACGTCTTCACCTTTTTGTTAGTCTCCGCTGAACCCATATAATAAACACAATAGGGATTTTATCCAAAATTTTGATCGTACGGTCTTGGACAACCAAACTAATAAGGACCATTAGATCTTAACTAGATAAATGAAAATCGTTAGATCAAATATTAAAAAAGTGTATTTTATTAATAATAGGATTATATTTAAATTCTAAAAAGTGTATTTTGATAATTTAAACCAAATATACCAAATATAAATAAGTTTTCTATACTGAATAGAATTCTCCATGTAAAAAATTCGTGACTTTCTTTTCTCTTTCATGGACAATTTCAGTTAGATAAAAATTGTTAAACAATCTTTTAATTAAAGATAATTTAGTTATCTTCATGTGGGGTGTAAAATCGTTAAAATCTAATTTTTAAAACACAAGATAAAGCCCAAATTAGTAAAGTGGGGATTTAAATTCTAATAATAATTATTACGTCATCATTATTTTAATGCCAATTTAATTACTTTTTTCTAACTATTTTAAATTTAGAAATCTATGTTCAAAAATTCAAATCAACAAAGAATATAATAATACGAGGATAAAATTTTATAAATTTGTGCATATTTTTTATCCTATTTTATTAAATTTTATATCATAACTAATTAAATATTATTTATTATTAAATAATAAATTATACGCAAATGGTGATTTTGTTTTATAAGAACTCATAGAGACCTAATTTCATTGTTAGCAGGACTGTATTCATATTTAAAAATACCGTATTTTGAAATTTTAGACTCAGCTACAGAATAGGCCTAACTTTTTTAACCTATATACATTGTAAATTATTAAATTCGAAACTTTAAAAGTTTGTTAATTAATTAATATAGTACTTTTTTGAAAAATCGTACTTTATAAAAAGTATTATCAAATAACCCATGTCTGCAAGAAAAAAAATGAAAAAAATTCTTATTTTTCAAAAAAACCTGTGAATTTTAATATGTTGTTGGTAGATTCAAATATTAGATCATTCTACGTGATAATTTTACGGTTATATCTAATGTTTCTTAACAATTTAATTTGAAAGATCCAACGATTATGGATTGAGTGATCAAGCGACCATACTTATAAGAAAGCTTTCATTATTTAGTCTTTAATATAATAACATAAATATTTACGGGATATACTAGAAAAAAATGAATTTTATACAGAATTTTGATCGTCACGGTGTACTACTTTAAAAGAATAACTATTACAAAAAAATTTATATTTTAATTGATAATTTATTTTCTCAAAAGTTCAAAGTTCCCGCATCTTTAACATACACTAGTACAAAAATGATCTTTTACGTCGCCTATTATACGTCGGTTCTATCCAAAGGCGACGTATATAATTCTACTATATACGTCGGTTGAGTAAAAGACGACGTATATAATGACATTATACGTCGGTTGAGAAAAAGGCGACGTATATAATGCTACTATATACGTCGGTTGAGGAAAATGCGACGTATATAATGCTACTATATACGTCGGTTGAGGAAAAGGCGATGTATATAATGCTATTATATACGTCAGTTGAGCAAAAAGACGACGTATATAATGGTACTTTATACGACGGTTTTTTTAATCAACGACGTACAAAAGCTCAAACTTAAAGTAACATAATAATATAAATTTGGACTTGCTCAGTATACTCTCGAAGTCTCATCCTCGACTAAACGAAAGCCCCAATTTAAACCCTAGAGACGAAAGCTCGGTCTCTATCAATTCAATCCCTAGAAACTCTCTCTCAACATCTGTAAGCCATAGGCTAATTGGGTTCGAATTTGTAAGCCCTGCGCTAATTTGGTTCGTGCCCTAAATGGATTAATTTGTAGGATTTATGGATGTTGGTTCTTGAGAACTGGATTTGTATACTCTGCCTTTCAATTACAATTGGCTACTTCACTCTGCTCCAGGTTCGTACTTTAAATTTATGTGAATGTATATGAATATGTATATATATATATATATTGATTTGTTAAAGCTTGTATATGTGTGTGTGTATATCGATTTGCTTATTGTATATGTGTGTATGTATATTGATTTTGATGCATCTTTATAAAGACCGTTCTCTTAGAATGCTTCTAATGGACACAAGTAAAATTTTAAAAACATAAAATCTGTTGATACCTGATACGATAACTAGTATGTGTGAGTACTTTCGATTGCAAAAATTCTACTATGTTGCTTGCTAACAATGAACAAATCAGTGGATTACTCTAAACTCCTATGAGTTTATGAACATTATTAATGTTTAGTTTTTAGTAATTATAAATTAAATTGTCATGTAGAGGTTATCTTTTTGTTGTAGGTTCTTTATCAATTTCTGGAGTACTGATAAAGTTGTTCAAAGAAATTTGTACTCTTAGCATTTGGTTTGGCTTGTAAACTGCCAGCCATCTATTAAAATGCTTTCTGTAGTAGTTAAAATTTATCAATAGATGATTACTGTTTAAAACCTTTCTGTAGTAGTTAAAATGCTTGAGAGCTTAAAGTAAAATACTTTTCAACAATCAATTATTATGCACATGATATTGCAAATTACATGTACACTTGTGCATCAGCCATTGCAGCTTTATTTAAATATTCCAGATATGTAAAATTTTACAGTTTCAAGCCAAAGTGTTAGTTGAGATATCAGATCATATCTCCTTGCACACTCAATCACTCATAAACATGTACTCTCATGAATTCCATAGTTCTTATGTTATTTGTTAATATCGAAGCCTAGTTTGCAGCATACTTGATCACAACTTTTAGGATGACATTAATTGCATTCTCAGGAACCATAGTTGATACCAAGATCTGTCATCCAACAGAATTTGACTTTTATCTATGCAGCCATGCTGGTATTCAGGTAAAATATCCCAAGTCTTATATTGGAGATGTAACTAAAGATAAAATGCTCTCCTAAAAAGATTATTTTTTGGTTTCACAAATGTCGAATTAACTGGTTAGATAAATTGTGCAACAAGCTCCTCTGTAATTGGCTTAGTTTATTCTTTGACTTTTTAAATTCTCACATTTTTTTCATGACAGGGTACAAGTCGGCCAGCGCATTACCATGTTCTTTGGGATGAAAACAATTTTACAGCAGATGGAATTCAGTCGTTGACAAACAACCTTTGCTACACATATGCGAGGTGCACACGATCAGTTTCTGTTGGTAAGCCTAAGCTGCTGCTCTTCATTTCTATTAATTGTTGGTCACAGTGTATGCACAATATAATTCTTTGTATAAAGCATACCTCAGACCAGAAACCAACTAGCATATAATTTTGAATTGGAATATGAAATCTTTCAGGAGAATGCTTTGCCTCAAATTGTCAAAGCCTTATTTCCCTGGATTCTCTTAATTCTCACATACTCAAAGTGCTATATTAAGGGCTTAATGAACACAAAAGTCCTATAAAGTAGAAAAATAGACTTTGTGCCACAGGATGAAATGATCAAACTATTTGGTGGCCCAAGTTATGTCATGGAAGTAAGATACAACATTTCAGCACTTTTAAGAAGTGTGTATAGAACCCACTAATCAATAAATTCTTTTTACGCTTTGTGCAGTTCCTCCTGCTTATTACGCGCATTTAGCTGCATTTCGAGCCAGATTCTATTTGGAACCTGAACTCCAGGAGAATGGATGTGGTGTTGGTCAAGGTATGAAGAATACTCGAGGCGTTGGAGAGTCGGGAGTACGTCCATTACCAGCCCTCAAAGAGAACGTGAAAAGAGTAATGTTCTACTGTTAGTATTAGTAATGTGGGAAAGCAGGAAGAGCTTTCTACATGTATATGTTTGCATTAACAGTTTTAGATGGCTGGCAGTTTACAAGCCAAAGCAGGAGCAATAAGATCAGACTGTCAGCACTTACAGTTTGTTATTGTTATCGTTTTCTGCAGGTTATGGTTTCACAGGCCCTGTAAAGCTGATGACTGGATATTGTTTAATGTAGGGAGTAGAAGGCATTTTTATCTTTTCTTCTTTCTGTTCTAGCATCTGCTGCTGCTGCTGCATATTACTTAAGATTCACATTTTGAGTATTATGATAAACCAAATGTTTTTGATATGCAGATTGAAAGCCCTACAGCTTATAATGGACGAGGCTTTGTTTCAGGACAAATGTTTGATAGGAAAGGACAGGTTTAGAATCATTAACATCGTTCTTCATTGTCCAATATATATTTTTTTGGTCTCCTTGAGTTATGATTTATAATACAAGTGTTTGTGTGGATTTTGCTGGCTAGCTGATCGCATCAGTAAATCAAGAGGGCGTATTTAGGAAGAAACCAGATCTTCCAAACGTATCAAAGCTGTAATCTATGGACCTGAACTGAGAAGGAAGCACTCAGCCTGTTTTCTACTAGTGTATTTCAGATTTGTATAATTAGAATGGTTTGTATTTCAAGTATGTGATAATAATTATTTTAATTTAATTAGTCACTTTGTTGAGAAATTTGGGTTGCAAGTTTTATTATTATTTTTGGTTGTTAATAATAGGAATTTTGATGTATATATAAATATAAACAGGGGAAAAAATGTCATTTTTCAGTAGACATACGTAGGCCTTTTTGGTCTTATACGTCGCCCTTTTTGATCTTATTCGTCGCCTTTTTTTGATATTATACGTCGCCCTTTTTGATTTTATACGTCGCCCTTTTTATGACATTATACATCGCGCTTTTTGATCTTATACGTCGCCCTTTTTATGAAATTATACGTCGTCCTTTTTGGTCTTATACGTCGCCTTTTTAACCGACGTATATGATGCTTTATACGTCGCCTTTTTAACCGACGTAAAAGATGGTGACTTTATACGACGCCCCTGTATACGTCGCCAAAAGGGCGACGTAAAAGACCAAAAAAGGCGACGTAATAGGCCTGTTTTGTACTAGTGATATTACAAAAAAGAGTATATTATATTTTAGCAATAAATATTTTAAAAAAATATATTAAACAAATATAAATATTAAAAAAATTAATGATGTTATCCTGGTAGTTTGGTCCTAAATAACGCTAAAACATTCTCAACCGTTAGATCCAATACTTTTAAAAATAGACGATCAAGATTATATCATATAAAAAGAAGTTATTATCTAAAAATGCTATAAGTTAAATGATATTATATTAGGATTGGATTTTCCAAAAAGCTAAAACATAAAAATAGTTGTAATTAAATAAGGAAACCCATTTAATATCAAAATAATAAAAATCGTTTAATCTTAAATAGATAGGTGAAAACCGTTAAATTTAACATTAAAAACTGTATTTGGTTAATAAATGGTATTCTAATAATCTAAACTACATATAAGTAGATTTCCTAAATCGAATAGAATTCTCAATATTAAATTTCGTCACTTTATTCTCTTTTTATTTTTAGAATAGTTTTTAATTGAAAAAGAACTATTAAACCACAACTAAATTAAAGATTATTTTGTGAATTTCACGTGAACCGTAAAATTGGCCAAATCTAACTTTTATAACTCAATATAAACAAATATTAAATTTAGCGTGTAAAATATAATAAATATCAAATTTTTAAATGTAATATTTTTTGGCTAAATCTTTTTTAACAATAATTTAATCATGTAAACTAATAACTTTTAAATATTGAAATATTCATAAATAAATATAATTATAAATATTAAAAAAACAATCGTATGTTCAATAGGTAATTAAAATATAATTATAAACAAAATAATTATAAATAAAATTTAAGTAACGCATTGCACGGCTATAAGCTAGTAACTTAGAATAATAATAGAACGGATGAGATATCTCAAGTCTCTTATTGTCCAAGTGATCGGAGATACTCTAAGCTTACTAGCTTTATAGGCTGTCGTATAAATCATTTATATAATTATTTTGTTAAAATTTTATTTTTCTTAATTTTTTTTAAAATGTCAATCTAATTTAATTACAATTTTATAAATTATAATAATAATTAAAATAAATATATGTTGTTTACTAATTTTAACTTTTGGGATATGGTGATTTTTTGACAACCAAATTATATTAACTTCATTTAAAAGTAATACTAATGTTTGTAGCTGTGAGGAATCGAACCGTGATACACATATTAATATTACTTCAAAACTGACTCTTTTACCCCTGACGACCATACCACATGAACTCTTTTAGGCTAACAAATATCTTAATACTACTATAATATTCAATTTTATATTTTTTTAACACTACTATAATATTCGGATACTAACAAATATCTTAATACTGTTTTCTATAAATTTACAACACTGACAAAGGAAAAATAAACACTTGCAACATGTTTCCTCTTTTATCTCCTGTATACTGTATGTCGTTTTTTTCTTTTTTCTTAATAATAATTTGTATGTCCTTTTTTTCTTAATAATAATTATTAATTTACTGATTTAGCCCTGACGACCAAACCACTTAAACTCTCTTATGCCAATTATATATAGGATATAATATAATATAATATAATAATATAATAGGATATAATTTATCTAATTTTCGCTTGTATCGATAAAATACTCTAAATAAAACAAAAATAAAAATAAAAAGTGCACGTTAACGGCGGTTTTGTTCAATTTATTTGTACTTACTTTAATTAATACTACTAATAATCCATTTTCTAAGTTAACCTAAAGAGGCTTCATTCACCGTCATCGCAGACAGTAAAAACATAGGTTCCTGGAAATTCACTGATGTTGGGGGTAATGAGAAGTCGGCTGCGTGGATTAATTCAGCGAGAAGGAGCCTTTAAAGTTTCCAAACACACAATCACAAATGTATCAAGAATAAATCAGTGCCATGCACTCTCGTTTCTCTTGCAGGCCTCTCAATTCGGAGAATATTCTACATGCAAATACAATGAACTCCAGGAGGCAGCAAAAAAATCAGAAAGATCTCATACTTATCGAATGGTGAAAAAGCCCAAAGAACCAGAGAGAAAGGAAGTCACTAAAGGAGATATTATTGATTTGCATGACCTTCTCTTCACCGAAAACAGGGATTACCTCATCAAATACAAAGATAACCAAAAGGTAGCTACTGGATATTCTACTTGTTTTCGTGAAAGCATATGTTTTTCTTGTATTTATTATGTTTTATCATTATTTGTTTATTCTTGTAACTAGAGTATACATCAAAAGTTAAAACTTTAAAGTTCTAGTTAGGAATCGCCCATCGATCTTAACGCTTGAAGTGGCAATGATGAGATATAGTAAGTGAAAGCCTAGGATTAGCATTTGTAGTTACGGAAGCTACCGTCATTAGCATGCATGTAGGGTTTGCAAAAATGAGATTCTGTCAATAGACCAAATTATGAGGCGAGGCCATATCACCTTAGTACCTCATCATGTGTACTATATATTTTGTAGGTTAAAGCAGAGCATCTGGCTGGCAAGGTTATTGTTTTATATTTCTCACCGCTGAGTACTGATCCTTTCTACATGTAACAGCCCGACTTTTCGAACTATTAATTCTAAATCAAAACTGAAATAAAACTCATTTTATTAACCAAAAATCTAGTACAAAGATAACTATTACAAAAGCGTAGCTAACAATGATCTAAAAGATAAACTGCTCCAAAACTAAGCTCATCCAAACTCCAATGCTATCCAACTCGATCTTAACTCGAACCTGAAAAATTGTAAGGAATGAGCCATACAGCCCAGCAAGAAACCAATCGATCCAACTAGTCGGGCAAATAACATATATACATACAAGATAATACGATATTCAATACAATACAATAACGATACACAATATATAACTTTTGATTCACATATTCTTATTCTTATTCGATACATACAATACGACACCACATAACAACAATAACTCGAAACCCACAATTCATGCCACGACCACTACAACCCGGTGATAACGGTCCTAAATTTTCAGAAAACTGTCACTATAACCCGATGACAACTGATAGGCTACGTATAGCCCGGACCCATCCCGGACCCATCCCGGACCCCGGATCACTACCAAAGAACCCGGACGCATATCTCAATCATGGTCCACCAGCTAGTCTGGATTCATGTTCTGTCATGACTCACCTTCAAGTCCTAGCCCGTATCGGAGTCCTGGCTCATCTACTAGTCCGAACTCATATCGTAGTCCGGACTCACCTACAAAACTCGAGCTCACAGGTTGGGCTTAAGTTCAAAGTTTAATCCATCCCTGGCGACAAAGGCAATAACGCACATGAAGACTACACATTGGTACGTGACGTGGTCGGGTCATGACCGATGGCCACACCTGGTGACGACACGTAAAGATTCCTAATGATTGGGATAATTATTTCCTATTTAAACCACACGCCAGCAGGAGCCTGGCACATGCTGCCACAATCCGTCACCTGGACACGTGCAATCCATCAACATCACCCAGGTGTCCTACCTACCTAGGATTCAACGCTCATGATTGCAGGTACAACCCCTAAACCCTAATCCTGGGCCTATATATAGACCAAGGAGGAAAGGTGCAGGGGTGACATTCTCTTTTACACACCTAACCTATACACACACCCTCCATATTTGGATTTCTCTATATTCCTATCTCCCTTTCCAAAGCCGTTACTTATTCTCACGCCGGAGGCGCCGCCAGGGTCCAAACCCCCCTCCGGTGTTGTTTTGCAGAGTCCCAACCGCAGCGACACCGCTTCCAGGCGTGGGATCGGCCGGGAAGGTCCTAGATCGGGATCCGGAGTTATCATTTGGCGCTAGAAGGAGGGGAACCTTGTCTTTTGGTCTCGGTGCCACTAGACTCACCGTCATCAACAAGCTCCTTCATCTTTGAAGGAGTCCTGATTCAGTCCAGTAAGATCTAAACAAACCCACCTTTTGTAACCATAAAAATGAATTCTTTAGCCAATCTCTTTAACGTATGCATGTTCCTTAACCTTACTTGGCCTAGATCTGTTTATTTTTAGCCTTGTTTAGCCGTATTTAGCTGTCTTGCTCCAGTTATTGCTTAGATCTACATCGTTCTCTTGTAGATCTGCCTTGAAAACCTGTTTTCTTGCTTAAAGAAACATTAAACCCAGAAAGTGCATGCATACGTTGATTTACCTTCACTAAATAAACCCAGATCTAGTTGAGATTTTCTTTTCCATCGGAAATTGTTACAAATTGTGTCAAAAATTTTGTCGCATAATTGTTGTTATTGAACCATGGCTCGAGGAAGCAAGTCCACAATGAGACCCGCAACTAGCACCCCAAGACAAGAACCAACCCCCAACCCGAACCCTAATACTGTGGAAATACCAACACCCCTGGCCCTAGCATCTCAGATAATCCGGCCTAATGATGCCCGGGTGGAAATTGAAGTTAACAAATACAAGTACACTGATGTTGAAATGGAAGCCGGACTCATGGAGAACCTAACTGGGAACCAGATTGCTGATGCAGTCCGGATGTATAAAGAAGCTCGGATGAACGAAGTAGATCAAAATGAGCACTCTAATGATTCTGGGGAATCTCGCCGATCCCGTGGCTCGGTTTTTGACCGAATTGGGGGCAGAGACAAGGAAGGCCGGAAGAGAACACATCACAGAACCCACAGTAAAAACCAAGACACTGAAGCTGAGAAACTCAAGAAACTAGCCGAGCTAAGGGAGAAAATCCGGGTTGAAGAACAGGCTAAACTCGACCTACGGGTCCAGAAGAGAATCCAGGAGGAGGAAGCCCGGATTCTGGGCAAAACTCATGACAGAAGAAGGGCCCGGGCCCCAAGTCTTGACATAATATCAGATGAAGAAGAGCCCCAGGAGGACTTGATGGACATGATCCACGAACTACAGAAAAAAGTTGGCCAGGATTCGGGAATTGATATAGGGGATACCTTGACACCATTCAGCTACTCTCTAGAGGCCACACCCAGGCAGAAAAATCTCAAACACTACAACTTTGATTCCTTCAATGGCTTGGGTGACCCCGAAGAGCATGTTAATTACTTTGAACAAATTGCAATGATATATTATTACAATGATCTAACCAAATGCAGGTTTTTCGCCTCAACCCTCAAATCCGGGGCACAGAGATGGTTCAGCCGAATCCCTTCTCGAAGCATCCACAATTGGAAGCAGTTTCGGGAATCCTTCTTGAGACGCTTCCGAGCCAATAAGACCCATGAAATGCACATGTGCCACCTAGAAACAGTCCGGCAAGCTCGGGGAGAGGCGTTGGCCGCTTATATGAAACGCTTCCAGGAAGCAATCAACAATGTGAGCAACCTGGATGAGCGTGAAGCACTCACAATTTTCAGAAGGAATCTGGACCCGGACAACAATGAAAGATATGTCCTTGACCTCATCCACAAGGAGCCACAGAGCCTGGCGGCGGCCTATTCCATGGCAGCCCGGTTCATCAAAGAAACAGATGTCCTCCAAGCTATGAGGATGACCAGACAGGGACTCTCTCCAACCCGGACTGATGACCGTCCAAAAAACAATTTCCACCAAGATAAAAAGTTTAAGCCCAACAGACAAAGCAACTACATCCAAAGCTCCCAGCTTACAGTACCAGCTCTTCTCCCGGACTCTAGTCAAAAGAATGAGTCCGGACAGACCAAACCCAAGCGTGAGCCCAGACCCGAGCCTAATTGGACTCCTCTCAACCGGGCTCGCGCGGACATTCTTAAAGAGGTACGGGACAAACCATTCTATTACCCTCCCAAACCAATGCTCACAGCCCCAGAAAACCGGTCAGTTCACAAACATTGTGACTACCACGAAACCCACGGGCATACAACCGAAAATTGTCTCTCTCTGAAATTCTTTGTTGAAGACCAAATCAAAAAAGGCAACATGGGGCAGTATGTAGCCCGGAGGGTTGCGGATCGAGGAGAGGGGTCCGGAAAAGACAAGAATGTTGTGAATGTGGTCATGGGAGGATCAAATTCACCTCCGAGAAGCCCGGACTCCGGAGACGAAGTAATGATGGTGCAGGCCTGTCCGGAACAAGTAATAACCTTCAGCAAAGATGACTTTGAAGGCATCAACCCGAACCACAACGAAGCCCTGGTTGTGAGTCTTGACATAGCAGAAAATGAGGTCAGAAGAGTCCTCGTTGATAATGGATCTTCTGTCAACATTCTTTTCAAACATACAATGGACCGGATGCAGCTGGGCAGCATAAGAATGAATGATTGCAGGGAGGATCCCCTCTATGGATTCGGGAACAACTTGGTCCCCATCCAAGGAACCCTTTATCTACCAGTACTGTTTGGCACTTTCCCGAAGCAGGTTAGCAACCTGGTCAAATTCTATATCATCAACACTCCCTCCTCGTATAATGTCATTTTGGGAAGGCCAGCCTTGACAAAGCTCCAAGCTATAACATCAACCCCACATCTAAAGTTTAAGTTTCCAACACCCGGAGGAATTGGCGAAGTCCGGGGAGATTTCGAGATGGCTAGCAGATGCTATGGCCAGGCCTTGGTCATGGCTGAGACTGACCCGGAGAACAAAAGGAAGGCGAACTCTTACCAGAAGAACATCAGCAGAAAGAAGCACAGGTACAACCAGAAAAAAGAATCCGGAAAGGAAGTCCAAAACATAGAAAATACATCAGCCCAGACTTACCTTGACCAGGTGGTGCAAGCCCGGGTTCAACAATATGTTTCAAAATCAGAAATGGGAAAGGTGGAAGCTGCTGTTGAACTCGAAACCATCGAGTTAGAAGAAGGGAACCCGGAGAGGAAGGTTAAAATTGGAACCGGGCTGGACACCGTATTCAAGAAGGAGTTAACTGAGTTACTCCGGGAGTATGCAGACATTTTTGCTTGGAGCCCGGACGACATGCCCGGACTCCAGGAGTCAGTTGCTATGCACAGCTTAGATGTTGACCCTAGAAAGAAGCCGGTAAAGCAGAAGAGGAGAAACTTTGCCCCAGAAAGACAAAAGGCAATCGATGAAGAGGTTGAAAAACTTCTCAAAACAGATATAATTTGTGAAATCAAATATCCGGAATGGCTTGCGAACGTAGTCTTAGTCAAGAAACCAAATGGAAAGTGGCGAATGTGTGTGGACTACACTGATCTAAATGCTGCCTGTCCAAAAGACCCTTACCCACTTCCAAGTATTGACCAGCTCATAGACGCAACAGCCGGGCATGTTATGCTGAGCTTCATGGATGCCTTCTCCGGCTATAATCAAATCAAGATGAACCCGGCTGATATAGCCAAGACTGCATTCATCACACACCGGGCTGTTTATGCCTACAAACTCATGCCATTTGGACTAAGGAACGCTGGGTCCACATACCAGCGAGCTATGGTGGAAATATTCAAGAGTCAGCTAGGAAGAAACCTGGAATCCTACGTTGATGACATGATAGCCAAGTCCACCAAAGTTCAGAACCACATTGCTGACTTGAAGGAATGTTTTGACAACCTAAGGAAGCAAGAAATGAAGCTGAACCCAGAGAAATGCACTTTCGGGGTGGAGGCTGGAAAATTTTTGGGATTCATGATTAGTCAAAGAGGAATTGAAGCTAACCCGGAAAAGATCAAGGCCATAAGAGAAATGAAGGAGCCCCGGACTCAGAAGGACATACAGAAGCTAGCCGGGTCCCTGGCGGCTTTAAGAAGGTTCATCCCTAAACTTGCTGAACGCTGCTTACCTTTCTTTACACTGCTTAAAGGAGCTCAGAAGAAAAAGGAGATTATTTGGAGTCCGGAGTGCCAGAGCTCTTTTGAATCAATTAAAGAATACCTAGCCGAACCACCGGTTTTGACCAAACCAGAACCCGGAGAGCCACTCAGCCTCTATCTCTCTGCAGGAAGCCTGACTGTGGGGGCAGCTCTAATCCGGGATCATGAAGGCCAGCAGAAACCAGTCTACTATGTGAGCCAAGTGCTCAAGGATGCTGAGATACGTTATCCGAACCTTGAAAAATTTGCTTTCGCTTTGGTAACTGCATCTCGTAAATTGAGACATTATTTCCAAGGGAGAGAGATTAAGGTAATAACTGATCAACCACTCAGGAAAATCATTCACAAACCTGATATCTCGGGAAGATTGGTTAACTGGGCTATTGAGTTAAGCCAATTCTCCCTCACCTTTGTCCCAAGAACATCAATCAAGGCCCAAGTTCTAGCCGACTTTATTGTGGAATGTTCTTTTCCCGAACCTGTTCACACTTTAATGGAGACAGAACCCGGGGAAGAGCCCACACCTGATCATGAAACCTGGATGTTGCATGTCGACGGCTCATCAACAAGCGAGAGATCGGGAGCCGGACTTGTACTCAAGAGCCCGGACGGTTTTAAGATAAAGCAAGCAATCGGATTTCAATTCCAAGCAACAAACAATCAGGCGGAGTATGAAGCTATTTTAGCCGGACTCCGCCTAGCCCGAAACCTGAGAGTGAAAAAGCTAAAGATTTTCAGCGATTCCCAAATAGTGGTCAAGCAAACAACTGGAGATTATGTCGCCAAAGACCCAATTTTGGGAAGGTACCAAGCCCTGGTTCAAGGTCACCTAGCCGTAATACCACAATTTGAAATAATCCAAGTCAGTAGAGAAGATAACACTGAGGCCGATATTCTATCCAAACTAGTCCAAAATTCAGCAGAATTGGATAGTTCGGTCTACTTTGAAGATTTGGAAAAACCAACGGTGGAGAAAGAAGAAATAATGGAGATAGACGACCAGCCTAGTTGGATGACTCCAATAGTCGTATATCTGGACAAAGGAGAACTCCCGTCTGACAAGAACCAAGCTCAAAGGTTGAAGGCCAAGGCCGCTAAGTTTTTTCTGGAAGATGGAATGCTTTATCGCCGGACTTACTCTGCACCAATTTTGAAGTGTGTTGGACCGGTGGACGCTACATATTGTTTGGAAGAAGTTCATGAAGGCATATGTGGTGACCATATGGCTGCCAAAGCCCTGGCACACAAGATTATCAGACAAGGTTACTACTGGCCAACAATACACAATGATGCTGTAGATTTCGTGAAAAAGTGTAAGAAGTGCCAACTGTTCAGTAATGTACCAAGACAGAGCCCGGTCATGCCTTCTTCAGTCCTGTCTCCAATACCATTCGCAGTCTGGGGAATTGACATCATGGGTCCCTTCCCCCGGGCTAAAGGTGATCTGAGATATTTGCTAGTGGCAATTGATTATATGACCAAGTGGGCTGAAGCTAAGGCAATGAGAACAATCAACCAGCAGGATTGCATCCGGTTTATGGACAACATCCTAATGAGGTTCGGGCTACCAATGGTCCTAATTTCTGATAATGGGCCACAATTTGTGGGATCCGAGTTCGAAGGCTACCTGAAAGAAAGGGGAATTAAGCACAAAAAGTCATCGGTTGCATACCCAAGAGGAAACGGCCAAGTTGAAGTTACAAACCGGATTCTGCTTAGAGGAATTGAGAAGAGGTTACAAGAAAGTAAGAATAAGTGGCCTGAGGAGCTACAAAACGTGTTATGGGCATACAGGACTAGTCCCCGGACTAGCACTGGCGAAACCCCATTCAAACTAGCCTACGGCACCGAAGCTTTACTACCCATCGAAGTGGGAAATCCTTCCCACCGGGCCATAAATTTTGAAGAAATAGCTAATGAAGAAGGGTTACAGACTAACTTGATTTTGATTGACGAAGTCCGGGATCAAGCTATTGAGAGGATGGAAAAATACAAGGAAAAAACTAGAGCGTACTTTGGGAAGAAGGCCCGGGTTAAGAACTTTCGAGTTGGAGACCTGGTCCTTCGTGATACAGAGGCGTCTGATCCTACCAATACCGGAAAACTCATGCCAAAGTGGGAAGGACCATACAAGATAATGGAGGTAATTCGGCCCGGAACATACAAGTTGGTTCATATGGATGGATCTGAGGTCCCCAATACTTGGCATGGCCTTAGACTCCGAAAATTTTACCAGTAAGAGGATTGCAGCGACCGGATAAAGAATAAGGAGCTCCCAAAAGCCCAGATTAGAATAAGAGCTTTGTATTCCTGATTTTTCTATAAATAAAACCGGTCTCGATGTCTTGTTTCTTTTCATATTATCATGTATATTTAAACTTCCAGTACATTTCAATTTTTGTAATGACCCGGGCTCAGAGCTATAGGCATAACATGTAGCCCGGGTCCTCAGCAATATGCAAAATCAGTAACCCTGGCTCGGAGCCATAGGCAAATATTGCAGCCAGGGCCCCCAGCAATACGCACCAAAACAAATCAAGAGTCCGGCTCAGAACCAAGCCATGAGACCGGACTCACGAGCAATATGCATCAAACAAAAATCTTAGATTCTATTCTAAGTACTAAATCTAGAGTCCGGCTCAGAACCAAGCCATGAGACAGGACTCACGAGCAATACGCATCAAATGAAAACCTTAGACTATACTCTAAGTACTAAATCTAGGGTCCGGTTCAAAATCACGTCATGAGACCGGACCCATGAGCAACATAAATTTAGCAGAGGAATGCACAATATCAAAAACATCAGAGGCAGGATTGCAAACGATAGTATAAAGAAATTAGAGCAAATAAAGAGACCCGGGCTGGCCGTACAACCCGGAAACATCCCCAAAAGTTTGGACCAAAAAACAGCAAATAGAAGTTACGTTACAGAGATCCCAAATACAAAATGTTCAAAACACATGATAAGTTAATCTTCAACAGGTTTAGTCGGGGAGGGCACAATCGGATTGGAAGGACGAGGGAGGAAGCTCGGATTGGGGCCATCATAAGGCTGAGGCTCTCCTTTCCCCTGCTCGATTGAGAGCTTGGCAGCCAGGAATTCACCAATAAAAGAATCCCAGTCAGCAGCAGGATCGGTTTTGATATGCCTTTCAGCAACAAGCCAAGCCCGGAGAATATCAGGGGCAGCAGCATCCGCGATAGATTGGTCATACTCCGGACCTTCTTTGAATTCCGCCACAGCAGCTTCACGGGACTTGGCTTCTCCAAGAAGGAGTTGTTTGTTGAGTGCATCCAACTCATCGGCTTTCTTCTCAACCTTCGCCATGTCAGCTTGAAACCCGGATAGCTTGGAAGTGAACTCCGATTCCTGCTCGGCATTTTTGGCTTTTATAGAAGCATTCTCCAATTCAAGGTCTCGAATCCGGGCATCCTTTTCGTTAGCGAACTCGTGTGCAGATTTTCTTTCGGTAATAATAATGCTGGCAAGTGCGCTGATTAGACTACCGGTCTACAAAACAGAAATCAAAAATCAACAAAGCGATAGAGAGAATTACAAAACACAAGGATAACTTTCAAACAACTTACATGTGCCCAGTGGCCAACGAGGCGTTTCAGGCAAGCATTGCTACCAGCCTCTTCCATCTCTTCGAAATCCGAGTCAGTAGGAATATCAGCGCACATACCAGCAAGTTGCTCCAGAGTTAAGTTCCCAATTCGGATGGATTCATTATCCGGACCCCTCCCATCATTATCAGCAACAATTTTATCGACAGTGGCTTTCGCCTTTGCAGGCGTTTTCTTCCCCACGTGAATCTTCCTCTTCTTTGAAGAACGAGGTCCCAAGTCCTCGACTAGCTCAACGTCAACAGCATCAGCCACAGGTTCGGGTGGCGGGGGAGCCGGGGCAACAGACTCCGCACCACCTTCCTTCAACGCACTAGAACCGGACCCCCCAATCTCGACCGGACCCTTGGTGCTGTGAACACCTCCGAGTTTCCTAAAAGAAGCAGCAAGAGCATTCGAAGACATGATCGTGTACAACTCGGGTTGGAAGTACGGCAAACCTGCATAAAGGAAAGAGCAAATATCAGTATATCAAAAGAATTAGTCCGGTTTACAAAAAGAAGAATTACGACGACTTACATCCAAGCTCAAACAACTTATCATGTTTCATGAAACTATCCCGAGTCATTTGAAACCCGAGGCATTCACAAAACCGGTGAATTTGAGTTAAGGCTTCTCCTTCAAGTGTATAAGTATCAAATACTTCTGCTTCAGCTCCAGAAACTATATATGGCAGGAACTCCAAATCCAAGCCTTTCAAAAATATCAATTCACCACTCCAATACTTCAAGGTAGATTGCTGTATGACAGGTTTAGCAGTTCCGGAGGGATAACCACATTCTTCAGCCCGGAATCGGATTTCGTATAAAGGTTCCTTGTTAGATTGGACTAGTTTAAAGAGTTGGTGGAAGAGTCGTAGTGTGGGCTGGTACCCCATTTTATTGCAAGCAGAAAGGAACCAGGTCATCCACTTAATCCCGTTGGGGGTAATTTGCATTATTGAAATTCTATATACATACTTACACAAGTGTTTTATAAATTGATGGCACCTGGGGTTCCATCCGGATCGAAGGGTTTCTAGCCAGACGCCAACGTAACCGTCCGCAGGTCTGTGGTAAATCCTTTCCCCGGGTTGAGGCCATCTCCAGCTGATTTCAGGGCCCAACTGAAAAGCAGCCCGGACCAGTTTGTCCATCTGAACATCCGGGAGACTAGAAAATTTCTCTTTCAACGGATATGGGGCCTCACTAATACCCATGCTAGAGAAAGCAGCATCAAAAACGGAGGCATCGTATGGCCCTGGATGTCCGAATTCTTGTCTGCTCCGGTAACAAAGGCTAAGGTCCCTATAATAAAACTCCTCTTCTATAGCCGGATCTTTCTTCACGAAGAAATAGCTAGTATCCGACCAATATCCGTCCGGAGTACTGAGTACACCACCACGGGGAGGCTCATGAACAAATAACTGGGTTACTAGAGGTCCGGATTGTTTCTTCTTCTTAGCCATTCTACACCAATATAATTCTATTATCTCTGGATTACTAGAAGGTGAAGACTCGCTACAATTAGAAGGGTCGGAAAGGGGAATAAGAACGCGACGGGCTCGAGACTTAGTCCGAAACATAAACCTAAAAAGACCAATTTCAAGTAAGTTTTATTATCTCAGTACGGATTACGTATTCTCAATTAGACAAATCTTACCTAGAAGTCATTCAATATCCATATTTTACAATAACCGGATCAAAAATCAGCCAAATAGTAAACCAGTCAAATAATTCGGATTAAACCAAATCCGGATTATACACAAAACCACAGAAACACAAATCGTCAAAAACAACTAAACCCAAACACATACTACCAAAGCAAGATCAAAATACACATACATACAGAAATCCTTACACAATACCCAAACCAAGAACACCAAGAATACAGAAACCCAGAAACTCAAATAGCCCAAATCACAGTTTTATAACACATGCAACCAAAATTGTGACCAAATTGAAACAAACAAGTCACCACAACACAAAGACAAACAGCAATATCGAATAAGACCAAAAACTATTCGAAACCACAAATCAGAATATGAACAGTTAGAGCAAAGGGGCAGATATGGAACGGAAAGGAAAAAAGCAAAGTAAAAAGCAAAGGGAATCAGGAAACTTACAAGAAGCAGGAGAAAAAGGACGGCGGTACGAGATCCTTCGCCGGAAAGTGACTTGCAGGGACGCCGGAGAGAGAAAAAGAGCGAAGAGGGTTTTCGAAAAAGAAGTAAAAATTGGAAATGAACAGTGGAGCGTCTTTTATAGAAGGGAAGGAAAAGAGCACATAAAAGGACAGCTGGCAGAATCCCATTGGCGGCCAAGAAAATATAGTACAAAAAGAAAAATACAAAAATGAATAAAAGACAGGAGTATTAATTGTGACAGCACGCTACGTCTGTTCCCGAGGTGGAAAAGGGCAACACATTTTCAAAGCAAAAGGGGGGAAATATTGAAATCCTTTCATATTCCCGAACGGCCAAAATGTCATACGGTCCGGATTCGTTCATTTCATTGCCTCCCCTCACAATCAGGTTCATCACTCTCAACCCCGGGTTGCCATCTTTGATAACAATCCGGGTTGGGGGGCAACAATCAAGCCAGGAAATTTTTCTAAGTTACCCAAGGCCTACAGCTTTGGACTTGAGAAAGAACCATGACTTACCCCTAACACCGGATTGCCATCCTTGATAACAATCCGGGTTGGGGGCAACAATCAAGCCAAGAAATTTTTTCTAAGTTACTCAAAGCCTACAGCTTTGGACTTGAGAAAGAACCCTGACTTACTCTCAACACCGGATTGCCATCCTTCATAACAATCCGGTTGGGGGGCAACAATCAAGCCCAGAAATTTTTCTAAGTTACCCAAGGCTTACAGCCTCGGACTTGAGAAACAACCCTGACTTACTCTCAACACCGGATTGCCATCCTTCATAACAATCCGGGTTGGGGGGCAACAATCAAGCCCAGAAATTTTTCTAAGTTACCCAAGGCTTACAGCCTCGGACTTGAGAAACAACCCTGACTTACTCTCAACACCGGATTGCCATCCTTCATAACAATCCGGGTTGGGGGCAACAATCAAGCCGAGAATTTTTTCTAAGTTACCCAAGGCCTACAGCCTCGGACTTGAGAAACAACCCTGACTTACTCTCAACACCGGATTGCCATCCTTCATAACAATCCGGGTTGGGGGGCAACAATCAAGCCAGAAAATTTTTCTAAGTCACCCGAAGCCCCAAAGCTGTGGACTTGAGAGAATAAAGACTCACTCTCAACCCCGGATTGCCATCTTTGATATCAATCCGGGTTGGGGGGCAACAATCAAGCCAGGAATTTTTTCCACGTTACCTATTCAAGAGCTTCTACTCCCCCATCCAGAAAATCTGCATAAGGGAGTGGGGGGCAAATGATAGGCTACGTATAGCCCGGACCCATCCCGGACCCCGGATCACTACCAAAGAACCCGGACGCATATCTCAATCATGGTCCACCAGCTAGTCTGGATTCATGTTCTGTCATGACTCACCTTCAAGTCCTAGCCCGTATCGGAGTCCTGGCTCATCTACTAGTCCGAACTCATATCGTAGTCCGGACTCACCTACAAAACTCGAGCTCACAGGTTGGGCTTAAGTTCAAAGTTTAATCCATCCCTGGCGACAAAGGCAATAACGCACATGAAGACTACACATTGGTACGTGACGTGGTCGGGTCATGACCGATGGCCACACCTGGTGATGACACGTAAAGATTCCTAATGATTGGGATAATTATTTCCTATTTAAACCACACGCCAGCAGGAGCCTGGCACACGCTGCCACAATCCGTCACCTGGACACGTGCAATCCATCAACATCACCCAGGTGTCCTACCTACCTAGGATTCAACGCTCATGATTGCAGGTACAACCCCTAAACCCTAATCCTGGGCCTATATATAGACCAAGGAGGAAAGGTGCAGGGGTGACATTCTCTTTTACACACCTAACCTATACACACACCCTCCATATTTGGATTTCTCTATATTCCTATCTCCCTTTCCAAAGCCGTTACTTATTCTCACGCCGGAGGCGCCGCCAGGGTCCAAACCCCCCTCCGGTGTTGTTTTGCAGAGTCCCAACCGCAGCGACACCGCTTCCAGGCGTGGGATCGGCCGGGAAGGTCCTAGATCGGGATCCGGAGTTATCAACAACGGTCCTTATTCTTATTCGATATTTTCACAAACCATGGCACAAATCAGAATCACAAGATTATCGTCTACACATATCACATATACATAATACACATCACATCAAAATATATCATCACTAAGCCCATGTTTACATAATCAAAATAAACACACACAACACATAGTTTCGAAAAACACTAGAAAGAACAATCGGAAACTTACCTCAACGCGAAAAATCAACAATCAAATCATCCTAGAGCACGTACCCAATTCTGACCAGAACTGTAATTACTCTTTTTGACCATCTAAATGACGTTTTCATGGAAAACTCAAAGGACGAAAGTTGTAGAGAATTAAAAGACCTTTCTAAAAAGATATGACTCATCAAAATCGGAATTATAACGAATCGGGAATTGAATAAAACGTCTGCTGAATGTGAACAGAAACTGAAAAACGAGTTCTGTTTGTGTTTTATGATTTTAAGAACAGTTCGGAGCATAATCTGGAAAAACACTGTGAAATAGAAATTGTAGGAAATTGAAAGAGCTTTCCGACAAGTCCAGAATCATCAAATTCAGACTTGAGATGAATTTACTATGAATTTTATAAGACTGCTGATTTCTGTACTGAAGAGACCTACGAATTTTGGTTAAAAAAAATTAGGAAGAAGACTAAGATGTTTATATAACAATAAAAAACCCTAACTCCAGACCTACAAGTTAACTGTATCCAAATCTGATCCATATTTTAGGCCCATTAGTCTAATTTAATTTTAAATCATATTTTTTTTTCAAATTCTTTCATTAATATTAATCTAAAAATTACGGGATATTACATACTACCCTCCTTAAAAAGAATTTGGTCCCCAAATTCACAACAATCCTATACTCCAAAAACTCGTGACACATATATTCCAAACATCAAGTTCTAAACGACTCTAAAGGATCGCATCCTAGGGAATGTATTAGTCCCATACCTAACACACTCCGAAAGACAGTCTGCTCTGGATACCAACTGTAACAGCCCGACTTTTCGAACTATTAATTCTAAATCAAAACTGAAATAAAACTCATTTTATTAACCAAAAATCTAGTACAAAGATAACTATTACAAAAGCGTAGCTAACAATGATCTAAAAGATAAACTGCTCCAAAACTAAGCTCATCCAAACTCCAATGCTATCCAACTCGATCTTAACTCGAACCTGAAAAATTGTAAGGAATGAGCCATACAGCCCAGCAAGAAACCAATCGATCCAACTAGTCGGGCAAATAACATATATACATACAAGATAATACGATATTCAATACAATACAATAACGATACACAATATATAACTTTTGATTCACATATTCTTATTCTTATTCGATACATACAATACGACACCACATAACAACAATAACTCGAAACCCACAATTCATGCCACGACCACTACAACCCGGTGATAACGGTCCTAAATTTTCAGAAAACTGTCACTATAACCCGATGACAACGGTCCTTATTCTTATTCGATATTTTCACAAACCATGGCACAAATTAGAATCACAAGATTATCGTCTACACATATCACATATACATAATACACATCACATCAAAATATATCATCACTAAGCCCATGTTTACATAATCAAAATAAACACACACAACACATAGTTTCGAAAAACACTAGAAAGAACAATCGGAAACTTACCTCAACGCGAAAAATCAACAATCAAATCATCCTAGAGCACGTACCCAATTCTGACCAGAACTGTAATTACTCTTTTTGACCATCTAAATGACGTTTTCATGGAAAACTCAAAGGACGAAAGTTTGTAGAGAATTAAAAGACCTTTCTAAAAAGATATGACTCATCAAAATCGGAATTATAACGAATCGGGAATTGAATAAAACGTCTGCTGAATGTGAACAGAAACTGAAAAACGAGTTCTGTTTGTGTTTTATGATTTTAAGAACAATTCAGAGCATAATCTGGAAAAACACTGTGAAATAGAAATTGTAGGAAATTGAAAGAGCTTTCCGACAAGTCCAGAATCATCAAATTCAGACTTGAGATGAATTTACTATGAATTTTATAAGACTGCTGATTTCTGTACTGAAGAGACCTACGAATTTTGGTTAAAAAAAATTAGGAAGAAGATTAAGATGTTTATATAACAATAAAAAACCCTAACTCCAGACCTACAAGTTAACTGTATTCAAATCTGATCCATATTTTAGGCCCATTAGTCTAATTTAATTTTAAATCATATTTTTTTTCAAATTCTTTCATTAATATTAATCTAAAAATTACGGGATATTACACTACACGAGAAATTATATAACACTGTTGAAGGATTTATACATTGAATTACATCCTCGCAATGGTTTCGAGATCATTTTTGTTGCTTCTAAAGATGTTGGTCACAAACATGTCCTTCACAGAGACTCTCAAAAACAATTCGAAGAAATGTTTTCTTCTATGCTATGGACTGCCATCCCATTCTCAGATTTACCATCCACTAACAGTTTGGCCAGAAGGGGTTTCCCTGAAGTATACAATTATCCTAGACCTAGATTGGTGATTGTTGACTGTATGGGCATGGTTTTGCAAAGTTACGGTGCTTGGGATATTCTTGCACGTTATGGATGCTCAGGGTATCCTTTTAGTCATGAAAGGATATCTGAATTGAAATCAGATGATGATGATTCAATTGCTAAGCCCTCCTTGCACAGTCTTCTGGCCTCCCCTAAACGTGATTATGTGATCTCAAACAAAGGAGACAAGGTAATTTTTTTTTACATTTTAGTACATTCCAATTGGTATAAGTAAGCATATTCACACCAGGCTCATGCATCAGAAATTCCATAATATTTACCTCAGATGTTCTTAAATTATTTTAAAATCCATTCAGGTGCCTATTCATTATACTCTTGAAAATAAGGTGGTGGCATTATATTTTTATTCCCGTGACTATTTTGTTAATTCAAAACTTAAAAGTGCTTATGAAGAATTCAGAAAGAGTAAGAAACTCTTTGAGGTTGTGCTCATTTACGAACCTATTGCTTATACAAATGAAGCATCATTTTGGGAGTTGTTTAAAACTATGCCTTGGTTGGCACTTCCTTATAACGACCCTACCAGTAGGAATTTGACGTGGATTTTTGAGCATAACGCAGCTGGTGCTATGTTTGATGAAGTTGTACCTGGTCTTGTGATTTTTGGACCTCATGGCAAATTTATTGATCCCTTTGGGGCTGAAATAATGTCCAATTTTGGTATTCCAGCATACCCATTTACCTGTGCAGCAGCTGTGAAATCAGAGATTGAGAAAATAAAGGATTTGAGATTGGACATGCTCTGGGACCGAAACACAGTGCTTAAAGGAAAAGACGGATACGAGGTAAGTTGGATTAATTTATTGGTACCTTATATATGTATATATCTCAGTTCTCTACCGTATCTCTAATTGAAAAGAAAGACAGAACATAAGCTGTAAAATACATCTAATGCTTAGATGCTAACTCTTGTAGGTTCCTTTCTCTCAACTATCTGGGAAAAGAGTCATTGTAATTTTTGAGATTTCAGAAATCTGTAAATATGATGATACTGAGTTCCTAGAGATGTTAAAAGAAATGTATTTTCTGTGGAAGGGTACATGTCATGAGTTTGAAGTTATCCATGTAGTTGACGAAGGAAAGGAATCATCTCCTTTCAGAAAACATCTTGGAGATTTTCCGTGGTTGGTATCATGTGCAAATGAGTTGTCACTGCCACGCGATTTCCTTTCCTTTTCTTTGAAGAAAGAAAGGTTTTGCTCTTTCAATTCATTTGTTTTCTTTGATCCAGATGGAAAAGTGAGTAGAAAAACTATATGCCCTCTGAATGGTTTTAAAACTTTAGAATTCCCCTTTTGTGGTGATGGTTTAGAAGAGCAAGCCTGGGAACAATTAAGGATATGCATTGGATGGAGGGAGCCGTGGCCGGAAGGTGAGAAGCAGCAGATCTATACATTTGACAGAATGAATGTTCCCGCCAGTGCGAGAGATTTTTAAAATTACTAAAACAGAAAGAATCATCAAACCTCAGTAGGGACAAGACAACCTTTTTCTTTGGAATTCTACTCGTATATTCTACTCGTAAAATTACTTAATTTTCTGTAACCAAAAATCACTTTTTCTCTCAAGTAATGGATAATATATCTGCAATTTATTTTGGTTAACCTTTTTTTGTAGTCGGTGTACTCTTGTGTGTAGGCTCCTTTTGGCCTATTCTTGCGCATGTCACGAATTTATGTGTTCATCGTCTTTAATTTGAGGATGTGGGAACACCATTTTTTAGTGTTTGCTATAGCTTGTTCAGCTCGATAATAACTGACTTTAATGTCCATTACAGTTGAATAATATGGAATGAAATACAAACATGGATAAGTTTAACAGATCATAATTGAGTTGTAAATTGGAGTAATATAGAGTTCAGACTAAAGAAACAAATGACTCGGAAATACTCAGAAATCCTACTCAATTATATAGCTTTTGATCATATGGCCTCCTTTGTAATAGGATTATTCGGTAGCTTCTCAATAGGCTTCACGTAAATTCCAATACTCTCTATGCCATCACACAAATACGTGCCAAAGAATCCACAGAATTTGTTAGGGCCTATATCGTAATGAAACTCAGTTTCAGTTTCTAACGGCCTACAGACTGGACTTGCTTCAAACGGTCCGTATTTGCTTTTGTTTGTATGAAAAGTAATTGATCTCAAGTACTGTTTCTTTGAATAAGACTTATATCCTCTATACTTGCCGCTTACTCCAGTAATGAATTCAGACGGATAATCAAGCATAACCTGCATAATTATCAACAATGCACTTTAACAAATTATAGAATTATAGTAACTAATATTGCACTTGGATCACAAGGGTAACTAACTTACGGTGTTTAACGAATTACTCCCAATAGCATTGCTACTTCTAATCTTTTCCGACATCACAAGCTTATTTCCTCCTTCCTCAACGTAAAGAATTTAAATATAGAAAATGCTACCGTTACCCCGAAAAATTAAGATTTGTGCAATTTCAGAATTTACTTGGTGATCAAAAGCTTTTCCTATAGTCAACCATGTTGGCCCTGCTTTAAACATCGCAAGAAATGATTTTAATGCAAAACTGACTTAATTTAAGATTAGATGGATAGAAGGTACTTATATATATACACACGCCCAAAGACGAATCGATTTGAGTCGTTCAATTCTCTACTCTGAATTTGAACCTATTACAGACTTTCAAACAATTAATAAATAAGCCAAGTCCTCTCACTTTCCTTTGACTTCCCGAGGTTGGTTTGTTTCCAGAGAAAAGGGAAGAAAATTTTGCACAAGAAATAATAGAATTCAGTTTCTAATATTTTCAAATAATCTATACTCTTTATTAATAAGCAAAACAATTTGAAAATGGCGCGCGGTACTAAAGTACCAACGTACCAAATTTGGTTATCACTTAACTTAATCCGGGTTCGATTCCTCGCAACTACATAATTTTTTTACTTTAAATTCTTTAGCTTCATCCAGAGTTCGATTCCTTACAACTACGTAATTATACAAGATTTATTTATACCAAATTTGGTTATCACTTAACCCGGGTTCGATTCCTCGCAACTACATAATTATACAAGATTTATTTATTTTAAATTCTTTAGTTGCATCCAGGGTTCGATTCCTTACAATTACGTAATTATACAAGATTTATTTATTTACTTTAAATTCAATAGTTTCATCGAGCGTTAGATTCTTTGCAGCTACGTAATCATACAAGATTTATTTATTTACTTTAATTTCTTTAACTTTATGCACAGTTCGAACTACATAATTAAATAGTTATTTATTTATTATATATTTTTATCATTCAATTCTCAAGAAATACATTTTTAAATAATATTTATTAATAATTTATTAATACTAATATTTTAATGTCAACTCATACTCGGCCCGTGCTTGGCACGGGTTATAAACTAGTATTTGTTATTTATAATTTCCTCTGATCAAGATAATGAAATTTTAATGTTCCATTACTATTGAATACTAGCGTAACAGCCCGTGCAAGGCACGAGCCTCATAGAAACGTCAATAATTTTTTTGCGAGGAGGTCGATTTATTAACGTGAGGTTTGTGTAATCGTAAGTTTGATCGTGTAAGATGAGAAGTGTGAGTTGTGGAGAGTAGTAAAAAATTTTGTTGGCGAATAATGTAACAACTTTGAATGATGAACACACCCTTGTCAGGTTTTGAGACTTGTTTTATATATTAATTAAATAATTTCTCACTGAATTTCTTCATATATCGAAATAATTTTATAATTAAAAATACATTAGATGATAATATTTGCAATTTATCATAAATTTGTAATATTGCGTACCATTTTCATGAATCAAATACTTGTAAATTTGATTAGATTTCGTAATATTCAACTAATATCTATATGATAAAAGACACATGATTATTTATCGATGTAAGAATGATTAGACAACATTAATGACTTGTGCATATATATAATTTCCAAACAACTATTTTTTGGTTCCATCTTTTTTTCCCCTTCATATAGAGTGGATTCATGTTATAATGACGTAAGTAAATGTTTCAACTCAATCATCATAAATAATTGAAATCCTAAATTTTAAAAATTCATATATAACTCAAATTGAATTATCTTATATATCTTTCTCAAAATTCATGTATTTTGCTCAGTTATATAATTTTATAAATATATGGTACAAATTAATGAATTCTGAATCAACTATAATCTATACTAAACTATAATAAACAAAATGGAGTATAATTTATCATTTGGTTCACAACTCATATTGGTTATCCTTTTCAATCAAAATCGATACTGATGGGTATTTGAAGTCAAATTGATTGTAACATCTAGATGTATTACTAAAAGTTATGCTACATAGAAGTTTAAGGTTCGAATCTCATCAACAACATATTAAAATAAATATTTATTACAAATATGTTAAAATTAACATTTACTCTGAACGGCTGATCCGGCAGAACAACTCAAAAATTAAAAACATAATAAAGGTAAAATACGTGAACCACTCGTTACTATATTTAATTTAAATAAAAAAGTAAAATAATACAAAAAATAACTCGTGCTTTGCACGTGTTATAAATAAATATATACTGATAAATATATCATTTTTAAGACTATTTTTTTTATAAAAAAATGTGATAACTTTATAAATGTCCAGGGATTATTCATCTATTTAAAAGTGAAAAATAACCATGATTTTGACCTGAAGACTTATAAGAGGTTATACTGTTTTTTCAATACAAATATTGAATGACATTTTTGTAATAGTAAACTCAACCTTTTCATATACAAAAAAATAAATTTTACTTGTATTTTATTGTGTATTAGCTTCAGTGTTATAACTCGACGATGTTCTCAAAGCCCACAAACCCTATTTAGAATTTCATTTATCAAAATGATTTTATGATATTACGCATCCAATTAATATATTATATAAAATTCTATTATTATTAAAGACTTATACTTTTTTTTTTAACATCATTCAATAATTTTTTACATACAATTTCAAATTTTATTGTTAAAATTTATAGTCTAACTGGTCGTCATTAATAGTTAGACAATTTTATAATTCTTATGATCGAGAAAAATCATATCTTATTTTCATCTATTGCATATTAATCATGTTGATTTTTTATTTAAAACATAGATCATGATTTTGAGTTATCGTCTTTTTGGAATCAATTCAATTGTATCTTCTACATTTTCAAATGTTTATCTTTTTAGTCGAATTATACATTTAAAACCCTCAAAGTCTAAATGTTTGATCAATAAAACATTTCTAATTTAACTCAAATATTTGATATTTTATATACTTAAAAATTATGATATATAGTTCATATTTGACGTAGTTATATATTATGTATGATTTTATAGATAGAATTTATATATTTTTATTTAAATAGTATAATACATTTATATATATCCAAAGAGAAAAATGAAAATGAAAACATTTTTTTATCCAGAATAATTTACATTCATGTGTAACATGTAAAATTATATCATATAAATTTTATTTTCCATACTCATCATTAATCATGACAAAGAGAGTGTAAAGATTTTATTTTTTTAATTTATCATTTATAATGAAAGAAAACCTTTTTTGTAATTATATACTCCGTAATATTCTACATTTTAAATCATCACCCCTATTTTTGACTCGGACATCAGCCGAGGATTAAAATGGTGAAAAAGTGAAAAAATTGACGAAAAAAATTAGTAAATTAGAGATATGCTGAAGTTAATAAAGAATGACATGTAATATTAGAAAATATCAACAAATGAAGTGTTCATTTTGAAAAGAAATTTGTTAAGAAATGAATGTGACGAACATAGTGTATACAACTATAATAAAAATATACAACTATGACAAAAATTTAAAACGATGATTGATCATTTACCTATATATATATATATATATATATATATATATATAATAACGTAAATAAAAAATAATATGGACCAATATTTCCTTTACTCAAAGGTTCAAAGCAAAAAAAGAATATAGAATTTGAGGAAATAATGTGACTTATCTAATAAAAATTTTAAAGTAACCTCAAAAAACAACGTAGCATAGTGGTTATGCTCTGGACTTCTTAGAAGGAGATTGGAGGTTCGATTATCTACATTAGCAAATATTAACATATTTTTGCATAATAATACAACAGTGGTATTTTTGTTATTTTTCAAAAAATAGGGGTAAAATCGTAACTTCATAAGCATTAAAATGACAAACTTTACCCTTGTGTTGGCATATAATATATAGTAACTAGCGTAACAGCCCGTGCAAGGCACGGGCCTGCATAGAAACATCAATAATTTTTTTGCGAGGAGGTCGATTTATTAACGTGAGGTTTGTGTAATCGTAAGTTTGATCGTGTAAGATGAGAAGTGTGAGTTGTGGAGAGTAGTAAGAAATTTTGTTGGCGAATAATGTAACTACTTTGAATGATGACGTACCCTTGTCAGGTTTTGAGACTTGTTCATATATTAATTAAATAATTTCTCACTAAATTTGTTCATATATCGAAATAATTTTATAATTAAAAATACATTAGATGATAATATTTGCAATTTATCGTAAATTTGTAATATTGCGTACCGTTTTCATGAACTTGTAAATTTAATTAGATTTTGTAATATTCAACTAATATCTATATGATAAAAGGCACATGATTATTTTTATCGATGTAAGAATGATTAGACAACATTAATGACTTATGCATATATATAATTTCCAAACAACTATTTTTTGGTTCCACCTTTTTTCCCCTTCCTATAGAGTGGGTTCATGTTATAATGACATAAGTAAATGTTTCAACTCAATCATCATAAATAATTGAAATCCTAAATTTTAAAAATTCATATATAACTCAAATTGAATTATCTTATATATATTTCTCAAAATTCATGTATTTTGCTCAGTTATATAATTTTATAAATATATGGTACAAATTAATGAATTCTGAATCAACTATAATCTATACTAAACTATAATAAACAAAATGGGGTATAATTTATCATTTGGTTCACAACTCATATTGATTATCCTTTTCAATCACAGTCGATACTGATGGGTTTTTGAAGTCAAATTGATTGGAACATCTAGATGTATTACTAAAAGTTATGCTACATAGAAGTTTAAGGTTCGAATCCCATCAACAACATATTAAAATAAAGATTTATTACAAATATGTTAAAATTAATATTTACTCTGAACGGCTGATCCGACAGAACAACTCAAAAATTAAAAACATAAATAAAAGTAAAATACGTGAACCACTCGTGACTATATTTAATTTGATTATAATAATTTAAATAAAAAATTAAAATAATACAAAAAATAACTCGTGCTTTGCACATGTTATAAATAAATATATACTGATAAATATATCATTTTTAAGACGAATTGTTTTTTTAAAAAAAAGTAATGTAAATGTGATAACTTTATAAATGTCCAGGGATTATTAATCTATTTAAAAGTGAAAAATAACCATGATTTTGACCTGAAGACTTGTACGAGATTATACTGTTTTTTCAATACAAATATTGAATGACATTTTTGTAATAATAAACTCAACCTTTTCATATACAAAAAATAAACTTTACTTGTATTTTATTGTGTATTAACTTTAGTGTTATAATTCGACGATGTCCTCAAAGCCCACAAAGCCCACAAACCCTATTTAGAATTTCATGTATCAAAATGATTTTATGATATTACGCATCCAATTAATATATTATATAAAATTCTATTATTATTAAAGACTTATACTTTTTTTTAACATCATTCAATAATTGTTTTACATGGAATTTGAATTTTTATTGTTAAAACTTATAGTCTAACTGGTCGTCATTAATAGTTAGACAATTTTATAATTCTTATGATCGAGAAAAATCATATCTTATTTTCATCTATTGCATATTAATCATGTTGATTTTTTATTTAAAACAGAGATCATGTTTTTGAGTTATCGTCATTTTGGAATCAATTCAATTGTATCTTCTACGTTTTCAAATATTTATCTTTTTAGTCGAATTATACATTTAAACCCCTCAGAGTCAAAATATTTGATCAATAAAACATTTCTAATTTAACTCAAATATTTGATATTTTTTATACTTAAAAATTATGATATATAGTTCATATTTGACGTAGTTATATATTATATATGATTTTATAGATATAATTTATATATTTTTATTTAAATAGTATAATACATTTATATATATCCAAAGAGAAAAATGAAAATTAAAATATTTTTTTATCCGGAATAATTTACATTCATGTGTAACATGTGAAATTATATCATATAAATTTTATTTTCCATACTCATCATTTATCATGACAAAGAGAGTGTAAAAATTTTATTTTTTACATTTATCATTTATAATGAAAGAAAACCTTTTTTGTAATTATATACGTCGTAATATTCTACATTTTAAATCATCATCCCGATTTTTGACTCGGACATCAAACGGGGGATTAAAATGATGTAAAAAGTGAAAAAATTGACGAAAAAAATGAGTAAATTAGAGATATGCCGAAGTTAATAAAGAATGACATGTAATATTAGAAAATATCAACAAATGAAGTGTTCATTTTGAAAAGAAATTTGTTAAGAAATGAATGTGACGAACAGAGTGTATAAACATTAGCATTACATAATTTTGATGCTAATTTTCTTAATTTTAAATTATATACTTAACAAATTATGAGATACATAACATATACAATAGTTCTTATATTAGATCAAGTTCATTACTATATTTTATGTATAATTAATTTATTCTAATAATATAAAATAGTGATATATAATATGATATAAAAATATGAATTATCAACAACAAAACTAAAGTATATTTAATCAAAAATATACAACTATAATAAAAATTTAAAACGATGATTGATCTTTTACCTATATCTATACTATTATATTAAAGACGAAACATTAAAAGTTTTTGTAGTCCGTTGGTAGTCGGTTTGTAGTCTGGTCCTCCATAGTTTGGTAATCCAATCTCTAACCGTTAGATCTTTTAAATTAAATTAATGAGAGCCATTGGATATAATACTAAATATTTTTTGGTATGTTGTGATTTTACTTAATTGCCCTTACTTAATTGTACTTCGTTTTTTTTACTTAATTACCCTTACTTATTTATAAAAAATATTATTAAATAATAATATTACCTATTTATAACCTATTACCTTTTACACCTAAAATATATTTCTTTTTTTATTTCTTCTGAAAGATCCCTTACTTTTTCAAAAATATCACGGACAATTACCTTTTTTAACTAAAACATGTAAGTTTTTTATTTTTGCTTACTAAAACCTCTCTTTTTCCAAAAATATTACAGACAGTTTCATTTATTAAAATAAAATAATAAAATAATAATTATTCTTTTTTATATTTTCTAACTAAAATTTTTACTTTTCTATTTTTTCTAACTAAAACCTCTAATTTTCCAAAAATATCGCGGGTAGTTCTTTTTAATGAAATAAAATAATAATATTTATAATTACTAATAACTAACCGATTAGCTTTTTTTCCCCAAAGCGTATATTCTTTTTTATATTTTCTAACTAAAATTTTTCCTAAGTAAAATCTCACATTTTTCAAAAATATCACATGCAATTTCATTTAGTAACATAAAATAGTAATATTATAAATACTAATAATTAACCGATTAACTTTGTTAGCCAAAGTGTATATTCTTTTTTATATTTTTAACTAAAATTTATTATTTTCTAAAATTATCACAGACGATATTTATCTATACTATACTATTATATAATAGCCAAAACATTGAAAGTTTTGATTTCAATTTTCGGTAATTTATTATATTTTATCTATCTATATGTACTATTATATAATAGCCGAAACATTGAAAATTTTGATTTTCGATTTTCTCACATATATAACATAACTACAAACTCTTTTAATTATACTTTACTTAGAATTCAAAAACAGGACCATTTTTTAGAAAATATTTATATTTATATGTATTACAACAAAATATATTGATAATTTTGACGGTTATCTTTACTGACATGCTTACTAAGCTAATAAACTATTATAAAATCTATAAAAAAATTTAGATTTAAAGTATTAAAGTAGTACTTTTAATTCTTTTTAAAAAGATAGCATTTTCAGAAGTATTAAAATCTCAAAAAATTTAAAAGTAAATTTCAAAATTAATATTAAAGTCGTCCGTGCGTTGCACGGGTTATAGGCTTGTATATATATATAAATAATAACGTAAATAAAAAATATAGATTTATATAAATAATATGGACCAATATTTCCTTTACTCAAAGGTTAAAGTAAAAAAAGAATATAGAATTAGAGGAAATAATGTGACTTATCTAATAAAATCTTTAAAATAAACTCAAAAAACAATGTAGCATAGTGGTTATGCTTTGGACTTCTTATAAGGAGGTTGGAGGTTCGATTCTCTACCTTAGCAAATATTAACATATTTTTGCATAATAATATAACAGTAGTATTTTTGTTATTTTTCAAAAAATAAGGGTAAAATCGTAACTTCACAAGCATTAAAATGGCAAACTTTACCCTTGGCATATAATATATAGTAATAATAGATAGATAGATATCAAATTCTTTTTTTTTTTTTTGAAATGGATAGATATCAAATTCTTAATCTCATTACAAAATATTTGCACCAACTTAATTTTTTTCACTCTTTCCTCTTCACTTTCTTTACTTTAATTTTTTTCATTTCATTTTATTCATAAACACTAATTTTCCTTCTTCCGAACAAATCTAAAACATATATATATTAATAAAGTAAAAGAATACTCCTTTTCTGAAGACTATGAGTGATTCAGAAAAATAAAATTTCAAATGTAATAATCGCCAAAGTACTTTTGTAAATCGAGGAGCATTATAAAAATCAAGGTTGAACTGAAATTTCATATATAGATTTATGAACAAAGGAACATTAAACTGATGATCAGGTCTCTCAATTTTTGTTAGTCGACTTTAAAGATAGTGTTAAAAACAAATATTGAACCCAATTCAGTTTAATTTGTCAAATTGAATTTATAAATATAAAATGAAAGTAAAATGGTTGGACAAAAAGAGTAACACATCACATTGAGATTCTTCTTGTTGTATGACTGCTCAAGCCATTTCTAAGCTAGGTAGGGGTGAGCACGAGGAGTTGGCTGCGTTGGGGGCTAAACATTTCATCCAGTCCATTAAGAAATTGGAACAGCTTTGATTCATCTTTTTGGACTTGGATAGCTGTCAAGAGGGCTTTGACTTCGTCTGAAGTGGTGGTGAGTGTTGGGAGGGCATTCATGACCTCAATTTCTTCCCAGAGCATACCAAGAGAGGTGTAGTATTCAACCAAAGGTTTACCATTCTGTTTTAAATTGTACAGATCTCTGCACAACTTGTACTTTCTTGAACCATTGCTCAACTGAAATCTCTTTTCAAGAATCTTCCATATTTCGGCAGCAGTGTTGACAAACAATATGGACTGTTTGATGGTGTCACAAACATTGTTGTGTATCCAGGAGATCACTATATTATTGCAGGTGTCCCATTGCACTGTCTCTATAGAGTCTATTATGCTCCTCAACTCTATTCCCTCTACAAATCCTAATTTTCGTTTGGATGCTAATTGAATCTCCATGGATCTTTTCCATGTTCGATATTCAGCTGCTCCTTGAAGCTTGGTAACACTGATTGAGATGGGACTATTAGATGGTTGGAGGAAGAGTGGGTTTTGCATATCTGTGAATGTAAATTTGCTAGTGATAACCATTGTCTGTGAGTCTGATGTGACTCTTGCTAGTGATAGCCACTGTCTGTGAGTCTGATGTGACTCTTCAGTGAATGTTTTTATTTTTTTGAAGACTGATGATTAGATGGTGTTTGACAGATGTTCTTGCTAACCCTAGATTGCACTTAATGCTCCGATACCATGTTACTTTTCTGTTAAAGATAAGTGCAAAGTGGATTGAAGAGCAATAATGTTTCACTCAAATATCATAACAGTCTTGGTCATAGAGTTGCAGGTGCTCATCTGTATATAGGCAGCTTACAAACATAAGACAAACAAAACCGCTAGCTATTACAGTTTTGGACTATTAGATGCTCTGTCTTAACAACATCATTGACTTTTCTAACCGACGTTAAAGGACCGATGTTATATCTATTATTTCTAGTAGTGCATACCAACCTCTATTTGTATCAAAAGTTATTGATCTCAAGTATCTTGTACTGCAAATGTTTTGTACACACTTATGCAAGTAATGCACTCCGATGATAATCAAGCGTAACCTAACATCAGTTACATTCAGACAAATTAAAGAATTACATATAAGTATTCGCAAATTTAGATGAACGAAGCCTCCTTACCGAGTCTAACCACAAGCTACCACCATTACCACCAATCTTCTCGGACAACACAAGCTTATTCCCTCCATCCTCACAGTAAACAAATGAATAAAATTAATGCGACTTTCACACTGGGAAATAAAGATTTGTGTGATTTCAATTTTCCTTTGTGATCCAATGCTATCCCATCGCCCCATGTTGGCCGAACTTTTAACATTGTGAGAAATGTTATTTTGGTGAAGTTAGTTTGCTACTGTATGAGATGAGAGAATACAGGGATATAAGTTATGTTGTGAATATTATATACTAGTGACTAGCCAGTAAATACATTAGAGAAAACCAGATTTTTCTCTAAATTCTCAGAAATCAGAAATTGAAGTTTCAAAAACCAGAAAAGTATGGAAGTATGGGGCACAAAAATGAAACAGATTTCAAAAGCAATTAACGATTTTTCAACATGATAAAAATGAACTTTGAAAAGGCTAGAATACGGATATATAATAACATCTAATGTTCTTTCAACATAAGAGTATAAGATAAAAACAAGTGTTCGAAAAAGAACAAACAGAACATACAGATAATAGAACACTTACGAGAATTCACGGATCTTGAACTATATGATCATCACAAGTAAGTAAATACATACCTCCTGACATGGTGACGATTAGTTGATAGCAACAAGGTCTTGTACTGTTATGCTTCAATGGAGAAGTATGGATTTCTCTATCTTCTCTATATATACGTTAATTTATGTGTTGTGTATGTTCTTAATCCCACACATTTGATGGAAATGGTGGAAGTATATATAGATAGATAGAGGACCATTCAGCTCACCTTTATAATTACCTCTCAATTAATTACCCATCAGAATTAATTAAGTAAGGCATTTTATCTCTTGAGTTTCCTATAGACCACTTTATGAGAAATTTATTATTATATATTATAATTTCTTACAAAGAGTTCAGAACTTTCATGAGAAAAAGAAGCCTGCTTGCTGGATCAAGTCTAGCTGCGCACCATTACTTGCTAATTGGACACAGACATGCGTATTTTTTACAATTAAGACCAAAATAAACTTTAGATTATAAAATTAAACTGTTTAAATAATGGTCAACAGATAATTTAAGTTCAGATTGATAACAGAGATTGTTTGGAAATATTCAAAATAAACGTCCGATAAGGATAATCAAAGCAACACAAAGCATAAACAATTAGTCCTTATGTTTTAAGGAAACACTAATTACTCAACATAGATATCGAATAACCAATAGCTACATTATTTTATTTCTGACTCTGCTTCATTTGATTGGGTTAATTGTAAGCTTTTCAAGGGGCTTCAAATAGATTCCAATAGTCGATATGCCATCAGAGTTAAAGGCGCCAAAAAATCCACCGAATTGCTTCCATCCTACATAATACTCGAACTCGATATCCTTGATCCTGTCACTTGTAGGGCTTACTTCTAACGGTCCGTGCGTGCATTTGTTTGTGACAAAAGTAATTGATCTCAAGCATCCTAGAGAGCTGCCTTGATACTTGCCGGTTACTCCAGTAAGGACCTCATGCGGATAATCAAGCGTAATCTGCAGTAATAATTATATATAGAGTTACCGCAATTAAACACCGTTCACAATGAAGCCATTATTGATAACTCCAAATCCCGATCTAGTCCTTCCCGGCCGATCCCACGCCTGGAAGCAGTGTCGCTGCGGTTGGGACTCTGCAAAACAACACCGGAGGGGGGTTTGGACCCTGGCGGCGCCTCCGGCGTGAGAATAAGTAACGGCTTTGAAAAGGAAGACAGGACTATAGAGAAATCTCAATATGGAGGGTGTATGTATAGTGTGTGTATAGTATGGGCTAAGTGTGTAAAGGAGAATGTAACCCCTACACCTTTCCTCCTTGGTCTATATATAGGCCCAGGATTAGGGTTTAGGGGTTGTACCTGCAATCATGAGCGTTGAATCCTAGGTAGGCAGGACACCTGGGTGATGTTGATGGATTGCACGTGTTCAGGTGAAGGATTGTGGCATCGTGTGCCAGGCTCCTGCTGGCGTGTGGTCTAACTAGGAAATAATTATCCCAATCATTAGGAATCTTTACGTGTCGTCACCAGGTGTGGCCATCCGTCATGACCTAACCACGTCATGTACCAATGTGTAGCCTTCATGTGAGTTATTGCCTTTGTCGCCAGGGATGGATTAAACTTTGAACTTAAGCCCAATCTGTGAGCTCGAGTTTTGTAGGTGACTCCGGACTACAATATGAGCTCGGACTTATTGATGGACCCGGATTCCGATACGAGTTCGGACTAGTAGATGAGCCAGGACTCCAATATGAGTTCGGACTTATGGATGAGCTATGACTCCGATACGGGCTAGGACTTGTTGGTGAGTCATGACAAAATATGAATCCAGACTAGTTGGTGGACCATGATTGAGATATGAGTCCGGGTTCGTTGGTAGTGATCCGGGGTCCAGGACGGGTCCGGTCTATACATAGCCTATCATTTGCCCCCCACTCCCTTATGCAGATTTTCTGGATGGGGGAGTAGAATCTCTTGAATAGGTAACGTGGAAAAAATTTCTGGCTTGATTGTTGCCCCCCAACCCGGATTGTTATCAAAGATGGCAACCCGGGGTTGAGAGTGAGTCTGGCTTGATTGTTGCCCCCCAACCCGGATTGTTATCAAAGATGGCAACCCGGGGTTGAGAGTGAGTCTTTATTATTTCTCAAGTCCAAAGCTGTTGGGCTTTGGGTAACTTAGAAACAATTTATGGCTTGATTGTTGCCCTCCAGCCCGGATTGAAATGAAAGGTTTCTGGCTTGATTGTGGCCCCCCAACCCGGATAGTTATCAAAGATGGCAATCCGGGGTTGAGAGTGAGTCTTTATTCTCTCAAGTCCAAAGCTTTGGGGCTTCGGGTGACTTAGAAAAAATTTCTGGCTTGATTGTTGCCCCCCAACCCGGATTGTTATCAAAGATGGCAACCCGGGGTTGAGAGTGAGTCTTTATTATTTCTCAAGTCCAAAGCTGTTGGGCTTTGGGTAACTTAGAAACAATTTATGGCTTTATTGTTGCCCCCCAACCCGGATTGTTACCAAGGGTGGCAATCCGGGGTTGAGAGTGAGTCCTGATTCTCTCTCAAGTCCAAAGCTGTAGGGCTTTGGGTAACTTAGGAAAAAATTCCTGGCTTTATTGTTGCCCCCCAACCCGGATTGTTACCAAGGGTGGTAATCCGGGGTTGAGAGTTGTAGTCCGGGCTCGGATTGAATTCTGCGACACTGGAATTAGAATCGATTTCTGAGTATTTTCCCCCCTTTTATTTCAAAAAGATGATATGTCACTTTATCTTGGAAGTTGCGCCTAACCGCTGTCAGTAATTATTGTACCGTCTCTTTCGATTTTTCACTTTTCTTTTTGCCTTTCTGTATTCTTGCCCACCAATTAGTTCGTTCCAGCTGTCCTTTTAGGGGTTATAATTTAACCCTCTATAAAAGCTTTCTTTTAACCTTCTTACTTGCCTTTAATCTTGCCTGAACATTTCTCTCTCCCTTTTTCTGCTTATCTTTCCGGCGAATTTGTTGCTAATCACGCGAAGCCACAGAATCATCCTGATCTTTGTAAGTATTTTGTTTTATTCCGCTTTTCACTTCGCATCTCTTCTACTTTGTTAGTTTCTATTCCGTGTTTGCCCCCTTGCCTGAAATACTTGGACCCCGATTTGGGGGTTTTGAAAAGCTTTTGGTTTTGTGCGATATTGGTTCTTGGTTGTCTGTATATTGGCTTGTGTGAGTTTGTTTTGTCGTGATTTTGGTTGTATGTATTGGTAATATACTGATTTTGCGGTTTTTCCATTTCTGGGTTTTGTTCTGTTTTTGGTGTTCTTGATTTGGGGATTGTATATGTTATGAATATTGTGGTTTTTGATCCTGTGTGATGTTTGTGTCATTTTGCCTTTGTGTTTCTGTGGTTTAGATTTGTAGACGAATCCGGGTTTGGTGTTTCATGTTTAGTGTTTATGTGCCAGTCCAGATTAGCTATAACTTTTTTTGTTTTTGGGGATCGTCCGGACTAGCTTCCTATACTTGGTTTACTGTACCGCAACAAACATTAACATGTATGCAAAATCATGTAATATTCGAAGGATAAATTGAATAAACTAACCATAGTTAATCCGGATTCTTAATAGGTGTATGGTTCGGAAAGAGAGGCGTGCGAATAGAGTGCTTGTTCCACTCTCTGAAATCCATAGTAGTAATTCACTCTTCTCTTGTTCTTCTTCGTCCTCCTCTAGCCAAAATCAATACCTTGAACTCGTAGATCTAGATTGGTGCATAATGTCTACTAGCTCGGATCCCCCAGTAGTAACTCAATTGAACGAGAGAGTATTAGCCCCGGGCCGAGGTCTTATAACTTCCTTAGGTTTTTACCATGATACCGATTATATGTTTGTTAAGAAGCCTTCTGACTATAACCATAATCTATATTACCAAAACCTCTTTAATCACTATGACAACAACCATGGTGCCAATGGGATACCCGGGCCTATTAATAAAGAAGCTATGGACCGGGCTTTCAACGAGCTTGTTGTTGGCCGGGCTCCCAATCCACTAAAAGCATCCTTTGCTGATCTCCCACGAGAGGAAATGGACGTTGCTATCCGGGCTGCTTTTCAACTTGGTCCCGAGATTGAATGGAGATAGCCCGGACCCAATGAACATATATATGATCGGGGTGATGATGGGTACGTGGCTGTTTGGCTGGAACATCTTCGGTCCGGTTGGAATCCCCAATCCCACAACTTTGTAAAACACCTTTTTAAATATGAGTACGAGATATCCATTATGCAAGTGACTCCAAATGGAATCAAATGGGTTATTTGGTTCTTGGCTTGTTGTGAAAAGTCCGAATATATCCCAACCTTTAGACTTTTCCATCAACTCTTCCAATTAGTTCGGTCCAATAAGAAACCCCTTTATGAGCTCAGATTTCGTGCCAAGGAGTGTGGTTTCCCATCCGGATCTGCCCAGCCTGTAATTCAACAAAGCACCTTGAAGGGTTGGTCCGGGGAGGTTCTGATGTTGAAGGGCTGGGATCTTGGTGGTATGCCACATTGTTTTGGATAAAGAGGCCAAGGTTTTCGAAACAGTTAAGTTGACAGGTTCCGCTTTGAGAAGAATCCGTAAGTTCTGTGGGAGTCTTGGGTTTCAATGTACCCGGGATACTTTTATGGACCATAAGAAACTCTTTGAGTTAGGATGTAAGTTTGGCTGTTTTTTTTTATGACTCTGTATTCTTACTTTTTGTAGCCCGGGCCAGATGTTTAACTTCTTTTTGTTTCGTTTCAGGCTTCCCCCACTATAATCCAAGGTTGGAGGATATCATGTCGCACAACACCTATTCCCTGGCTCTAAGGAAACTTTCTGGAGTTCATGACAGGGTGAAGAAGGCTGGTGAGGGTTCCGGTTCCAGCGCTTTGAAAGAGGGCGGTGCAGAGTCTGCTGCTCCGGGCTTAAACCACCCCGCCCCTGATACTGAAGCTATCGATTTGGAGAACCTTGGTACTCCTGAAGACCGGACCACTAAGAAAAGGAGAATTAGTGTTGGCCGGAAACCCCCCTCTAGGCCCCGAATAGTTGTGGAGAAAATCACCTCTGATGACAAGGGTAAAGGTGCCGATGGACAGCCGGTCCTAGTTGGAACTTGTGATTTGAAGAAGCTTGCCAGTTTGGCATCGGAAATCCCCACGGACGAAGATATTGACGAGATGAAACAATCCGGGGTTATAGCTGTTCTGAAGCGTGCCATTGGACACTGGGGTCATGTAAGTATAGTTTTTCCTTGTAAATTTGAGTTATTAATGTTCGTGTCGCTAACATCAGTCCGGGGTTAAAATGTGTATTCGCAGTCCGGGGCATTGATCAGTGGGGCTGCCACAGTTTTTGTTCATGAATTGGAAAGCTTGAATCAAGAGTTGAAGGAGCAAAAGGACCGGAATCAAAGTCTTGAAAATGAGTTGTCCTCTTTGAAGACGACTTATGAGAGTAAGGTTGCCGATCTAAGCTCCGAGGTTGCGAACTTAAAGGCCCAAGTCAGGAGCGCTACAGAGGAGTCCGGGGCTATGAAAGATAAATATGATGACCTTCAGGCTGAGCTTAACAAGTCAAAAGAGGAGATTATCGCTGAGTTTCAGAAATCTGCTGCTTATGACCAAGCCATTGCTGATGTCGGTGCTCCTGAGATTTTCCGGACCTTCGTTGTTGCTGAAAAGCATCTGAAGACTGATCCGGGTGCTTGCTGGGAAACTTTCATAGACCACTTTGTTGCGGCCAAGAAAGACATTGAAGATGGCCTTGGAGAGCCCATGCCTTTTGATGGTCCGAATCCATTTGTCATTCCAGCTGGTCCGGATTCTCCCCCTCCATCCAAATGAACTAATCACATTCCGGAATAACCTAGTGCAACTACGTTTGCCTTTTGGGGTTATATTCCCATGTAACTGTTACTTTTTCCTTTGACTTGTTTCTCTTAACATTGGAAGTGTTTCCGGGTTGTATGGACAACCCGGGCTTCAATCTTTATAACCTTGTAATGTATTTTGCTTAAACGTTCCATGTTTGCGTGCATATTTTGAATTTGCATGTTTTAGGAGCCCGGCCTCATAGCTTAGTCCGGGCCAAGCTTATATATTTTTGTACTTAGGAATATTTCCTAAGTTTATGATTGCCTATGGCTAGAAACCCTGGCCACATTATTTGCCTATGGCTCCGGGCCAGGGTTTTAGATTGCTTATTGCTGGGAGCCCGGCCTCATAGCTTAGTCCGGTCCGGGCTTATATATTTTTGTACTTAGGAGCATTTCCTAAGTTTATGATTACCTATGGCTGGTGACCCTGGCCACATTGTTTGCCTATGGCTCCGAGCCAGGGTTGTTAGATTGCTTATTGCTGGGAGCCCGGACTCATAGCTTAGTCCGGGCCGGGCTTATATACTTTTGTACTTAGGAAAATTTCCTAAGTTTATGATTGCATATGGCTGGTAACCCTGGCCACATTATTTGCCTATGGCTCCGGGCCAGGGTTTTAGATTGCTTATTGCTGGGGACCCTGGCTTCATTTTCTGCGTATAGCTCTGAGCCAGGGTTATTACAAGAAATTGAATTTTACTGGAAATTAAAAAAGACATGATAATATGAAAGGAAAACAAAACAATGAGACCGGATTTATTTATAGAAAAAATCAGGAATACAAGGCTCTTATTCTAATCTGGGCTTTTGGGAGCTCCTTATTCTTTATCCGGTCGCTGCAATCCTCTTACTGGTAGAATTTTCGGAGTCTAAGGCCATGCCAAGTATTTGGGACCTCAGAACCATCCATATGAACCAACTTGTATGTTCCAGGCCGGATTACCTCCATTATCTTGTAGGGTCCTTCCCACTTTGGCATGAGTTTTCCGGTATTGGTAGGATCAGACGCCTCCATATCACGAAGGACCAGGTCTCCAACTTGAAAGTTCTTAACCCGGGCCTTCTTCCCAAAATACTCTCTAGTTTTTTCCTTATATTTCTCCATCCTCTCAATAGCTCGATCCCGGACTTCGTCAATCAAAATCAAGTTAGTCTGCAACCCTTCTTCATTAGATATTTCTTCAAAATTTATGGCCCGGTGGGAAGGATTTCCCATTTCAATTGGTAGTAAAGCTTCAGTGCCGTAGGCAAGTTTGAACGGGGTTTCACCAGTGCTAGTCCGGGGACTAGTCCTGTATGCCCATAACACGTTTGGCAGCTCCTCGGGCCACTTATTCTTGCTTTCCTGTAGCCTCTTCTCAATTCCTCTAAGCAAAATCCAGTTTGTAACTTCAACTTGGCCGTTTCCTCTTGGGTATGCAACAGATGACTTTTTGTGCTTGATTCCTCTTTCCTTCAGATAGCTTTCGAATTCGGACCCCACAAATTGTGGCCCATTGTCAGAGACTAGAACCATTGGTAGCCCGAACCTCATTAATATGTTGTCCATAAACCGGATGCAGTCCTGTTGGTTGATTGTTCTCATTGCCTTAGCTTCAGCCCACTTGGTCATGTAATCAATTGCCACCAGCAAGTATCTCAGGTCGCCTTTAGCCCGGGGAAACGGACCCATGATATCAATACCCCAAACTGCAAACGGGATGGGAGACAGGACTGAGGATGGTAAGACCGGGCTCTGTCGTGGGACATTGCTGAAAAGTTGGCAATTCTTGCACTTTTTCACAAACTCCACAGCATCATTATGAATTGTAGGCCAGTAATAGCCCTGTCTTATAATCTTGTGAGCCAGGGCCTTTGCAGATAGGTGGTCTCCACAAATTCCCTCATGAACTTCTTGTAGACAGTATTGGGCTTCAACCGGACTAACACACTTCAGAATAGGAGACGAGTAAGTCCGGCGATACAATAATCCTTCTTCTAGAAAAAACTTAGCAGCTTTTGCCTTTAACCTTTGAGCTTGGTTTTTATCAGACGGGAGGTCCCCCTTTTCCAGATATGAGACTATTGGGGTCATCCAATTAGGCTGGTCATCAATCTCCATTATTTCCTCCTGCTCCACCGTAGGTTTTTCCAACTCTTCGAAATAAACCGAGCTGTCCAATTCTACCGAATTCTGGACCAATTTGGACAAAATATCAGCTTAAGAATTGTCTTCTCTGTTCACCTGTATTATCTCAACATTGGCAATCTGGGCCAGATGACTCTGTACTAGAGCTTGGTACCGGGCTAGGGTAGGATCTTTCGCGACATATTCTCCACTTGTCTGCTTTACCACGATCTGCGAATCACTAAAAATATTGAGCTTTTCAATTCTAAGAGTCCTGGCTAGACGGAGTCCTGCCAAAAGTGCTTCGTATTCAGCTTGATTGTTGGTCGCCGAGAAATTGAATGAAATTGCTTGTTTGATCAGGAATCCATCCGGGCTCTTTAAAATGAGTCCAGCCCCGGACCTCTCATTAGTCGAAGAACCGTCCACATGTAGTGTCCAGAACTCTGGATCCTGGTTGTTATCTTCTCCGGGTTCAGTAGTCATTATAGATGGGGTTATTTCTGGAAACGAACATTCTACAACAAAATCCGCTAGAGCCTGGGCTTTGATTGCTGTTCTTGGGACAAAGGTGAGTGAAAATTGGCTTAACTCCACAGCCCAATTGACTAATCTTCCTGAAACATCCGGTTTGTGAATTATCTTCCGGAGTGGTTGATCAGTAATTACTTTGATTTCCCTCCCTTAGAAATAATGCCTCAGCTTCCGGGATGCCGTGATAAGAGCGAAAGCAAACTTTTCGAGGTTTGGGTAACGGGTTTCAGCATCTTTGAGAACTTGGCTCACATAATAAACCGGCTTCTGCTCCCCGTCGTGATCCCGGATTAGTGCTGCTCCCACAGCCAGGGTACCTGCAGACAAGTAAATGCTTAAAGGCTCCCCGGGCTCGGGTTTGGATAAGATTGGTGGTGAAGCTAGGTATTCTTTGAGAGAGTCGAAAGCTTGTTGGCAATCCGGGCCCCAGACAATTTCTTTCTTTTTCTGAGCTCCCTTCAGCAAATTGAAGAAAGGCAAGCAACGATCTGCGAGCTTTGGAATAAACCTTCGCAATGCTGCTAACGATCCTGCAAGTTTTTGTATGTCTCTCTGGGTCCGGGGTGCTTGCATCTGAGTTATTGCTTTGATTTTTTCTGGGTTGGCTTCGATTCCCCTTTGGCTAATCATGAAACCTAAGAATTTTCCCGCTCCAACCCCGAAAGTGCATTTGTCCGGATTCAGTTTCATCTTTTGCTTCCTTAAGTTCTCGAAACATTCTTTAAGATCAGAAATGTGTGTCTGGACTGTTGCTGACTTTGCTATCATGTCATCGACATATGATTCCAGATTTCTCCCCAGTTGACTGTTGAAGATTTCTACCATTGCCCTTTGGTAAGTAGATCCGGCATTCCTTAATCCAAAAGGCATGAGTTTGTAGGCGTAGACTGCCCGGTGTGTTATGAATGCTGTCTTGGCTATGTCAGCTGGGTTCATCTTTATTTGATTATAACCGGAGAAGGCATCCATGAAACTTAGCATCACATGCCCGGCTGTCGCATCGATGAGCTGGTCAATGCTGGGAAGCGGGTAAGGGTCTTTGGGACATGCAGCATTCAAGTCAGTGTAGTCCACACACATTCGCCACTTTCCATTTGGTTTCTTGACTAAGACCACATTGGCTAGCCACTCCGGATACTTTATCTCGCAGATAATATCGGCCTTTAGGAGCTTTTCAACTTCCTCATCGATCGCTTTCTGTCTCTCTGGGGCAAAATTCCTTCGTTTCTGCTTTACCAGATTCTTTCTAGGATCAACATCCAAGCTATGCATAGCAACAAACTCCTGGAGCCCAGGCATGTCATCCGGGCTCCAAGCAAAAACATCGGCATATTCTCGAAGCAACTCAGTTAACTCCTTCTTGAACACCATGTCTAATCCGGTTCCAATTTTGACTTGTCTTTCCGGGTTCCCTTCTATTAGTTCTATCGATTCGAGCTCAACAGCAGCCTCCACTTTTGTAATTTCCGCCTTAGAAACATACTGCTGGACTCGGGCTTGTACAATCTGGTCAAGGAAGACCTGGGCTGGTGGGTTTTCAATGTTATGGACATCCTTACCGGGCTCAGTCTTTTTGTTGTATCTATGCTTCTTCCTGCTCAGGTTTTTGTGGTAGGAGTTTGCTTTCCTTTTATTCTCTGGGTCGGTTTCTGCCATTACCAAAGCCTGCCCATAGCAACGGCTGGCCATTTCATAGTCACCCCGGACTTCTCCAATGCCGCCGGGAGTGGGAAACTTGAATTTGAGATGGGGTGTTGAAGTTATAGCTTGGAGTTTGGTAAGGGCTGGTCTTCCCAGAATGACATTATAAGATGATGGTGTGTTGATGATATAGAATTTTACTATGTTGGTTACCTGCTTCGGGAAGGTCCCGAACAGGACTGGGAGATAAAGGGTGCCTTGAATAGGGACCAAATTGTTTCCAAATCCATAGAGTGGATCTTCCCTGCAATCGTTCATTCTTATGTTGCCCAGCTGCATCCGGTCCATTGTGTGTTTGAACAGGATATTGACAGAAGACCCATTGTCAACTAGGACTCTCCTAACCTCATTTTCTGCTATGTCCAGGCTCACGACCAAGGCTTCGTTGTGGTTGGGGTTGATTCCTTCAAAGTCATCCTTGCTGAAGGTTATTACTTGTTCCGGACAGGCCTGCACCATCATTACTTCGTCTCCTGAGTCCGGGCTTCTTGGGGGTGAATTGGATCCGCCCATAACAACATTCACAATATTCTTGTCCTTTCCGGATCCCTCTCCTCTGTCAGCCACTCGCCGAGCTATGTACTGCCCCATGTTGCCTTTTTTGACTTGGTCCTCCACAAAAAATTTCAAAGAGAGGCAATTTTCTGTTGTATGCCCATGGGTTTCATGGTAGTCGCAATGCTTATGGACGGATCGGTTTTCCGGGGCAGTGAGCATTGGCTTGGGAGGGTAGTAGAATGGCTTATCTCGCACCTCTTTCAGAATGTCTGCGCGAGCCCGGTTGAGAGGTGTCCAAGAGGGTTCGGGTCTGGGCTCACGCCTGGGTTTAGGCTGTCCGGACTCATCTTTCTGCCTGTTGTCCGGGGGTGGTTCTGGTAGTGCAAGTTGAGAGCTTTGGATGTAGTTGCTTTGTCTATTTGGTTTGAATTTTTTGTCTTGATGATTGTAGTTGTTTTTGGGTGGATCTTGAGTTCGGGTTGGAGAAATGCCCTGCCTAGTCATCCTCATTGCTTGGAGGACATCTGTTTCTTTGATGAACCGGGCTTCCATGGAGTATGCAGCCGCCAGGCTCTGCGGCTCTTTGTGGATGAGGTCAAGGACATACCTCTCATTATTGTCCGGGTCTAGGTTCCTTCGGAAAATTGTAAGGGCTTCACGCTCATCCAGGTTACTCACATTGTTTATGGCTTCCTGAAAGCGTTTCATATATGTGGCCAATGCCTCTCCCCGAGCCTGCCGGATTGTTTCTAAGTGACACATGTGCATTTCGTGGGTTTTATTGGCTCGGAAGCGTCTCAGGAAGGACTCCCGAAACTGCTTCCAGTTGTGGATGCTACGGGATGGGATTCTGCTAAACCATCTTTGGGCCCCGGACTTGAGGGTTGATGCAAAAAACCTGCACTTGGTTAGATCATTGTAATAATATATCATTGCAATTTGTTCAAAGTAGTTTACATGTTCCTCAGGGTCACCCAAACCATCAAAGGAATCAAAGTTATAGTGTTTGAGATTTTTCTGCCTTGGTGTTGTTTCGAGGGAGTAGCTGAAGGGGGTTAGTGTATCTCCAATGTCAATCCCCGAATCCTGCCCCACCTTTTTCTGAAGTTCATGGATCATATCCATCAAGTCCTCCTGGTGTTCTTCATCATCTGACAATATGTCGAGGCTAGGGTCCCGGGTTCTCCTTTTTTCATGATTTCTGCCCATAATCCGGGCCTCCTCCTCTTGGATTCTTCTTTGTATTTTGAGGTCAAGTTTAGCTTGCTCTTCATTTCGGATCCTTTCCCTCAAGTCAGCTAGTTTTCTGAGCTTTTCAGCTTCGGTATCTTTGTTTTGACTGATGGTCCTGTGGTGGGTCCTTTTTCGGGTTTCTTTGTCATTGCCTCCGATTCTGTCGAAAACTGAGGCGCGGGACCGGTGGGAGTCTCCAGAGTCATGTGAGTTCTCAACCTGATCAACTTCATTTAGCCGAGCTTCTTTATACATCCGAATTGCATCAGCAAGCTGGTCCCCGGTCAAGTTTTCCATGAGACCGGGTTCCATGTTGATATCCGTATACTTGAATTTGTTAACCTCGATTTCAACCCGGGCATCACCAGGCCGGATTATCTGTGATGCCAGAGTCAGGACTGGGGGTACTTCACCAACAATCGGGTTCAAATTTGTGGGTGGTTCTTGTCTTGGGGTACTGGATGCGGGTCTTAACACAGATTTGCTACCTCGAGCCATGATTCAAGAGCAAACATTGTATACAACTTTTTTGGGGTAACACAATTTTGCAAAATCAAAGTAAATTTCTGATAGATCTGGGTTTGTCAAGGAGCACGAGACAATTTATGCATGTTATTTCTGGGTTTGGTGTTTTTCGAAGCAAGAAACTTGGTTTTCAAGACAGATCTATAAGAGAGTAATATAGATCTAAGCAACAACTGAAGCAAGTAGGCTAGATAATGTTAAATAAGGCTAAAAATAAACAGATCTGGGCTAAATAAGGTTAAGAAACATGCATACGTTGAAGGGGTCGGCTAAAAAGTTCATTATCATGGTTACAGAAGGTGGGTTTGTTTAGATCTTACTGGATTTAATAAGGACTCCTTCAAAGATGAAGGAGCTTGTTGATGACGGCGAGTCTAGTGGCACCGAGACCAAAAGACGAGGTCCCCTCCTTCTAGCGCCAAATGATAACTCCAGATCCCGATCTAGTCCTTCCCGGCCGATCCCACGCCTGGAAGCGGTGTCGCTGCGGTTGGGACTCTGCAAAACAACACCGGAGGGGGGTTTGGACCCTGGCGGCGCCTCCGGCGTGAGAGTAAGTAACGGCTTTGGAAAGGAGGATAGGACTATAGAGAAATCTCAATATGGAGGGTGTATGTATAGTGTGTGTATAGTATGGGCTAAGTGTGTAAAGGAGAATGTAACCCCTACACCTTTCCTCCTTGGTCTATATATAGGCCCAGGATTAGGGTTTAGGGGTTGTACCTGCGATCATGAGCGTTGAATCCTAGGTAGGCAGGACACCTGGGTGATGTTGATGGATTGCACGTGTTCAGGTGAAGGATTGTGGCATCGTGTGCCAGGCTCCTGCTGGCGTGTGGTCTAACTAGGAAATAATTATCCCAATCATTAGGAATCTTTACGTGTCGTCACCAGGTGTGGCCATCCGTCATGACCTAACCACGTCATGTACCAATGTGTAGCCTTCATGTGAGTTATTGCCTTTGTCGCCAGGGATGGATTAAACTTTGAACTTAAGCCCAATCTGTGAGCTCGAGTTTTGTAGGTGAGTCCGGACTACAATATGAGCTCGGACTTATTGATGGACCCGGATTCCGATACGAGTTCGGACTAGTAGATGAGCCAGGACTCCAATATGAGTTCGGACTTATGGATGAGCTATGACTCCGATACGGGCTAGGACTTGTTGGTGAGTCATGACAAAATATGAATCCAGACTAGTTGGTGGACCATGATTGAGATATGAGTCCGGGTTCGTTGGTAGTGATCCGGGGTCCAGGACGGGTCCGGTCTATACATAGCCTATCAATTATCAATCAAATTGCCAAAGTTTATGATGAATAGAAATAATTCTTACTGTGTTCAAGGAAAGACTACCACCATAACCAGTGCCGAGCTTCTCAGACAACACAAGTTTATTACCTCCATCTTCTACATACAGAAAATGAATAAAATTAATGCACGTACAAGACCGAGATACGATGATTTGTGCGATGTCAGATTTTCCTCTTTGATCCCATGCACGTCCTGTACTCCATGACCATGATGGCCCAGCTTTTAATATGGTGAAAATCACAAGTAATTTTCTTTTGGATAGAACTATTTACATTATATATATACTCCTACTACTAGTAGTATTTAGTGATGGAAATCATGAAACGCCATTTATATTAAATGTAGATGTTTATATCCTCAGACATAAGACCAATTATGAGGATTTCCGTTTGAGTCGGTTCAGTTGTAAAAGAATATGAAGAGCTATGGTAATTGTTGAAATTTGAATGACACAATCTATATATTAAAAATTACTATTACAATAGCAAATGAGACGGTCTCTTTCTAATTGAGACAGACAATGGGACAATCTCAATTATAAACAGAGTTACAGAATAATAAGCAGTATGAAAATAAATATAATGCAGAACACCAGAAGTTTTCACTTGGTTCGGCCCTTAACTCTAGTCTATGGCCTACATCCAAGTCCCCATGCCAACTAGCATAGAGAATGTATTATATCAACTTTAATAAAGAACTTACAATCTTTCCTTGATTACAATAGGATAGTCCCTTGAAAGAAACCCTTTCCTTTAGCACACTTGCTACTTAGCACACTTGCTACCTTGACTAACCTTTCAAACCAATATATTGCCACAACCCGGCAACAAGTTGGTATAAATACAATACACACAAAGAAAAGATTACAACTCAAACTAATTCTTGTTTGACTGAATGATCTTGAAAGATTATGAAACAAGAATGTATTTTTCAGAAAGAAAGATGAGAATAATTTCAGCTTCGAAAACAATAGGTTGTGTGTTCTCTCTGAAAAAGAATGAGTTTGGATATATATAGAAACAATATAACGGATAGAATCTTTCAAACAATAAACAAGATAAGATTTGTTAAAGGATTTGTTTGAAAGTATTTGAATAAGTCTTTAGAAAACAATCCGTTAGTTTTGTTATAAAGATAAACCTTTGAAAAGATAAGTCTTTGAAAAGTTCAAACTAGGTTTATCTCAAGAAGTTTGTTTAGGAAAGATAAGTATAGAATCAGTCAAACTAGAATGTACAATTTATCTTATCCTATTCTAACTCCATTGCATAATCCAATGTCCAATGTTGTTGAATGCGATTAATCATCATAAACCAAGAATTAACAATCTCCCCCTTTTATGATGATACCGATGAAAAGGAATAGAAGCTCCCCCTTTCAAAGATACTTTGATACCTGTTCAATCAACAACAAACTATATGCAATATATAACATTATGCAATGAAACAGTTCAGTAAACATTGATAGAATGATAATGAGACAGACAGATAGAATGATCAGGAAATAAACATATGCATCATTACGAACTATTATCCCATAAACCATGGATAAACCAAATAAATGTTTAGATCACCAAACCACAAACAAGTCATCAATCAAAACAACACAATGTTTAACTGTTTAACAAAACATAAATAATAATTTCATCTTAAACTTCCTCCCCCTTCATCATAAAAGGGTAAAGTTTATTCAGAATCTGAGACGTCAACTGTTGCCTTCCTCTTGCCTTGACTCTTGGATGTCGGATACACCGGTTCTTGACCGTATTCAGATAAAATCTTGTCCAAAGTCGTCTTGTCAGGAGCCTTACCATCACGTTCTTCTAGCCACTCGAAGATTTTATCCTTGTATTCTTCACGGGTCATACCAAAAACGGACGGAGGTGGGATTGCCGGAAGAGGTAGGGTTGCAGTGATTTCTTCTAAAGTACAGTCACCTATCCAATCCTTCTTCTTATGCCACGACATTGAACCCTTATGCTGCATAGTAGTAAGCTGTTTAGATAAAAATTGTGTTTCCGAGCCGAGCTTGAAGAAAAGCTTGACAAATTCCTTCTCCCATGCCTTTGCAGTCGAAGTCATGCCTTCTTGTAATGTGCTAAACTCAAAATCAACTGTCTTGGCCAGACGTTTGTCATGGGTATAAAGCACAGATAATTTGGCATTGATGTTGTCAAGTGAATTAGAAACATGTTTATTAAACATCTCATAAGAAGCACGAATCATACTGACTTGAAAAGTCAGTGAAGCAAGAGACTCAACAGACGAAAGCTTACGATTAAGAGATTCAATGGCAGCAGAGTTTTCATTGAGTTTGACTAACAAAGAATTAAGAACAGTAGAATTATTCTGATCTAGAGGATCAGAGGCATAGTTTGGAGAATTAGGAAGACCACCAAAAGAGCGATGACCATCATCAAATACCAATTCATTAGATTCAGTAAACACTAGATGATTAGCATTTAGAACAGAAAGATCAAACATAGTAGACAATTTCTCAAATTTTTCAGATTTTAAAGGGACCAAAAAGTATTGCAAAATTGACGTTAACAGACCAGGAAAAGGCAAATGCATTGACTCATGGGATGAGCAATGAGACATAGACAGAATAATCAAAGAGGCAATATCACAAGGAATACGATTCACAAACACTGATAATAAAATGGTATCTTGATAAGTGCCTCTGTCACGACCACTCTTGCGAGGCAAAACATTGGTATGAAATAACTTGAAAAGAAGCAAAGAGAGAGGAGAAAGTTCAGATACCAGTGGTTTTATAGAAATGGAGATGAAGTGATCACCCAATATAGTCTTTAATTGAGCTTCGTAATTCAAAGCTTCAATTGCCAAGAACGGTTGATGCGTTGTATGAGGACACACACCACTGTGCGAGATACCAGTAATTGTTGCCAAGATGTCTGCTTTGAAAACGATTGGATGGCCGCGAACAGTCGAAAATACCATATTGTCTTCCATTAGCTTGAAATTCGAATAAAACTCTCGGACCAAATCTGGGTATATTATTTCTGAGGGAAAAAGGAGAGGTGAACATCCCTGTGTCTTGAAAAGGTCGACAACCCCGGCACGAGTGAGAACATCTAAATCAACCAGTCTTTCTTTCAGGATCTGCTTGGACAATGCCTTGGGGCTAGTAGTTGCATGTGGTGGGAAAGACTCTGGAGAAGCAGCAGATTGCTCGGAATCCGCTTTCATTGTACGACGACGTTTGTTGAAAGCTGACGACGATCCGGGAGCACGAGATTTAGTATTTCGACGAGCCATGAGTATGGTGAGAGAGAGAGAGAGAGAATGTAAATGGATAGAGTTAAAGAGAATAAAGAAGAAAGAGAGAGAGTTATAAAGTAGAAGAAGTTGAGAAGGTAGAAAAGTCTGAAAAGACGTGACCAGAATGAATACAGGCGCGAGAAACAAGGTGAGGAAATATGAATCGATTTGACAATACAATGCATGTATATCACCAGAGATAAACACGGAATAAATATATAATTCACATATAATCCAATATAAAATTGAATAACAAATCAATTAAATGCACAAAATCAGCTAAGCATAAAATCATTGAATAACTGTCATATAGAACACATACCGAGTTCACGACGGAGGAAACAAAACCTGTCTTCGGCAAGGGGTTTTGTAAAAATATCAGCACGCTGATTTTCAGTAGGAATGTATATAAGCTCAATATTACCTTTAGACACATTATCTCGAAGAAAATGGTGACGAACATCAATATGCTTAGTACGAGAATGCATGACAGGATTTTTAGAGATATTAATGGCAGAGGTATTATCACAATAAATAGGAATATGAGATACAGAAATACCAAAATCTTGGAGTGTTTGTTGCATCCATAAAATCTGAGCACAGCAACTACCAGCTGCGATATATTCACCTTCAGCAGTAGAGAGAGCTACAGATGTTTGCTTTTTACTGTGCCATGCAACTAAACAATCACCTAAAAATTCACAAGCACCACTAGTACTTTTTCGATCAACCTGTGACCCTGCATAGTCAGCATCTGAAAAACCAATTAAGTCAAAGGAAGAAGAGCTTGGATAAAACAATCCCTAGTCACTAGTACTTTTCAAATACTTAAAAATACATTTAACAACATTTAAATGAGATTCTTTAGGTTGAGATTGAAACCGGGCACACAAGCACACACTATACATGATATCAGGACGAGAGGCAGTTAAATATAACAGAGAACCAATCATACCTCGATATTTAGTAACATCTACAGAAGTACCTTGTTCATCCTTAGTGAGCTTGATAGATGTACTCATAGGTGTAGACTTAGGTGAAACATGATCAAGAGCAAATCTTTTGAGAAGATCAGCAATGTACTTGCCTTGATGAATAAATATTCCTGTCGCAGTTTGATTTATTTGCAAACCAAGAAAGTATTGAAGTTCGCCCATTAAACTCATGTCAAATTCTTTATGCATGCAATCAGAAAACCACTTACACAGCGATTCGTTAGTAGATCCGAACACAATATCATCAACATAAACTTGTACTAATAACAAATGACTACGTTTATGAAAAATAAATAAAGTTGGATCGAGTGTACCACGAATGAAGCCATTTTGAACAAGAAACTGACTGAGATGATCATACCAGCATCTAGGAGATTGTCTCAAACCGTAGACTGATTTCTTGAGTCGATAAACATAGTCAGGATATTTTTCATGAATAAAACCTGGAGGTTGCTTGACAAAAACTTCTTCCTTAAGATAACCATTAAGGAACGCACTTTTAACGTCCATCTGATACAGTTTGAAGTTCTTATGAGCTGCAAATGCCATCAGAATTCGAATAGCTTCTAAGCGAGCAACATGAGCGTATGTTTCATCAAAATCGATGCCTTCCTGTTGATTGTATCCTTGTGCGACCAAACGAGCTTTATTTCGAATGATGTTTCCAGCTTCATCTTGTTTGTTCTTGAAAACCCAACGAGTGCCTATGACTTTGACATTATTAGGAGCTGGGACAAGTTCCCATACATCACAACGTTCAAACTGATTCAGTTCTTCCTGCATTGCTACAGACCAGTGTTCATCTGCCACAGCTTCTTGAGCATTCTTTGGTTCGAACTCAGCAACAAAAGCACAGAAAGCACAGAAATTTCTAAGTCTGCTTCGAGTAGAAATACCTTGATCTATATCTGTAAGAAGATTGTCGGGAGGATGATTCTTCACTGTTCTGGAGGACTTTGGAAGGTGAATATTACTCATTTCTTCTTCATTGGAATTATCCGTCTGAGAGTGATTGAGAGGTGTCTCATTTGAATGAGACTGTCTCATTTTAGTTGGAGAATCAGTGTACAAACGAGAGCTTGATTCAGGTGTCTGAGGAGAGCCTGACAATGATTCTGAAGTACGAGAAGAACCTGGTGAAGAGATATGTGACCGAGATGAGCCAGGAGTATCTTGACTGCCTGATTGACCAGAAAGAGACGAACTCTTTTGGGATTGAGACTGCCTCAATTGGGATTGAGATGGTATTTCTGGGGCATCTTCTTCAAGTTGAGAGATATTGCGAGTAGATTCATTGAAGGTGATATTGATAGATTCTTCCACCTTGTGTTTGAGAGAATTATACACTCTGTATGCTTTGCTTGTAGTAGAGTAACCCAAAAAGATTCCTTCTGTTGATCTTGGATCAAACTTACCTCGAGTATTTTGTGTATCTAAAATAAAGCATTTGGAACCAAAAACTCGAAAATAATTGATGTTAGGAGTTCTCTTATTAAGCAATTCATAAGGAGTTTTAAGTAAAATAGGACGAATAAGTACTCTATTTAAAACATAACAGGAAGTGTGTACCGCTTCAGCCCAAAACTTTCTTGGAAGCTTACTCTCATGAAGTAACGTTCTAGCTGTTTCCTGTAAAGTCCTGTTTTTGCGTTCAACTACTCCATTCTGCTGAGGAGTCCTTGGAGCCGAGAATTCATGAGTGATTCCTCTAGATTTGCAGTAAGTTATGAAATCTTTCTCGAATTCACCACCATGATCACTACGAATAGTGTTGAGCTTGAAATAATACTTAGTTTCCAGATTAGTAATTAAATCCTTAAACTCAACAAAAGCTTCATCTTTAGTACGTAAGAATAATACCCAAGTAAATCGAGAATAGTGATCTACTATCACAAAAGCATAATTCTTACCACCAAGACTTACATATCGTTCTGGACCAAAAAGATCTAAATGAAGAAGTTGCAAGGGTACTGTTGTTGACACTTTGTTCTTACTAGTAAAAGATGTCTTCACCTGTTTTCCCAGTTGACAAACTGAGCATGGTTCCACCTTCTTATATTTAAGCTTTGGTAAACCTCGAACTAAGTCATGGGAAGATATCTTATGAATTAAATCCATGTGAACATGTCCAAGACGTCGATGCCACAAGGTCTGTTGTTCTTGAACAGAGGCGAGACAAATCTCTGAATGTTGTTCATCAAAATCTAACACAAATATATTTCCTTTTCGTTTGGCTCTAAGGAAGCTTTGTTAGATTTCATACCAATATAACATACATCTTTACCAAAACTTACCTCGTGACCCGCATCAGTAAGTTGACTCACACTAATAAGACTATATTTTAAACCATCAACTAAACGAACATTTGTAATAGCAAACCTGTTGTTACCAATAGTGCCTTTACCAATGATGCGAACAGTATTTGAATCACCAAGTGTAACTAGACCTCCTTCTTTAGCTTCGAGAGAGAGAAACTTGGATTTGTCCCCAGTCATATGACGAGAACATCCACTGTCGATAATCCATTTGTTACTAGGAACATGGACTTTCAAACACACCTGCAGAAAACGTTCTATCTCTTAGGTCCCCATTTGACTTTGGGTCCTGATGTGTTAGTATCACAGATCTTATATAAATGTCTTTCTGATTTCTTAATCCACATTTGAACAACATTAACAGATGTAGGAACAAAGTGTCTGTAATATGAGTTAGAATTGTGGCCCTTGATACCACATAATCTTGATTCTGATGTAGTGTGACCTGGTTTGCCACAATCTCGACATTTTTCATAAGGCATTTTGTACTTCATTTGTGTTCTTTTGTATCCACTTTGAAATGCACTTTTCTTGGTTGATTCACAACCTATTCCTTCTTTGTCCAGGGATGATTTCTGTTCCGCAAGTAGAGCATTTAGAGTTCCTTCACCATGGAAACATTTAGCTAGATCTTTCTCTAACTGAGCCACTTTCTGTTTTAGTTCAGGAACTAAGGGATCAGAAACTTTTTCTTCTTTGACACTTTCCGATGCAGTTGTCATTGGTTCCTTATTGAGAGCTTCAAGACATGCATCTCTCATTTCGATCTCATTTTTGAGGTAGATGTTTTCTTCCGTGAGTTTAGCCACCTTTGTGACTAATGATCGATTTTCTGCCATTACTGCTTCATCTTTAAGTGAATCGTCGATTTCATTTAGAACTTCACTTAAAGCTTGTTTTAAGTAGGCATTCTTTTCCTTAAGCTTCTTGTTTTGTGCCTGCAATGTTAGTACAATAGGAGATATTTTCGTATGTAAATGATCTTGAACAGTTTGTACCTCATCGTTATCACTTGCACTATCTTCAAATCCAGCAAAACACAATTGAGCTACTTCATCATCGGAGTCAATTTCCACATCTGATTCGTCATCACTCCATGTAAGTAAAGCTTTTCGTTTAGCTTTGAGTTTGTAACAGTCCTTCTTGAAATGTCCTTTCTTTCCACATTCAAAACATGCGTCCTTGCTTGGATCTGCTTTGTTAGCTTTATTTGAAGAGGATCTAAAATCTTTCTTTGGAAACTGAGACTTCATTGGTTGCTTTGATGTATTCCTTTTTGCCAGAAATTTGTGAAACTTCTTAGTTAGGAGAGCTATTTCCTCATCAGAGTCGCCAGGAGATTCATCATCATCTGCATTAAGTGCCAATGTCTTTTTACGAGGAGCAGTCTCTTCTTCATCATACCTACGTAGTTGGTTCTCGAATTCTTCCAACTCGCTGAATACAGTAAGAGTATCCATAGTAGAGAGATAGACAGAATCCTGGAGTATGGTAACCTTAGGAGCAAATTTCTTTGGCATAGCTCGGAGAATTTTCATGTTGATCTCAGTTTGAGGAATGACTCTTTCCAAAAGAGCTATTGAGTTCATCAATGTCAAGAATCTTCCTTGAGCATCCTTTATGTTTTCATCTCTTTCCAACCTGAAAGCTTCATAATCACTCATTAACATACTTAGTTTTACTTCACGTACCTTGGATGTACCTTCGTGGCTAACTTTGATTGTATCCCAAATTTGTTTTGCCATTGTACATGCTGATACTTTTCGTAACTCAGTAGCCACCATTCCATTGAGCAATGAGTTCATGGCTCTAGCATTATAGTTAAGAGAATTCACTTCCTCATGGGTGAGTTCCTTGATCGGTTTTGGCTTTCCATCTTTCATCGGAACTACGAGACCATTTTCAACAGCATCCCATTCGAATATGTCTCGCTGGAGAAATATTTTCATGCGAAATTTCCAGTCATTGTAATCTTCAGCACCGTGAAGCATTAGGGGTATGTTATTCGAATGCCTATCTGATTGAGCCATGGATCGCTAGCAAAATAAACACTAAACAGAGAATTAAATGCACCTGCTCTGATACCAAATGAAATTTGAATGGCACAATCTATATATTAAAAATTACTATTACAATAGCAAATGAGACGGTCTCTTTCTAATTGAGACAGACAATGGGACAGTCTCAATTATAAACAGAGTTACAGAATAATAAGCAGTATGAAAATAAATGTAATGCAGAACACCAGAAGTTTTCACTTGGTTCGGCCCTTAACTCTAGTCTATGGCCTACATCCAAGTCCCCATGCCAACTAGCATAGAGAATGTATTATATCAACTTTAATAAAGAACTTACTATCTTTCCTTGATTACAATAGGATAGTCCCTTGAAAGAAACCCTTTCCTTTAGCACACTTGCTACTTAGCACACTTGCTACCTTGACTAACCTTTGAAACCAATACCTTGCCACAACCCGACAACAAGTTGATATAAATACAATACACACAAAGAAAAGATTGCAACTCAAACTAATTCTTGTTTGACTGAATGATCTTGAAAGATTATGAAACAAGAATGTATTTTTCAGAAAGAAAGATGAGAATAATTTCAGCTTCGAAAACAATAGGTTGTGTGTTCTCTCTGAAAAACAATGAGTTTGGATATATATAGAAACAATATAACGGATAGAATCTTTCAAACAATAAACAAGATAAGATTTGTTAAAGGATTTGTTTGAAAGTATTTGAATAAGTCTTTAGAAAACAATCCGTTAGTTTTGTTATAAAGATAAACCTTTGAAAAGATAAGTCTTTGAAAAGTTCAAACTAGGTTTATCTCAAGAAGTTTGTTTAGGAAAGATAAGTATAGAATCAGTCAAACTAGAATGTACAATTTATCTTATCCTATTCTAACTCCATTGCATAATCCAATGTCCAATGTTGTTGAATGCGATTAATCATAATAAACCAAGAATTAACAATTGTAAAAGGATATCCTTTCAGTTTAAGCTCTCTTTCCCTAGTTTCGTATTCTTCATAAGTTATGGGGAACTTAAAGTTATGATTAATCGTAGACCAGCTGTTTTTTATATAACTACAAAACAATACTAGTCTAAACACCGCTTGAGAATAAAAATTAAATTACTGAAAATAAAATTAAAAATATAGAATAGTACTAATAATAAATATTATTTAGATATGTAGTTGTATAGAATTAAAACATGAAATTAAGATGAAAATTGATAATAAATAAATATTATTAAGTTATGTAATTACAGATAATCGAATCCTGAGTGAAATCAAATAAATGGAATTTAAATAAATAAATAACTTGCGTAAATATGTAAGAGATATTTAATTTGATGTCAATGTACAATTAACTTTTCATTTGGTATCACTTGAAACTTTTGACTTTCAAGTTGATGATTATATTTTTGACTTCATCCGCAAAAATACCATGTCATTAATCAAACGTTATAAATTTATGAAATTTTCCATTAAATAAATTTTCGACTTTCAAGTGACTTCTACTTTGAGTTTCAACTCCAAAGTACCACTATATTAATGAATCTGATAAATTTGATTAATCACTCCTTATTTTTGGTGAGCAAAGATATACCCTACAATATTTTGAGAGCCATTAAACTAAGTAGTTTGAACAAATTCATCGGACTCATTAAAAAAGTGGTATTTGGGAGCTGAAGCGCAAATTAAAATGGTGTCACTTGGATGCCAAAATTTTTAGAGTGGTATCAAATGAAAAAATCTCATAATTTTGTAATGATCGATTAAAGTTTGATTAACGGAGTAATATCGTGTGGATGAATTCAAAGCATGACTGTGTCACTTCGAAGTAAAAAATTTCGAGTGGTACCAAATACAAAAACCAATTGTACAATAATACCAAATGGAATATCTCATTTTTTTATTGAAGCAAATCGAACACGAGTTTGAAATGAAATCAATTAATTTAGTTATATTATAATTACCAAAATCTGGCTTTGATACCATTGTGTTCCAACAAAAGTAATTTTTCTTATTAATAAAATTCCCAATCCGCGAATTGCTTTTATACTTCTCCCCGCCCCTGTCCGAACCTGAAAAATTCTCCAAATTCTTGACCCGAATAGAATGGGGAACGAATCGAGATAAGGTGGTGCGGATGAAATGCTCATCCGTAATAGCAAGAGAGATGGTAATTATATTAATATAAGGTTCTTAGATAACTTATAGTATAAGATGTAATTGTTATAAATATAGAGTTTTAGAGGTAATTTTAGAGATAAATTAATTGTATTATTGATTTAGATTAATATATTAGAAGATATATTGATATATAAAAATTAATATTGATGAATAAATTCAAATTATTAATATATTCTCAGTTGTTAATATTAACATGCTCGAATTTAAATAATAATTATATTAATTTGAAGTTAATAGAATTATATTAAGTTAATTAAGTTAATAATTATATGTATCTCTCGGTATATATCTGTAATATTCCGTAATTTTTACGATAATAATAATAAAAGAAAAAAAAGATTAAAATTGCAAAAAGAATAGGATTTAAAATTAAATTAGACTAATGGGCCTAAAGTTTGGATCAGTTTTGAACACGGGTAAGTAGTAGGTTTGGAATTAGGGTTCCGAGTCTTTATATAAACATCATATTTTCTTTCTTCGTTTTTATTGTCAAAATTCGTAGGGTTTTTTATACATACAATTCAGCAGTCTTGTAAAATTCGTAGAATATTCATCGTAAGTCGGAATTTGATGATTCTTGACTTTTCTGAAAGCTATTTCAATTTCCTACAACAGCTATTTCACAGTGTTTGTCCAGATTATGCTCTGAACTATTCTTAAATTCACAAAACACAAACAGATTTTGTTTTTCAGTTTCTGTTCAAATTCAGCAGACGTTTTATTCAATTACCTATTCGTTATAAGTCCGATTCTGATGAGTAATATCTTTTCAGAAAGGTATTTTCGTTCTCTACGACTTTTGTCCTTTGAGTTTTTCCAGTAAACGTTGTTTATAGGGTCAAAAAGAGTTAAAACAGGTCTGGTCAGAATTGGATATATGATCTAGGTTGCGTTGAGGTAAGTTTCCGATTGTTCTTTCTAGTGTTTTTCAAAACTATGTGTTGTGTGTGTATTTTGATTATATAAACTTGGGCTTAGTGATGATATATTTTGAAGTGATATGTATTATTTGATATGTGTTATGTGTAAGCAATAGTCTTGTGATTCAGATTTGTGCCATGGTTTGTGAAAATATCGAATAAGAATAAGGACCGAGTCACCGGGTTATAGTGACAGTTTTATGAAAATTTAGGACCGTTATCACCGGGTTGTAGTGGTCGTGGCATGAATTTTGGGTTTCGAGTTATTGTTGTTATGTGGTATCGTATCAATCGAATAAGAATAAGAATATGTGAATTGAAAGTTATGTATTGTGTATCTTTATTGTATTGTATTGAATATCGTATAGTACTTTATTTAAGTTTTGTATTTAGATTTAATAGTCCGAAAAGTCGGGCTGTTACAATATCTATACAATACCATTAAGAGGGTTTTCTACTTTTAATAAAGATTTAATTTGATTTTAAATAATAATTATTATATATATTAATTTGAAATGAAACTAAATATATTAAGATATCTATACTATCTATTAAAGACGAAACATTAAAAGTTTGGTCGGTACGGTACTTATTTTTTGGTACTTCGTGATTTTACTTAATTACCCTTACTTATCTATAAAAAAAATATTATTAAATAGTAGAGCAAAGTGTATTTTGTGTACTTGTACTTTGACCAAGACACTACTTGTAATATCACTTTTCAAATAACTCCATTTGCAATACTGTATTTTAAAACCTGTCACATTATGTGTATCACCGTCAAATTCTGGTTAACTCCGTTAAAAAACAAAAGGTTTGAAAAGGGTAATTGTGTCTTTTCAATGAAACTCCATAATATTACATTTGTATGAATTGTGTTTAATAATTTGTATGTAAATTATGAATTTTAATCGAAACTCATTTCAAATTTTTTGTTTCATTTCTCTTTTCTCTCAATCTCTCACTTTGTTATCAATACAATTGTTCTCATTAAGTTTAAATTCGAAATTGATAGGAAGAACATGAAAAAGAAGATGAAGATGAAGTGTCATTGAGTTTAAAGAGGAAACATAGATGAATTCAAATTAGAGAAGAATATGAAACATGTGTATATATGTTTTATGTGTGCGCGTGTGTATATATAGTTATAAAGATAATCCAATTTGGAAAGAAGATGAAACAAATGTGTGTTATATATTGTAGATATAATTTTATTTTGATCAATTTTTGAAGAAAATAGAAAGAAATGGGTGGTTTAATAGTTAATTGGTCAATTTCTACTGTTCAAATAAGGAATTGATAAAAATGCCCTAACAAAATTAACTAAAATAGACGGCGATACACAAATTTTAACGATTTTATAAGTAAAGTATTGCAAGTGAAGTTATTTAAAGTGCAGTATTACAAGCGGTGTCTCGATCAAACTACAAGTACACAAAGTGCACTTTACTCTAAATAGTAACACTATTTATAACCAAGTAACTTTTTCAGCTAAAACACATTCCCTTTTTAACCTTTTCTAACAAAATATACTCTTTTTCCAAAAATATCACGGGCAATTATCATTTTTAACTTAAACATGGTGCCGTCTCTATTTTTAGTTACTAAAATCCATCACTTTCCAAGAATATCACGGTTAAACCCTTAATTATTTATTTTAAAATCTAATTTAATGCTTTTAATTTTTTAAAAAGATTATATATTTTAACATGCATATTTATTTTTTAACAAATACAATTAATAAAATATTATAATATAAATAATAAAATCACAACTGTTAAAAACAGTCCGTGCATCGCACAGGTTTTAAGCTAAAACATGTTAAGTTTTTTATTTTTTGTAACTAAATCTCCTCCTCTTCCAAAAAAATATCACGGACATTTATCTTTTTCAACCAAAACATGTTACATGCAATTACCTTTTTCATATGTTACCTTTTCTATTTTATGTTACTAATACCTCTCTTTTTCCAAAAATATCACAAACATACCCTTACTTATTTATTTCAAAATATATTTTAATACTTTAAATTATTTAAAAAAAATGTATATTTTAACATGATTACTTATTTGTTTTAACAAATACAATTAATTAAATATTAAAACGTAAATAATAAACTAACAACTACTAAAAACAATTCGTGCATCGCACGAGTTTTAAGCTAGTTAATAAAGATTTAATTTGATTTTAATAGATATATTAATTTGAAATTAAGTTAAATATATTAAGATATTAATAATACTAGCTTAAAACCCGTGCGATTAACGGATTGTTAATTGTTATTTTATTATTATATTTTTAATATTTTATTAATTGTATTTGTTAAAAAATAAGTAGGCATGTTAAAATAGCTAAATACTTTTAATTAATTAAAAACATTAAAACAGATTTTAAAATAAATAAGTAAGGGTTTGTCCGTTATATTTTTGGAAAATGAGGGGTTTTAGTAAGAAAAAATAAAAAATGTAACATATATTTAGTTTAAAAAGATAAATGCTCGTGATATTTTTGGGAAATGAGGTTTTAAAATTTAATAATTAAAAGTATTTAAATTCATTTTAAAATAAATAAGTAAAGGGTTTCCTATGATATATTTGGAAAAAAAATGAATTTTACTGAGAAAAATATAAAAAGTAAATTGAGAAAGACAATTTTCAGTGATATATTTAGAAAAGAAGAGACTTTGTTAGAAAAAATCTATACATGTGTTTTAGAGTAATTCGTTATAAATAGGTATTTGATTATTTATATTTTAATATTCTTAGTGATTGCATTTGTTAAGAAAAATAAGTAGACATGTTAAAATAAGTAAACTTTTAAAAAATAATTATAATATTATAGCTTTAAAAATAAGTAACTAAAGGTTTGTCCGTGATATTTTTGGAAAATGATAGGTTTTAGTAAGGAAAAATAGAAAAACTAACATGTTTTAGTTAAAAAAGGTAATTGCCATGATTGAAAAAGTAGGGGAATTTGTTAGAAAAAATAATGTATTTTAGGAAAAAAGGTAATTGGTTATAAATAGGTAATATTATTATTTAATAATATATTTCTATAAATAAGTAATAGTAATTAAGTAAAAACACGAAATACAGTTAATGGCAATTAAGTAAAATCACAACGTACCATACCGACCAACCAAACTTTTAATATTTCGTCTATTATATAATCTATACTCTTTATTAAAAGCAGAAAGGCCCTCTTAATGGTATACCATGTATACCGCGGTATACATATTATTTTTATCTTAATTATCTTAATATTATTAATATAATTCTAAATAAATATAATAAAATTTATTATTAAATTAAAAACCTATACTTACTCTTTATTAAAAACAGAACATCTGTTATTGGTATGATATGTCATTATATATTTATTATCTTAATAATCTTAATATGATTAACGTAATTCTAAATTAATAAAATATGATTTATTATTTAATTAAAAGTTAATTTTTATTACTTTATTAAAATCAAAAACTCACTCTTAATAATGTAGTATGTCATATACAGGGGTAAACATATAATTATTATATTAATATAATTAACATAATTCTAAATTAATATAAATAAGATTTATTATAAAATCAAAATCAGATATCCAACTTAATATTCTCATATGTTGATATAATGATATGTTATGTATATCACCGTACACATATAATTTGATTGAGATCAAAAGATTTTTTATATTACCTATTATTTTATAAGTTACTTTCGATCAGAACAATTCCTATCTCTCCTACTTCTAACAATAACAATTACAGATGAGTATTTTATCCGTCCCGTCGATCTTACTCTGTTTTCACGCCACATTCGGGACGGGAATTTGAGACATTATTCGTGTTCAGGACACATGAACAGAGAGAAGAGAAGTATAAAAATAACTCGGGGATTGGTGGCGGGAACGGAGAAAAGTACATACAAATAATTCGGGATTGGGGGCTTGATTGATAAGGAAAACTCTTTTTCGTTGGAACACAATAGTACAAAGCCAAATTTGGGTATCTCTCATACTTCTAACAACTACATACGAGTATTTTATCCGTCCCGTCGATCTTACTATGTTCTCCACCCCATTCGGGACGAGAATTTAAGAAATTATTCGCGTTGAGGACAAGAAGAGAGAGAAGTATAAAAACAACTCGGGGATTGATGGCGGGAATGGGAAGAAGTATAATAAAATTATTCGGGGGATCATGGACTTTTTTGATAAGGAAAACTCTTTTTTGTTGCAAAACAATAGTACAAAGCCAAATTTGGGTATCTCTCATACTTCTAACAAACTACATATGAGTATTTTATCCGTCCCGTCGATCTTGCTATGTTCTCCACCCCATTCGGGACAAAAATTTAAGAAATTATTCGCGTTGAGGACAAGAAGAGAGAGAAGTATAAAAACAACTCGGGGATTGATGGCGGGAATGGAAAGAAGTATAATAAAATTATTCGGGGGATCAGGGACTTTTTTGATAAGGAAAACTCTTTTTCGTTGCAAAACAATAGTACAAAGCCAAATTTTGGTTAGTATGATATATCTAAATTAATTGGTTTCATTCCAAACTCATGTTCGAATCGCTGCAACTACATATAAGTTAGATATTTATTCAATTTCAATTCTTTGATTTTACCAAATATTTGATTGTTTCTATCGACATAATTAAATAATATTTATTATATTAATTTCATGTTAAATTCTCTGCAAGTACATATTTAAATAAAACTTATAAATTATTTTTATTCTCAATATTTTAAATTATTTTTTTAATAATTTAAATTTTATTCTTGATCCGTGCTTCGCACGGGTTATGAGCTAGTAGTATTGATACATGGCATACCATTTTGCTTTTAATAAAGAGATAGATATTAAAAACGGATTCTGTTGATACAAATCATTGTATTATTCTCTCCGTCTCCAAATACTAACTTTATAATATGAATTTGTGTAATTAAATTGTGTTTCTTTTTCCTTTCAAAGCAAATTAATTTATAAATAAATTTTCGAAACAATCAATACTACTCTTTTCAAGATTTGGATCTATAAAAATCTTCTACCCTCACACCCTATCATGCATGTTCTACAAGTCAGGAACATGTTCTATAATCACAGACAGAGGAAGTACGAACAAGTTTTATCTCTAGCTATGTATGTATGGTGCATGTTAAAGCAATTTAAAAAAAAACATAAATTAAGAAGATGCTGCAAATCAACAGTTGCTTAGATTTTATTACATGGTTTCAACCAAGAAGAAGAACACATATTATTCGCTAGCTCTCGCCTCTCGTTAGCTAATTAAAGTTTGCAAACATCTATGGACAAAAGTAATAAACAAAATCCATCAACATACTCTATAAACCAGAAGAGTTACACCACCTTCACTATTAAGTTACTAATTGCAGGATCACATATAGTTATTCTAACCTAACTAGAACTGAATCCACCGAATTACAATACATATGTAGCATCACTCGCGCTGGTCTTTCACCACAGTTACGGGGCAATGAGCACTATTCACCACATAGTTGCTGACGCTGCCCATAATAGCCCTGCAATTCGATGATCAACCAGATATTATGAATGGTAGATACATGAAATAGTTAAAATGGTTTAGAAATTAAGATGAGTAAAACTATTATTACAGCAAAGACCCCTGAGAAAGAGAAGAAACTAGGTTTCAATAAAAATTATACTTAAGATCAGAAACATTGTCCAACATAAATATGTAGGTTAAAAACCAGGTTAACATAATATACACACACACATTTCTGTATGTAACACACGATGAAAAAACAAAAGAACAAGAGATATATTATTTCTGATAATCATACAAAGTGAATACATACTGAGAGTTTTTAAACTACTGGAGACACCTAACTTCCTAGAAAAACTCCACTGCCTATATAACGTTCCTACAAAAACTCAACTAAACACTGACTAAGTCTAGCTGCTTATAAAACATTCAACAGCTATATATATTATTAAACCAACTAAATAAAATAGATAAACTAAAACTTTAAAACAATAAATGATAAAATAATAAAACAAGTTTAGATTAATTTTCAACTTGATGGTAGTGAGAAGTGCATCACAAATGAAGAGAAGTACTTCATAAATTCTGTTCAGTAAGTTTAGATTAAGAGGGAGATTGTTGGAAATTAATCTAAACTTGTTTTATTATTTTCAACAAAATATATATGGTCACCTGTGAAAATTGTTGGAATACGATTATATCATGAAGCATATAGTTTGTCAGACATATTTGTAAAACATTTGTTGCCGTACTAGACATATTTGTAACAGGCCTAAGCATAATATCGCAGTTCATAATGTACTGTAGCAGACTTCCATAGTACACATGCAAAGAATACCAATATCAACTCAACTCAAGCTATGCATGGAAACATGTACATATTGGCAACTGAGAATATCAAGCACTCTAAACACCACATCGAGAACATTGACTACATAAATCTACTCGTAGATCAACAGTACTCATGTTCTGGAAACTATTCAGAGAGAAGCTAAGACGGAGGATTTGCTAACTAGTGAAATTTAATTTCACTTCACTACTAGACATCAGTTATAAACCGATGTAAAAGTCATAGACCTTTCTCTACACCGACAAAGACATCGGTTCAAAAGTTTTCAGACATTGATTTTTACCCGATGTCTATTGACGTTTTTCTAGTAGTGAGCTTGATAATAAATGACACACGTATCACATATGCACAATCTTCCACACAAGTCAGTAAGTCACCACGTAAGTTATTATAATCAACTCAACACCTCTTGGTGTGGCAGTATCTCCCTCTCCCTTTATGGGATGCCGTGAGTTTGAACCTTATCAAAAACAAAATGTGTGTTTGTGTGGGGGTTATTATAAATCATTTTGGAAGAAGCAAACCTTTTAAGCTTGCCAAACCCTCTGTTTCCAATGACAAGGCAGTCCAATGGAATTTCATCCACAGCTTCACATAACTTCTCCCTAGCATCTCCCCAATAGATCTTCATCAATACTACGAACTGTTTATGTTCACAAACTGAATGTTATATAATCTAAAGAATCTACGACCTTTCTGTAATTAACAGTCGATATATTACCTCTTTCTGAGAAGCAGCATTGTTCACTATATCCAGTGTCTCTGCATCAGGCTTTACCCCATATTTCTTCATAACATCTGGGTCAGAAAGGTCTTTTGAAGGGATAAGAGCTGCCAGATATAAAAATTATTAGGAAATATTAACATCGCATCTCTCCAACAAACAGTTTATCAACCAATAACAGGTCATATGCAAAATTACTACTGCAAATCATATGTACAAAACATTATAAAACCTTCTTAAGCTTAGTTTAACATTAAAGCTTCATTACTTACTTTAACTTGATAAAAATCAGTATTAGGAGTATCCTTTTTGAATGTAACTTGTAGTCTTTTGTTGTTTTTCAAATCATGATCAGAAGTGGTAATACTTTGTAAGAAATTACTTCCTCTTGTAAGTTAACAGATTATAACTTTCTACAGAATAAGCTAGCTATACAAGCTCATGGTAGGACATGCCAGGCACTTAATTTCCGTCGATCACCGACATCCCTATAGCTATCTCTCCAGCTCTCACACCAAAGCTGATCAAAGTTTGTTTAAGGACTACATATATAGGAGTAAACCAAGCCATTTAGAAGCCCGAATTTCTGAAACAGCTATCAAAGTTTTACACACTAGCTTGATTGTAAATTCGATGTGGAACACATGAAAAGAACACCAGATTAATATGTGTAAACGTACAAAAAACCCTATTCACGACAAAAAGAATAGCGAAAACAAGTGGTGCATCAATTCAAGACAGATCAATTTGATACATGATCATTCTAACCCTGGAATTATAACACAATCTTTGGTTCTCATGTTCTCACCAGAGTATTACCCATACACGAACACATTTTCTTTAAGATGGATATTAATGTATGTGCGGGAAAACAAAGATGGGAGGTGAGGCATACGAGAACCAGTGGTTTCCCAGAGCTGCATCTCGCCTTCTTCGTAAAAACCCTGAGGCTGAATATAAAGAAGGATAAGGTGATCCCCGTTTCTGCCAACGTTATCCACCGCCCATCTCAATGCCTTATTGCTGCATTCCGAGAAGTCTATCGCCACGCCCACTCTCCTCTCTGCTTCCATCTCTCCTTATCTAGATTAAATGTATAATGATGATGATTTTATGCATCGAAAAGTTGACGAACTCCGGCAGAATGCGATCCTAGTAACCGAAGACGAGAGTTTCCTTAATTTTCAAATATAAAGGGTGGGGAATGACGGGTATATATACATTGTAAAATATTGGCAACTATTTCGTCCGCACAATGAGTGCTTCATATATGTTTTGGCTTTCCATCCATTGTCTGCGGAATTTTCTTAAACCAAAAAGTTATCTAATACATCTTTGTTAACTAATATTACTTTTAAGGGTTATTTAGACTTTAGCCCTTAATGTTTCATATTACGGACACATAAACCCTTAAAGTAAAAAAACGTACCTCCGTGCCCCTGAAGTATGTCCGATGGACAACTCGACCCTATTTCCGTTCAAATCACCCAGAAATTATAAATCGCCTTTTCAGTTTAGGGGTAACATAGTAATTTCCATGGTCTTTGTATCGTTATATAACAGAATAAAACGTTATAAACACAAAATATTGGTCTTTGTATCCTAATTAAAGTCATTTGGGTATCTTTAAACCCTAGAAAACAACGAAGATCAAAGATCGAAGAACAACTTCTCTTTCAAATTATGCCAAGAACTCGTAAAGAAAGCAGAGAACCTACACCTCCTGGTTTGTTCTTTAATCCATCTATCTTTGTAATTGTATATATATGCTTTCAATTACTCTATAAGCCAAACAATAAACTATGATTAATTTTGTGTTTATAATGTATAATATTCTATGGGTGTTGGTTAGTTTAACTTAAAGTACATAGTTTAGCATGTGCGACTTCTTGTTTCTGTAAAAAGTAATATAAATTGGTTTTCCCCTTTCTCACCATATGTATATTTGTCTATTTAAACTTGTTTTTGATAGATGAAGGTGATGAGGTGATTAATGTCAACTTGTTTCATGGTGGAAAGTTAATATGGTTCCCAATTACTAAGTACATAGGTGGGCAACTTACTATATATATTTTAGATGTAGATGAACTTGATAAGGAGACTTTGAGGGTAAAAATTAAAGCTTTAGGTCATGGTGGTCTGTTTTGCCTCTATTATAGAACACCTGGACAACCTCTGGAAACAATTACTTTAGTTTTAGATGATGAAGATGTAAATAAAATGAAATCATATTCTAGAAAAAATAAGAACATGATAGATGTGTATGTTGAACATACATCTGACCTTGACTTTGAAAATGTAGGAGTGGAGGGTGAATGTAATGACAGCAATGAGGTAGGGGATTACAGTGATGAACTTGATGATATGGACTTTGTAGATAGTGAATACTCAATGAGTGACCAAGAAGATGATAGGCAATATTCTGAAAATGTTGATGAAGATGTAGACAGAGATGAAATTGACTCTTCTGATGAGTCAAGTGGTGATTCATTAGCTAGTCTACCAGAAAATGAGTATGTTGCCGACATACGAGAGAAAAAAAAGAAAAAAGTATTTCCAGTGTATAAGGATTCTGATGATCCAGAGTGGGAGGAAGTATTAGCTAGTCTGCCATGGAGATGCAATTTCCAGAAGATGCACCTCATTTAACTCAATCAAGTCAGACTATTGGTAATGTTGTGCAGAAACCAGAAACTGAGGTTGTACTTGCCATAACTCTCAATGAAATCAAAAAATCAAAAAAGGCCAAGAAGATTGGGGTTGCTGTAGAGGAAATGAGGAGGGCAACAATTAAAAAAGAGCAAGCAAGCAAAATTGATGCAATGAAGGCACAACCAAACAGTCCAAGAAGAAGCTCAAGGCTTCATAACATGACAAGCCAGGTATATGGATAAAGTAAGTTGGTATATTCTTTTGATTTATTAGTCCAAATTGTCTCACCACATTTTAATTTTCAAGGTAATTGTTGATGGAGGACAGATGCACAATAGTTATACAGGTGCTATGAGACTTGGATCCCCACCCCCACCTCCGGTTAAACAATATAAGACCATTGTAGGTGGTACCACTTTGAAGTCTGCACCTTTTCAGTCACATGGGAAAACAGTCATCACTAAGGGAACCTTACAAACCGCAGCAAAACTTCAAGTGAGGAGGAAGATTGATGGAAAAAAGTAGAAGTATTTATCATATGGTACCACTAAGACTATGTACTAGTAATATGACTTGAAAGTCTCTTTTGGATGTTTAGTACTATTGATCATTATGCTCATTTTGTTAAGTTAAACAAGTGATCAGTTTGATCAGTTTGTTCTTTTGGATGGTATGTAATGAGTTGTTGAATGTTAAATGAACCCTTTCTTTTATTTGAGTAATATGTTCAATGATAGTTTTTGCCCTTCAAGTATTAAGGTTTGTACACATTTGCCCTTGAAGTATGGATTGTACAAATAGCGGGAACTTTTTGGAGGGAAAATAAGAGAACTAATGTTTTTTTCTGTTATTATCCCTGTCCTTCACCACCGATATATAAGTTTTGCATGATTTTATCGGAAAAATGGCCGATATGTATAACTGGACATACTTCAGGGGCACAGAGCTACGTTTTTTTACTTTAAGGGTTTATGTGTCCGTAATATGAAACATTAAGGGCTAAAGTCTAAATAACCCAATTTTAATATCATCCAATAGTTTACTTTTTTTTATCCAAAATGCTCTCTAGATTTGCAAATTGCAAATAGGGGATGAAGAACTCAACGTTCGACTTTTATTTTAGCTAATACCTACGCAATTCAAGCTAGACATTAACATAATTTACGAATCACAAACTAGTCCCTAAACGAAAACTGATTAAATCGATTGGAAACATTCGATCTTCTAAAACGAGGAGGGTTAGATTAACCGATGACAGTTTTGCTTGTGGCAATATGGTTTTCACTCGACTGAAAGCAAAATGCACTAAATTTGATTTGCAGACTCTCTGATACTCATGATTATACATTTTACTACTAAAAGAAAACAACTACACAAAACTAGAGCTTACGACATGCACATAATAACCTATTAGATCTCTCAACACTTTGAAGTTTTAGGGTAGTCTAGCTAAACGGACACAGATAGAGCTGGACATGATAGCTTAACAGGAAGACGAGAGGAGGGAACAGAGAGCATACGAGAACCGGAAGATTTCCAGAGCTGCATCTGGTTATCTTCATATTTACCCTGACCACGAATGGTGAGGAGTATGACATAATCTCCCTTCCGAGCAATGTTATCCACCATCCACTTCACCGCCTTGGTGCTGCCCTTGGAGAAGTCCACCGCCACACCAACTCTCCTATCTGCGCGTTTCATCTCTTTACTCTCCTTCGATTCATCACCCATCTTTTTACACTTCTTTTTTTCCTCTCAAAAAACTTAGCCCAGTAACGATAGTACGTACACTAATGCAACTTCCTTTTTTAGTACTAGTACGTTTGCAGCAGTGAGATTTACAACATTGCAAGGCCAATTGTGAGAACATAAACAGATCTAAATTGTATTAAGTGGCTGACATGAATAACCGGCGATAAATTTTGTGTTCATGTTGAGTGATTAATTTTGTTTATACAGCACCTCCTTATTCTGTGCATCTCTGTTGGACGCAGTCACTATGTGACACATAAATTATGTTTTGTTACTAACTTCAAAAAATACCGATGTTAGAGTCTTGTGCACTTTTTATATGATATCTGCGCGTGTATAAATACGATTAGTAAATTATGAAGACAGTATAAATAGTAATTTCTTTTCTCTTCAACTTAAAGATATATCATTGAGACGGATATATGATGTTACAAAACTGCTTCTTTAGAGAAATTGAGCTGAAATCCGTTAAATAAGGCCAAGACAGTAGTTAGATACATTGTTTGCAAGGCCCTGATTTTAATTTTCACTTGGAACCACTGGTTTGAATAAATTACTAACAACCATACATCCCAACACATCTCCTATTTTTCACCTTCCTCTACTACGTCCCCTTCTCATCTTCCTCATATTCCCTTCCAAATTTTTGAAAATGAAGTCCAAGTTAATAATTCTCTCCTTCACTCTCTTCTTCTTTAACTCCGGAAATGCAATCTGTGTTCCACGCAATAGATCAGTCCCGTCTCCATTTCCCCATACCCCTCCAAATTTGATACCGGTGTCATCAACGCCATCTTTACCCAAGGCTCCAACACCGTCATTACCGGCTCCAAAGGCACCATCATCGTCTTCTCCCAAGGCTCCAGTACCTTCATTACCAGCTCCATCTTTACCCAAGGCTCCAACACCGTCATTACCGGCTCCAAAGGCACCATCATCGTCTTCTCCCAAGGCTCCAGTACCTTCATTACCAGCTCCATCTTTACCTAAGGGAGGAAACCCACAACCAGGCAAAGGAAGCCCACTTCTGGGCGGAGGAAAGCCACTTCCAGGCGGAGGCGGGGACAATCCAGGCTTAAAAAAGATATGTAATTCCACTGATTATCCCGATGTCTGTTTAAGTACACTTGGTCTTTTAGTTGGTCCTGCAACGGATCCTCCGACTGTACTTGGTGTTGCAATAAAGGCTGGTTTGGATTTCGCCAAAACAGCAAAAGATGCGGCTCAGCAGTTGGCTACCAAACCAGGTACCCCACCAGATGAAGCCTCACCGATCAAAGATTGTACAGATAATTATGATGATGTCTTATATAATTTTCAAAAAGCAGCTGACGCGCTTCCTCAAAAAGACATAGGGACCATGAATACTATGCTTAGTGCTGCCCTAACGGATGTCGAGGATTGTAATGATGCATTTGAAGGACGAGTTTCCTCATTGGCCACATTTTCTGATACTTTAATGAAGATGGCTAGCAACTGTCTCGCCATAGTTGATGTGATGAATAAGCCTCCAGTATAATTTAGTCATTCAAAATTCATGGGGGGCTAGTTCCTCCCTATAATTTTCTCCTGTATTTGTGATTATATTAAAAAGTGGTTTAGCTTGTTGTCTTCTAGATAGTTATGTAGAATAGAATAGGTTTATAGCAATAAAATGGAGCTTACCAGCTCTGTCTATATGGTTTTGGCAACTGTTGGAGACCTTTCTATATGTACATTGCAGTATTCCATTTCTTCTGGCGTTAGGGGTTAGGCCATTAGGTGCAGAGTATCAGGCTCTCTGTTCTAAAGTTTGACCCCGATCAGACATTTGCAATCAGATACATCGGCACAGCATCTGCTGTGAATGTTGTCCCCATCAGAGATTTGATACAACTCCTCCTTAAAAAGGGACTACATGCCAATGTTCTCAAGACACAAGGCCGGTTTAGACGGCCAGGCCACCTTCTAGCAACTAATCAGCTTCATAGAGATTATAAATTGGAGAGATCAATTCATATATTAAGCAGATGTATTTCAATCCTATTTTTACATAAAAATTAACTTCTACATTATAAACTACTATTTACACAGGTTTTACCAAATGGTATATCATATTAATCTCAAATTTTAGCCCAACTAAATCCAACCAAAATACTTATTTTAAGCGTTATATTTGGTACTACTTTCTCCAGAAAATCTATAACTTCACATTTTTACCCAAATTTTGACCAGCTTTTTAAGATTTGATTCAGTAATCCTGCTATTTTCGCCTAATGTGAGTTTTTCCCCAAATTCATTCAACCGCCTAATTCTGCCTATGCTAAAAGAACATTTAGTCATTTACCCATTACCCGCCTAGCACTGTTTAGGCCTATTCTTCGACTTGGAACACTGTACATGCCTGGCTTTTAAAGTTAAATTTTGATGTTGCTTCTTATAAGTAGTTAAATAAATTGTTATTTGAGGCAATGCAAGTTCGGGTAATCATTTCATTACCCGAACTTACATTGCCTCACAACACGGAATCCCGGATCATATGTAGAACTGATATTTGCAGAAGCTCTCCATGCACATTAAATTGATCAACCAATTCATCTCAAATATATATTAAACCATATAATATAAGAGTTAATAAACTGGGAAATTTACCTGTATAAACACTTGCAATACACAGTACTCTCTTTAGGTCCATATCCTCCTGCCAGTACAAAATCACAAACATGCTAACTAAATACAATATGTTATACAATTCCCAGCATGTTTCGGGTCTATATTATTTCAAATAACTGAAGGACAAGGGCCTGTATGTAATTTACGGTTTTTATTTTTATCGTAAAATTTAATAGCCTCACGATGAAATAGGCAGATTCACTTTCTAACCAGCAAAATAATCATGACTCATGATCCATCCATAAACACAGCACCATATTCACTAGCTTTCAAAAACTTCTTCAAGAGAAGAAAAGCAATAGCAATAGTCAGTCCTACTGCAGCCAGTGTAAAAAGGCGATCATCAGCAGGTTTTTGCAGCCTAGTATCTGGCCTTTGTAGCAGCTGCTGCTGTCCACCTAAGGGCCCATTCAAAACCTGCCTAGCAACAACCATTCCTTCAGGTATAGGGTTTGCATTCAGTGGAGCTTCATGCATGTCTTCGACTATACTAGCATCTGTTGTAGGACTAGAAGTTCCACCGTCAGTAACTTGTGTACCAGCATCTTCCGCACTGACCTGTGCTTCCCCCTCTTTGTTCATAGAGTTTTCTTCACCAGCCTCCCCAGAGCTTATCTGAGGGACTGGGGGTGCCTTGCTCAGCATATAGGCATGAATCTAAGCAAATTATATGAATGTTAAATTACAGCCTTGTATATAACAATTTATCTGACAATCAAAATTAACAACACACCTCATCAATCAACTGTTGACGTTCAGGATTTCCAAACTTTGGAGCAGCTTCACGGGATTTAACAGCAAGAACACGACGTTCTTCTTTCTTATAATCTAGCGAGCCCAATGCCCCATTTGGATTGGTTGGCATAAATGCAATGAGTGCTACTAAAGCTGTCCGAACTGCCATAACAAAGGTACAAATTGTTATAAGGATTAGGGAAGAAATTACAATATATTTCTACTCGATACACAATACAAGCATGCTGCAGGTACACAATAGTTGATAACTAAATCTGATTTCCTGATTTTTTTTATGTGCTTGGGTAGGTAAATAAAATACATAGTGAACCAAAGAGCCCTTATTTGACAATTTTTTGCAGTACTCAAAAAGTATATTACTATGGACCTACAAAATGTTGTGGTTACAATATATTATATACGAGAGCTGTTCACGAACAGTGTTCGTGAACAAGCTCGAGCTCGGCTCATTAAGGGCTCGACTCGGCTCGGCTCGTTAAGGGCTCGAGCTCGAGCTCGAACACAAAAAAATGTTCGTTAAGAAAACGAGCTCGAGCCGAGATATTAGTGAGCTCGACTCGAGCTCGTTCGGCTCGAGATCGGCTCGACATCGGCTCGATAAAGCTCGAAAAAATTAAGATATATTCGACTTATTTTTATATTATTTGTTAACATTTTAAATTAATTTTGTAATTTATAGTATGTGTATTTTAGGTTTATTGAGAATTGATTGGGAAATTGGGTTCGGTTTCGACAAAAAATGTTTTAGTTCGTTGGGCTAAGAAAAATTGGGCTTTATTATCTATTAAAATTGTAAGTTCTAATGAGCTCGGCTCGACTCGGCTCGGCTCGACTCGGCTCGTTTTTGTTCGATAAAAGCTCGTGTTCGGCTCGTTAGTTAACGAGCTCGAGCTCGAACACGAATTTTGTGCGATAAGAAAGCTCGGCTCGGCTCGGCCCGTCAGAGAAAAAAGTAAAGCTCCGCTCATTTACATCAAAGCTCAGCTCGGCTCGGTTCGTGAACAGCCCTAGAACTGACCATGTGCTTAAGTGTCTAAATTAAGGATGATTACAGGTTTACAGAGTCTAATTGATATGATCTGAGAGAATTAAGAAAGCTGGATTTTAAAGAATCAAAAAATAAATGAAATGCCTAATCTTGGAAGAAAATAAGTTAATTCTGTTTTTAACTTAGTTAACAAAACTGCAAAATTCTTAGGCAATTAGCATGTTCAGGGCTTCGGGCCTTACCAACATACCAAACTAGCACAAACTTGGAAAAACAAAACATTACGCCAAAGACCAGCTGACAAACTCTTTAAATAGAATAGATAAATAATGTGGATAAGAAGATGGATCATTAACGATTGAGCCAATATTTGAACACAGGTAAGACTGTGAAATGCTACCAGCTACGGTCATCTAACATAACTGAATTTAAGACAAAACCTCGGGAAAACTTTATTTCAAACCATATTCAAAGGAAAATGCATTAGGCACACAAATTGTAGTCCAACAGTTACACACATTATCAATGAATTAAAATTTGTATCAATAAAGTCCGGACAATATTTACCACTCCAGGACGGCTGCCAGTGCTCGGGATGATGGTTCGATATACTCAAGCATATCTTCGTTTGGGTTTCAAACCGTCCATTCGGCTGAATTAACAACAACAAACACAATCATCAAACAAAAGCCACCAAAAACAACTTCCTAAACAAAAATCCCCCAACATTTATCAAATCAGAAAACCATAACACTTACAAAAACATTACCGTTAACAACATAAAGGAAGGCGGCTTGAACGGGTATTCCGAAGGCAGCTGAATTCTTCCATGATATAAACCTCCCTCAAACTCAGTTTCACTCGGTCCTCTAATCGCAAATTGCCACTCAAATATATTCTCCTGCAAATCATACATTACACAAACTACATAACCTCACATACGCAAACACTTCCTGAAACCATCTCGATTACTAATAACCGAAAAAACCAACACTACACTAACTCTATTTTCCTTCACAAAAAAACATCACACAAACACACAAAATGCATCAATACCTCAAACCAACCTCAATTAATAAACATTCCTACTAATTTTCAACACGAATATCACAATTAATCGTTACGAAACAAGGAAATACATAAATATCACTGACAGAATTGAACAAATTACATAAGCAAAACTCAATAACACGATCAATCAATTAAACAATTACAAGTAGATGAGATCAATATAGATACGTAGATATGTATGTATAAGTACCTCAAGAGGCAGGCTCATGAAATCATCAGAAGGATTGGATTGCATCTCTTTAACCTCCTGTAAAATCCTTTTTACTGCTGGATTTTTACGGTTGTATTTCTCGTCCGCCATGTTTTGCCTCTGATGTGTGTGTGTGTGTGTGTGTGAGAGAGAGAGAGAATGAGATTTTTGACCCTGATTATTGTATTGAAATGTGTATTTATATGTAAGTTGGTTGATGACACGTTTTGAATTCAACATTTGGCTGACGTGGCAATATATTATTGGTTGTGCTCTGGTAGTGTTTGGGTATCATTGGCTGTGAATCGCGCGATTAGTGATTACACTAAAGTACTGCTATGAGAGCATCTCCGATTGCATTATTTATAATGGTTTTTTAAAATATTATAAAATAATAATTATCTAGAATATAACGGATTAAAAAAGTATTTTGTTCTATATCTTCACATATTCTATTTTATTATAATTATTTTATTAGTCTATTATCTATATTATGGGCCAACATGGCTTTCTATGCCATTTATTAAATTACTTATATACCCCTATAATGTATAAATATATTAAAAATATTGTTACTAGCAAGAATTGAACACATGACCTTTGGATGCAAAGTTATTTTATGTTACCACCTCAACCATTATGCTAAGAGTCCATTTAATAAAATTTTGAAACTCATTTACCCCATACTTTTTTTTTTTTTTTTTGAAGAAATCATTTACCCCATACTTAAATAACTCTTAATATGTGTGATATGGGCTAAAAATAACCCTAGATATGTAATTAATGATATATTAATTAGACCTAGTTCGGTCCAAGAATTAGGCCCGATAAAAAGGCCCGAAACCCTAATCATTTATTAATTTCGTAATTAATAAATAAGGGAAATTACCAGCTCATTAAATGAGTCCAAAGCATATTAAACTCTTCAAGAATCAGCAATCAAGACACACAAACCAACTAGGAGTCAGTCTCCTACAAAATAGGATTCACAATCCTGATCTAAGAAGGCGACTTGGCCCCCAAGTCACCTAATTCTATTCTAAATGCAAGGCTCCTGACGCCTATATAAGGACCCTGATCCTACAATCAGAACTACGTTTTTTGGCTTGATTCTCTACATAACAGAGATACGTAGGCATCTTGTGAGGACCTGTTTAGTCACGAACCACGAGAGCAGCCATAAAGACACGATTGTCCACCATCATTCATTGAATACAGCCGTCAACATCTAAATCTACTTTTCATTCCATAACATTTGGCGCCGTCTGTGGGAAGACGACATCAACCATGGCTAGAACACGAAGAACAGCAACTGCTACTGAATCAACTGTCACCACCACTGTTCCAACCACCACGGAATCAGGGTCGTTACCCCTCACGACAGTGGTTTCTCAACCACTAGGGACGTTTCCCATCACCACAGAGGTGGTGTCTCAACCACAAGGGATGAATCCCCAAGCTTCCATACCTCAGAACGAGACGAACCCTCTTCAGATGGTTGTCTCACCCCTCGACCATAACCTTCCCCATGGAGCACAGATCTCCACAACCGTGCTTCCTATGAGCACAAATCCAGCATATGGACTGCCCAACTATCCCCCTGAAGCCGGAAGGAGTGGCCATGCCCCATACGAACCAACCTACATTCGAGGATTGGGACCCATCCCTGAAGGAAGATACTTGGATTATTCTGGGCCCTACTCTGAAGACAACTCGTCTGATGAAGGACGAGATCGAGCACCCAGAAGAAGAAGAGCCAGCAAAGAGCCCCTTGGAAGAAGGAATCGGGGGGCAACTACAAGGGCACCTATGACTGCCATGGAAAGGATAAGGGCTCATGAGGCCGAGATCCAGAAACTAAAGAAAAACATGGAGATAGAGCAACAAAGGAGGCAGACTCAGCCTTCGAACCAAGGGGCAGGAGATGTCCCCCTAATTGATTTAGGAACACCTTCAAGGAGGCAAGAAGGAGCTAGGGCTCCAAGGACGGAGATTCCCAGGTCAGATCCCCGTGTTTTGACACAGCTGGGTGACCCAGACGATCCTATTCCACCTTTTACTGAAGAGGTAATGGACGCTTATGTATCAAGGAAATTTAAGATGCCTACTATCAAGGCATATGACGGAACGGGTGATCCCGCAACCCATGTGAGGACTTTTTCGAATGCACTGTTGCTGCAACCAGTCACTGATGCTCTTAAATGTAGAGCGTTTCCTCAAACCCTGGCTGGCATGGCCCAAAGATGGTATAGCCGCTTGCCGCCCAACTCTATCAGTTGTTTCAGAGATTTGAGCACGGCCTTCATCAGTCAGTTCATTAGTGGACGGGTACATGAAAAAAGCTCTGCTTCACTCATGAACTTAACTCAAGGAAAGAACGAGACGTTGAGAGATTACCTCAAACGTTTCACCAAGGAGACATTAAACATACCTGATCTAGATAACAAGGTAGCTATGATAGCCCTTCAACAAGGAACCACAGATGTCTTTTTCAAGATGTCATTGGCTAAACACCCCCCTGAGAGCATGACTGAGCTCCAACAAAGGGTTGGAAAGTACATCAAAGCTGAGGAAAGCATGAAGAAAATTGACACAGGTGGTGAAAATAATGGTGGCTCGAATAAGCGAAAGATGGAGCAAGAGTATGATGTCAAGGACAAATATCCTCGTACGACTAGAGACTCTGATTCAGACACGAAATTTACCGAATATGCAAGGTTGAATGCTCCAAGGAGTCAAATCCTCTTTGACATTGAGAAAGATAGGGACTTTCGATGGCCGAAGCCACTAAGGGGAGATCCTGAGAAGCGAAACAAGAACAAGTACTGTAGGTACCATAAAGACTCGGGCCATGATACTGATGATTGTAGGCAACTCAAGGATGAGATCGAGTTCTTAATCCGAAAAGGAAAACTCGATAAGTTCACTAAGGATGGGAATCGAGGAAATCAGCATGGAAACTATGAAAGGAAAAATTATGATACGAGGGACGATGACCAAGATCATAATCCTAAGCCCCGAGGGCCTGTTATCAATATGATATATGGAGGACCAGCTGCTACGTTAAGGCCTAATAGAGTCGGGGGGCAGGTTCTCCCAATCGAGGTTATGGATTCAAGAGATGACGAAGAAATAAGGGACTGAGATGCCAGGAACATGGCATGCCCCAAATTTGAAAGTTTATTATGTTTAATTGTTTCCTAATAGTACAAGTAGCAATAAGGTCGACGAAACCATTATGAGCTTTTCAGCTCTTAATAGGAAGTAAAGCTATGTAAGGGTTGAACCCTCTTTTTTAAAGAAAATATTCAAGTTCTTTTTCACTATTTTATTACTTATCTGTGTTTGAGCATTTCCTTATCGTTTTGTTAAAGAGCAAGTTGTACCAATAGCATTTGATTAAAGTGCCAGCCCATTCAAGAGGCCAAGTACTAGGAATTGCCTTACAAAAGATAAGTTAAATAAATATAAGTGAGCAAACAAAACAGATATAACATAAATAGCATGCATGGATGGAAGGTCCCAAAAGATCAAAGAGTTATGTTACAAACGCCAAATAAAATCTTAAAGTCCATAAAAGGACCTTAAATAAAAACAAGATATAGAGAGCCACGCAGGGCCAATAAAATCTACTCTAAGTCATCAGCGGGTCCTTGTCAAGAACAAGGGCATCCCCACGAGGGGCATCTAAGTCCTCTATGAAGTCATCAGTGGTCTCGGACTCATACAAGCCTCGAACGGCTATTAAGGCCCAGGCATTAGCTGACTTCGTGGTTGAATTTACCATTAACAACCAAGAAGTCGGGGGGCAAGAGATAATACTCCATGAATACCCGAAGTTGGGTGTTCTATTTTGATGGATAATACCCTATGAATACCCGAAGTTGGGTGTTCTATTTTGATGGACCATCAAAATCAAAATCAAACGGAGCAGGTTTAGTGTTACAAAGTCCTGATGGATTTTTCATAGAGTATACACTAAAACTTGACTTCCCAACGACAAACAATGAGGCTGAGTACGAAGCCCTGATAGCTGGCTAGGGCTGGCTGGAGCATTGAGAGTTAAAACCCTGAAAGTAGGTGGAGACTCGAGGCTAGTGGTTTCCCAAGTAAATGGGGAATTTGAGGGCACAGATAAAGTCATGGCCAAGTACTTAAAACTTGTTAAGGCCATCATGACTCAGTTTGATGAATGCTACGTAGAGCACGTTCCGAGGAAGGAAAACGTGAAGGCTGATGCCTTGTCTAAGTTTGCCTCTTCTGAAATTGAAAACTATGCAGGGAGTGTATACTTCTAAGTCTTGAAGACCCCAAGCATCAACGAAAAGTTGGTAGCACCCATTGGTATTTTCAGTTGTTGGATTGATCCCATCAAAGCTCATCTGGAAACTGGGTGGCTGCCCAACGACACTTCAGAAGCACGAAAGCTATACGTCAAAGCACTAAGGTATGCCCTAATTGAAGGAAAACATACAAAATATGCATGTCAACTACACAAATAGAGTTGAATACAACGAACCCCGAAGGGTTGAAACCCCTGAAAATTCGAGGAAGTATAGCTCAGAACGAGCTTCGATTCGATATACTGGAAGCTCAAAATTAAAGAAACGAGTGAAATGTTATGTCTATCTTCGTTCATGAAGACCCCTCAATGTGTTTATTACTTTTCATGATCCAATCATGAATAATAAATAAACAAAGCATATGTCACAAGCACAAATTAAAACAAAGCCCTAACCCGCGAAAAATTTTGCAAAATCATGTATCAGAATACAAGCAAAATCATGTATCAGTATACACACGACCCAAATTCCAGGTCGAATTTACACTGCATCTTGGTCGAACAAATCTGTTCGAAAATGAACTAAAAAATGAGTTCGACATGTTCGATCTGAAGACAGTTTGAGGTCGAAAAACTGAATAAAGTTTCTGGTCGAAATTACACGAGGTTGAGGTCGAAACTTTGAGCTCGAAAATACACTGTAATTCCTGATCGACATGTTCGACCTTGTCCCCCTTCCTGGTCGAAAATAGCCTGGAGAATCCTGGTCGAAAATGACCTAGGATTCCTGGTCGAAAAATCCAGGTCGAAAATGACCTAGGATTCCTGGTCGAAAAATCCAGGTCGAAATAGCCTGGATTCCTAGTCGAAAATTCCTGGTCGAATTTATACTAAAATTCCTGGTCGAACCATTCGACCTCACCCCAGTCCTGGTCGAAAAATCCTGGTCGAAAATGACCTAGGATTCTTGGTCGAAAAATCCAGATCGAAATAATACTAATTTCTGGTCGAAAATTCCTGCTTGAAAATGCAAAGAAACGAGGTCGAAAATTCCTGCTCGAAAATGCAAAGAGATGAGGTCGAAAATTTGAGGTCGAAAAAGACCTAAATTTCTTGGTCGAACTGATCGACCTCATTCCAGTTCAGGTCGAAATTGACTTGACTTCCTGGTCGAAATTGACTTGACTTCCTGGTCGAAATTGGCTTAATTTCTGATCGAAAATACTCTGAAAATTCCTAAAATATTAGGAATAATTATTAAAAATACCTGTGGGTACATGCAAATTCCTAAAATATTAGGAATAATTATTAAAAATACCTGTGGGTACATGGAAATTCCTAAAAATATTAGGAATAATTATTAAAAATACCTGTGGGTACATGGAAATTCCTAAAAATATTAGGAATAATTATTAAAAATACCTGTGGGTACATGGAAATTCCTAAAAATATTAGGAATAATTATTAAAAATACCTGTGGGTACATGAAAATTCCTAAAATATTAGGAATAATTATTAAAAATACCTGTGGGTACATGGAAATTTCTTAAATATTAGGAATATTTCATATAAATGTCAAATTAGCCTCGAATAAGGCAACAATCGTCGTAAATGTGTAGGTCGCTCCACACTTTGCAATAAGGCGATACTTGTGAAACACTGGTGTAAATAAAGTCCTAGGTAAAGGATAAAAAGACCCCGAATCTCGAAAAAGGTCAATATAATTTCTACGAAAACTTGAAAAGTTTTCCTAGAAATTGGGGGGCAAATGATATGGGCTAAAAATAACCCTAGATATGTAATTAATGATATATTAATTAGACCTAGTTCGGTCCAAGAATTAGGCCCGATAAAAAGGCCCGAAACCCTAATCATTTATTAATTTCGTAATTAATAAATAAGGGAAATTACCAGCTCATTAAATGAGTCCAAAGCATATTAAACTCTTCAAGAATCAGCAATCAAGACACACAAACCAACTAGGAGTCAGTCTCCTACAAAATAGGATTCACAATCCTGATCTAAGAAGGCGACTTGGCCCCCAAGTCACCTAATTCTATTCTAAATGCAAGGCTCCTGACGCCTATATAAGGACCCTGATCCTACAATCAGAACTACGTTTTTTGGCTTGATTCTCTACATAACAGAGATACGTAGGCATCTTGTGAGGACCTGTTTAGTCACGAACCACGAGAGCAGCCATAAAGACACGATTGTCCACCATCATTCATTGAATACAGCCGTCAACATCTAAATCTACTTTTCATTCCATAACAATGTGTATGTTATTTAAACTTTATTTTAAAACTCATCCATCCATCCGGTATATATTATATTATATTACATATATTAAAGGCCAACAAGCCCTTTTAAGACTATTTAGTAATGTACTTATTATGGGCCAACATGGCTTTCTATGCTATTTATTAAATTACTTATATACCCCTATAATGTATAATATATTAAAAATATTGTTATTAGCAAGAATTGAACCCATGACTTTTGGATGCAAAGGTATTTTATGTTACCACCTCAACCATCATGCTAGGAGCCCATTTGATAAAATTTTGAAGCTCATTTACCCCATACTTAAATAACTCTTAATATGTGTATGTTATTTAAACTTTATTTTAAAACTCATCCATCCATTCGGTATATATTATATTATATTACATATATTAAAGGCCAACAAGCCCTTTTAAGACTATTTAGTAATGTACTAATTCGCTCTTTCATCATATTAATATTAAAAAAATGAATTATATTCACATCTCCTACATCAAAGAAATTTTGAGAACCATTTTATGAATCATTGGAGCATCTCCAATGGAGTTAGCTAAAATGGTTGACTACAATAATATAAAGTAATATTTGGGTAAAATTTACTGAATTTGTAAGGCGTTGTACTCCAATGGGTTGATTATAATGGTTGGATATATTTTGAAAATAGTATATTTATAATTTTAAACAGTACTTTTTCATTGAAAAATAATTTATAGCCCATTTTGATAAAATTTTGAAGTTCATTTACCCCATACTTAAATAACTGTTAATATGTGTATGTTATTTAAACTTTATTTTAAAACTCATCCATCCATCCGGTATATATTATATTATATTACATATATTAAAGGCCAACAAGCCCTTTTAAGACTATTTAGTAATTTACTAATTCGCTCTTTCATCATATTAATATTAAAAAAATGAATTATATTCACATCTCCTACGCCAAAGAAATTTTGAGAACCATTTTATGAATCATTGGAGCATCTCCAATAGAGTTAGCTAAAATTTTTGGCTAAAATAATATAAAGTAATATTTGGGTAAAATTTACTGAATTTGTAAGACATTGTACTCCAATGAGTTGATTATAATGGTTGGATATATTTTGAAAATAGTATATTTATAATTTTAAACAATACTTTTTCATTGAAAAATAATTTATATATATTAATATCAATGCTAGAGGTGCCGAAATTGGGTACAAGATAATGTGGAGTTGCTAAAATGTCAATTTGAAATATTTTAATTTGTGAAAATGATGTAAATGACATTATACATTTATTTATAAATAATCAAATAATGAAACATGTCATTTTATATCTATTTTTATATCCAATTTAATACCTCTGGCATTATTTTTAATATTAACACTAGCTAATTTTTTGTGTTGCCTCCATAATTTTTAATTTCACAAAAAAATAATATTAAAAAGGATATTGAAAATTTCGGTCGGTGAAAATCAAAGCTACAGCTGAAAAGAAAAAGAAAGAAAAAAGCAAGGAGAAAAAGTAGGTAGAGAAAGTCTCTACATATCTGTAAGACTTGGTCAAATATGGCCAACCATATCTTGATGGCTATAATTTTGAACAACAACAGTTAGTGGTTGGAGTGACCATATTCACAGAGGTTGGCTATAAATCACACTGTTTAGTTGCCAGTTGTACTTTTAACCTAAGTGATAAGTAAGGTTGGAGATGCTCTTAACTACATACACCAATAACTCATTTTTATAATGTTTTACATTTTTATTTTCATATATATTACATATATATATTATAGGCCAACAAGTCCTTTTCAGACTATTTAGTAATTTACTAATTCACACTTCCATCATATTAATATTAAAAAAATGAATTATATTCAATGTAAAAATTGGAGGACCAATTAAACTTGAGCTCGAGTTCAAGCTTGACATAATTTTTTTATCGAGTTTGAACTCGAGTCCGGCAGTGTTCGACTCGATTACACCCCACTCTCACTGCTATTAGGAAAAATATTTTTATAGTCTATAAAAAGATAATTTAAGGGGCAAAAAATTATTGTAGATGAGATTTGGAATTCATATTAGTTATTAGATGAATATTTAGATAAAACACATAATTAGTTCAAAAATATTTATTAAAAAATAGAATATGGATACTATATTAAAAATAATTTAAACCGTCTCGCTGTATTATTCAAGTATGCTACTTAGTAGATGATATATCACAATGAACATGAATACAAACCAAAATTTTAGCTAATTTTAATATGAACTAGAAGAATATTAAATCAATGTTACATGACCACTACCACGCCACCACCACTAACCACGTGAACACCACCACTTACACAACCAAAATTACCATCATCAAAGCAAGTCACTAGAAATTCAACTAAAATTATCAAAATTTAAACTTAAATCACTAAAAAATTTGAACACAAATAATAAGAATATTCCAAATTTGGAATTGTGTAAATGTTCGAAGTTGTTGGTAATAATGTTGACGGTAGTAGAGTGAGTGAAAATGACATCGATCGGTAAACTTAGATATGTTGAGAGAAGGATGAATGAATTACTGGAGGTGTGGTCAGGAATGAGACTGGAATTTGCGACAAACATGTTCATAAGTTACTTTCGGAGTGGTGGTCGATTTGGTGACAACAAAAGATTGTAGAGTGATTATGGTTTATTATACACACAATTTCTCTCTCTCGCCCACTCACACACATTATATATATATATATATATATATATATATATATATATATATGTGTGTGTGTGTGTGTGTGTATCATGAATGATGATGACAAATGGAATGAGATGGTGATAACAGCGGTGTAAAGTAAGTGATGGTGTGTAAGGTCGCCGATAATGGAAGGGGCGTAAGAGTGAATATGGGTGATGGTTGAGATGTAAATTAGATTTGAATGTGTGACCATAATTAGTTTTCGCTTCTTATTTATGTAAATTATCTTATTTAGCACTTCTTTATATATAAACACGTGAGTCTACTGACTCATGATTAGACTTTTAAATTACATATTTTTTAATCATTCCAATTTATTTTTTTAAATGGCTAGATGTGATTCTATTGTTACGGTCATATATAAAATTCAAGTAAGAAATTTGAGTTATTGCCAATGTCCATAAAAAATACCACATTAACGACGTATAGTATTTCAAAAATTATAAATCGTCTATATAATAAAATCAAAACAACAACATTTTATGAATTTAAATGGTGCCCGTGCTTTGCACGGACTATCATGCTAGTTATTTATTAATTTAACATCAATCAAAATAGTATAATTTATTTATTTTAGTCATTTACTAATATTTTATAAATATAATTTAATTCATAAAAAGAATTAATAACAATATTTATAAAAAAGTATTTAGTTAATAATATATATATTTAAAAAATTACCAAAATAAATAAATATAAATTTGGATCGAATTTATTCGTTTTGGAATTGAATTCACGAATAAACTCGATCCAAAACGATACAACAAAGACGAGTCATCAAGATAGGGAAGCAAAATAGTTGCACAAACGTAGGGAACCATTTTCTCTCATCTAAAAATTTAAGGTAAAGATTATATCTATTGGAGAAGAGTTTTGAACAATGATCCCTATAATTGCTTATGTAATATTTAATTAATAAATATGGAGGATGGAGGTAGTGGAAGATGATTTGGCAATTATAGGGGAGCAAAATTGCTTCCCCTAATATAATATAGGGTACCTAAATCAATATACTTATATAAAGGAGAAGACGGGAGCGGTGAGGTGGCGCTCTAGAATCGCTCCGTTCTATTTTTCTAATTTTCTCAATTTTTCACAATTTTTCACAATTTTTAATTTTAATAATTAAAACTTCCTTTATTATTTTCGATTTTGTAGGAAGGAAATTGAAAATTACACTTTTATTATTTTCAAACTTGATAAAACTTTCTTTTATTATTTTCAAAGTTGATAGAACTTTCTTTAATTTAGAAAATTACAACTTCCTTATTATTTTCGAATTTGTAGAACTTAATAGAACTTTCTTTGATTTAGAAAATTACAACTTCCTTATTATTTTCGAATTTGTAGACTTGATAGAACTTTTTTTTTTTTTCAAACTTGATAGAACTTTCTTTGATTTAGAAAATTACAACTTCCTTATTATTTTCGAATTTGTAGGACTTGATAGAACTTTCTTTGATTTAGAAAATTACAACTTCCTTATTATTTTCGAATTTGTAGGACTTGATAGAACTTTCTTTGATTTAGAAAATTACAACTTCCTTATTATTTTCGAATTTGTAGGCTTGATAGAACTTTCTTTTATTATTTTCAAACTTGATAGAACTTTCTTTGATTTAGAAAATTACAACTTCCTTATTATTTTCGAATTTGTAGGCTTGATAGAACTTTCTTTTATTATTTTCAAACTTGATAGAACTTTCTTTGATTTAAAAAATTACAACTTCTTTATTATTTTCGAATTTGTAGGATTTGATAGAACTTTCTTTGATTTAGAAAATTACAACTTCCTTATTATTTTTAAATTTGTAGGCTCTTATGTTAATTATTGCAATTTTCTTTTTTATTATTTTCAATCTTGATATAACTTTTTTTTATTATTTTCAAACTTGATAGAACTTTTTTTGATTTAGAAAATTACAACTTTCTTATTATTTTTTAATTTTTAGGATCTTATGTTAATAATTGCAATTTTCTCTTTTATTATTTTCAATCTTGATAGAACTTTCTTTTATTATTTTCAAACTTGATAAAACTTTCTTTTATTATTTTCAAACTTGATAAAACTTTCTTTTATTATTTTCAAACTTTATAGAACTTTTCTTTTATAATACTTCTTGATTTTTAAACATAACGGATTTCCATATTATTCACCTTACAAAACACCTATAAATTAATGGTCATTCATAACAAAAAATCTACACCGAAACTTTTTATATAGCTTCAAATTTTTACAACCATATTTACAATCAATACAACTATGGCCTATACCATGTTGGATGCTTTGAATGACAGCAGCTATACCTGGATGATAAGAGTACGATTGTGTAGAATGTGAGAATCTGTCAATCCAAATACTGAAGAACTGATCAGTCTTGACATGATTTTGATCGATGAAAAGGTTAATAAATCAATATACTTATAACTTATTAATTTGTCAAATTGTATGATGTTATTAACTTTTCTAAAATATGTTGTATGACAGGAAAATTTGATCCGTGCTACGATCCCGAAGATTCTGGTCTCTCGGTTTAAAAATCTTTTAGATGAAGGCTCCGTGTACAACATCAAAAATCTGAAAGTTGTTTCAAGTATAGGGGAATATAGACCACTATCACATGGGTCTAAATTGATCTTCATACGCATAACGTTGCCTAAGAGATTGGAAGAAGGCATCGTCAACATATCACTGCATGAATTTCAGTTCATATGTCCGAATATGATTGATACACGTATTAATGACACCAAAATACTCTCAGGTTTTTGATGCAGTAATATATTATAGTAATATATAAGTAATACTATTATATAAGTTATAATTCAAACTATCATGTTTTAATATTATTTTTTCTATGTTGATTTAGATGTTGTGGGGTGCTTGACCTACTTGGGTGGCATTGAAGTTGTCAAAGGCGGTTGGAAAAAAAGAGATCTCAAAATTGTCACAAATTAGTAAGTTATGCATTATATTAATTTTAATATAACTGTTAATTATTTTTTATTGTTCTTGTAATTTTATATTACTTCTTTGGTTATTCCAATTTATTTGTTTTACTTATTTAATTTGTTCTAATTTTTTTCTTAAACAACTCCATCACCAGTACCATAACTTTGTGGGAAAAGTTGGCCGAAATGGTTGATACAAATTTATACAAGGAGGATGGTGGACCTTATATAATAATTGTCACATCTATCCAGAAATATAAATCAATATAAATTTAGTATTTTATAAATTTAGTAATTTAGTATTTTTTTTATCAATATAAATTTCTTTTTATATATATATGGCAATGGTATCGGTCCAAGAAAATAAAAAAATCAAACTATATAAACAAAAGGAATATGTAAATACTTTATAATATTACCTACCCAAATACAAATTTTATAGAATATATTTTATTTTGGTAATTTAAATAATTTTGTAGATATTTATTTCACAATTTTTATTCTAATATTCTTTTTTTTAACAAATATATTCTAATGACGCTGATTTTATAGAATATATTTTATTTGATAATTTAAATAATTTTATAGATATTAATTTCACAATTTTTATTCTAATATTCTTTTTCTTAATAAATGTATTATAATGCCGCTGCGAAGTGTGGCTTAGTAACCTAGTTAATCCCGATGGACATAAGTAAGGGCTCATTACCTTGAAGTTGCTCTCAGCCATGTTCAAAAAAAAAAGGATTCATTAAATTAAGTCCATAGAATTATTGAAATTCTTCAATAAGAAATAATTGTTTAATATTTAATTCTAAAAGATTTAAGGGGTTTTTTCATAAATACCCACCCCTAAATGTTTTTTTTCAAAAATACTATGGTTTTTTGAACTTTTTGCAAAAATACTATCTTTTTGAAATTATTTTCAAAAATACGGTCTGCAACTAGATGCAACCACGTGCAACTTTTGCAATCAGAATCAGATGCAACCATCTGCAACTTTTGCAACCAGAATCAACCTGATGCAACTTGTTAGTAATGATGTTTTTCCGGCGTCCTGATTTTAGGGTTGTAAACAACCCTAAAATCAGGGTAGGTTAGGGTTTAGAGTCTAGGGTTTAGGGTTGTAAACAACCCTAAACCCTAAGTCCGTATACGAATTATTCGTCATTCTTAATATTTTTAAAACCCAAAATAGAAACATTGAACCCCAAAAGTTAACTATTGAACCCACAGGGTAAACCAAGACCACAAGTTTACCCCTTTTATTAATAATTTTTTTTGAATTCTTAGCTGTTTTTTCAATTATTTTTTTAAAAAGTTGCATATAGTTGCATCTGGTTGCTTTGGTTGCATCTGGTTGCGTTGGTTGCAGACCGTATTGTTTGAAAATATTTTTTGGTTGCATCTAGTTGCATTTAGTTGCAGACCGTATTTTTGAAAATAATTTCAGAAGATAGTAAAATTGAAAAAAAACTTAGAAAAAGTAGTATTTTTGACAATTTCTCAAGATTTAATTAGCAAACAAAAAATATAAGATTGAGTCTTGCATATATCAATTCAAGTAACTATTGTCGAATTTTTTCATTTAATAATTTGATTTTAGACTTGACAATTTTGAACCAAAAATGAATATTGCTTGCTCCTTGCATCTCCTTTCTTTCTCAGCTTTGTCTTTTTTCATATTCTCCATCTGTTCCTCTGCGACACTTTTTGATTCTTTCTGTTTCTTTTTGTGCTCTAACATAGATTTAGATTGTATATATTTACGAATACAGAATATTGAAAGTTATGAATTATTTTTTGTAGTGAAAAATTATAAATCATATTTATAACATATATATATATATAGGAAGGTTCGATGAGTAACTTTTTAGATTGGGTAACTGAGTAACTATATCCACCGTTGAATCTTTCTAATGTGTATTATGAATACTATGGATTTACACACACACAGGAAAAATTAACTGAAAGCTAGCATGTCTCTCGGATAAACACGTACTAACCCACTCTTCTTGTTAGAAAACTAACAGCCTACACTTTAGTCATCCTCATTTCACAATATCTATTTGTTACTCATGAATTTGTTTTCAACAATAAAAATATTTAGTTTTTTTTCATTTCACAATATCAATTTATTTAATCAGGAATTTATTTAATAAAAATGATTTTTGCTGAACATATGTAATTTATTTACAGAATACATTACATTTTTATACAACACACATAATTTATTTACAGAACATACTTAATCTATTTACAGGACACATTAAATTTTACTGAACACAAATAATTTATTTACAAAACACAATATATTTTACAAAAATTATTGTGTCATACAAAAAATTACGGGACATAAATTGTAAAATGTAAAGTATACAGAACACAAAAACAAATAGAGAACTTAAAAAGAGCACACAATTTATTTACAGAACATAATTAATTTGTTAAAGAACACATTAAATTTTACAGAACACAAATAATTTATTAACAAAAGACAATATATTTTACAAAAACAATTGTGCCATACAAAAAATTACGGGACATAATTGTAAAATATAAAATATACAGAATAGTAAAACAAATAGAGAACTTAAAAATAACACACAATTTATTTAGAAAACATAATTAATTTATTTATAGAACACATTAAATTTTACAACATATAACAAAATTTTAATTTAAAAAATACAGAACACAAAAATATTAAATCACATAAAAATTATTAAACAATTTTGAAAATAATATAGAACATCAAGATATTGTAATACATATAAAATTATAGAAAAAAGAAGTATACACAATGTAATCAATGGTACATTTTAAATAATAAGAGTACCGAACATAATTAATATAAAGAACGGTTACAAAGACACAAGAATTTATGTTTAACTTTTAGAAAGGCACATATTAGGTTGTTTAACATTTGGTTGATATACAAATATCCAGTCTGTTGCTTGCCTACTGAAACGTGGTATGCATCTAAAATTTACTGGGGACCGTAGGATGAAAACTAATCTAATGGATAGTGTCTATAGTTAGTTAGTTACTTAATATGTTAGTTACCCACAGAACATTATGAATTATTTTAATGTTTTATTTTTAATAATACTAGCATGTAACCCGTGCAAGACATGAAATAAGATTCAAAAATTACAAACAAAAAATATTAAATAAAGAATAAAAATCAATGTGATAAATTATAAAAGGAGAAACTTAAATATTAATTGGAACATAGAAAAAACAAATGAAGAATACAAATGAGGCTGATGAAGATAAATGGGGCATTATTAATATTATTTTATTATTTATTAAAATAATACTAATAATAAGGACAAATAGAAAACCTAACATGTTTTAATCAAAAAAAGTAACTGTTCATGACATCTTGGAAGTGTTTTAATTATATTAATTGTATTTGTTAAAGAAATACGTTGGCATGTTAAAATATGTAAGCTTTTTTAAATCATTAAAAACATTAAAATAGGTTTTTAAAATAAAGAAATATTTTAGTGAGAACAAATATAAAAGGTAATATGTTTTAATTTAAAGGTAATTGCCCGTGATATTTTTGGGAAATGAGTGGATTTTGTTAGAAAAAGTGTTTTATTAATTATTAAAGGCGATCAACTAGCTATTTTTATATTATTTTGTTAGATATAATTGCTGACGTTTGTTCATCAGTGTTTAAGTACCAGGTACATATCAGAGTTTACATAGAAGCCAGTCAGAGTTTGATAAAGTCTGACTGGGTGAAGAGTTTACATGGAAGCCGGTCAGAGTTTGATAAAGTCTGACAGGGTGATAGTTGACTTAGCTGTCGGTGCAAAGATAAAGATTCTAGAAGCAATATATTCTGAAGATGGAAAGAAGCAGAATATATTGATACAGCTAAGGAGACTGGACAGAAGACTGAAGCAATCCTTAATTGATAATAATTGTATAGCTAATTTATAGGAGTATCAATTAGATAAGGATTGTATGTAGCTGTGTACTATATAAACACAGATAGGTTATCCCTAGAAGGGATACGCGAACATTGAATATATTATTCTTGTAACCTAGTAGCTCTTTGTGATTCATTAACATCACTAAGAGAGAAACTGTTAATATAATTACAGTTTGTTGATTTATAAAGTGTTCTTGATTGTTATTCTCATATACATACTTGATTATATTGTGTATTCGACCTAACAATTGGTATCAGAGCCAAGGATGTTTAATATATACAGTTTTACGATTCAATCACAGTAATAATCATGTCTGAAGAAAACCAAACTGCTCCCAAGGCTGAACAGGTTAAGCCTAATTCTGTGAGTCGATATGAAACAATCAGGGTTCCAATACTCAGGCCAGTAGAGTATCCGATTTGGAAGGTGAAGATGACCATGTTTCTGGAGGCTACAGATCCAGAATACCTTGACAGAATCTATGATGGTCCTCATATGCCGACTAAATTGTCCCCTGTTGTTGATGGTCAAGAACAAAAGACTGTTCCAAAGGAAAAGAAAGATATGACTCCTGAGGACATCTCATAAATTGCAAAAGATGCAAAGGTTAGACATCTTCTCCACAGTGCTTTAGATAATGTTATGTCTAACAGAGTAATTGGCTGCAAGACTGCCAAAGAGATATGGGATGCTTTAGAAGTCAGATGCCAGGGAACAGGTGCTATTAAGAAGAACAGAAAGACAATACTCACACAGGAGTATGAGCACTTTGATTCAAGACCTAATGAAACCTTGACTGAGACTTATGACAGATTTTGCAAACTATTGAATGATCTGTCTCTGGTTGATAAAGAATATGAGCTTGAAGAGTCTAATCTCAAGTTTCTGTTATCTCTACCTGAAAAGTGGGATTTAAAGACAACCACAATAAGAGATAATTATGAGCTTGCTGATACAGATCTTGATGAAATCTATGGGTTGTTGAAAACTCATGAACTGGAGATAGAACAAAGGAATAGAAGATTGAGTAAAAAGACAAAATCTGTTGCTCTCAAAGTTGAGGAGAAGCCCATTAAGAAGGAATCTTCAAGAAAGAAAGCCAAGGGAAAGGCTTTAGTTATTAAATCTGAAAGTGAGTCATCAAACTCTGATGATGACTCAAACTCTGATGAAGCTTCTGATTCTGAGGATGATGAAGAAGAGATGATGAAGATGGCTGCTTTAATGGTGAAGACTTTCAAGAAGATGGGATTCAAGAACTTCAAGAAAGGAAAGAGATTCTCAAGGAAAGATTCAAACTCTGAAAGGAAAAGTTTTAGAAAGTCTGATGGAAGGGAGACCAAGTCTGGCAAGAAGGATAAATCTGAAATCCAGTGCTACAGGTGTAAGGAGATGGGTCACTATGCCCCAGAGTGCAAGAAAGGCAAATCTGAGAAAGCACTCATCTCTAAAGGCAAAGACTGGGCAGATACTTCAGACTCTGATGATGGAGAAAATTATGCTCTTATGGCAACTGTCAGAGATGAGACTGAATCATCTGAAAATAAGGTACCCCTAACTACTTATGCTTATGATACTGATAATATATCTGAGTTAAGAGTATATCTGAAAAGCGTACATGTTAGCTATAGGGATCAGACTTTAGAGAATGAGAGAATTAAAGCTGAGAATCTTAGTCTTAAAGATAGAAAAAAGTTTCTTGAAGGAGAACTTGAAAATATGAAGAAGATTCAAAAAGAAAGAGATGATGCTGTTTATGTAGAACAGGAGTTGCTCAAAAGATATAAGCAATTAGAATCTGATCTAGAAAAAGAAAGAAAAATAATCAAGACTTGGACAGATTCTGGAAGAGACACTCATCAAGTGTTTCAGACAGATTCTGTAGGTTTAGGCTATTGTGAAAATGATGAACTTAGGTTTAAAGACAAGGTTAAGGTTAAACCCCAACTTAAACCTGTGATATTTGTTCCAGAAGCCAATAAGTTAAAATCTGTTGTAATAAGAGAAGCTGATATGGAATCAGATGAAGCCTGTGAAAGACAGGAAAATATTATAACAGAAAAACTTATGGAAAGAGAAGCTGTTAGAAAGCCAGTAAAAACCTGTGAAAAACAGGTTAATGTTGGTTTGATGACAGGAAAACAGTTCAATCATAAGCTGAAAGAGGTAAAATCTGCCATGAAACCAAAAGGGTCCAAGAAGAATAGGAATGGAAAGATAGGCATAAATAAAAGAAATAATCATTTGCCTACTGGTGCTGCTCCAAGGAAAACATGTTATAATTGTGGTAGTTCTAATCATCTTGCTAATTACTGCACAAAGAATAAAAATATCAATTCTTTACCTTCTACATCAGGAGTAAAGAATGATTATGTTAGGGTTAGACCACAGACTTTATGCACACACTGTGGGAGCACTTGGCATTCCATTTATACTTGCAAGAGTTATCATGCTATTTATCACAACTATTATGAGCTAAAACCCAATCTGAAATGGGTTAGAGCAAACTCTGCAAGTGTAAAGTCTGACGATGTTAGTTTAAACTCTGTTGATAGTGATTCCGCTGCAAAAGCTAACACTGTTAAGAAAGACAAAGGATCCAAGCAAGTCTGGGTCCTTAAAACTAACACTTAGTGTTTGTTTGTGATTGCAGGGTATAAAAGAGAGCACACTTATCTTGGACAGTGGATGCTCAGGACATATGACTGGAAATAAGGCCCTGCTATCAGACTTTGAGGAGAAGGCTGGCCCAAAGGTTTCCTATGGAGATGGCAACATAGGACACACTCTGGGATATGGCAATATTAATCTTGGAAGTGTCATCATCACAAATGTAGCTCTAGTCTCAGGACTCAAGCATAATCTGCTATCTGTGAGTCAAATCTGTGACAGAGGAAACCATGTAGATTTTCATACTGAATACTGTGAAGTTATCAGTAAATCTACTGGAAAAGTTGTTCTAGTTGGACACAGGCACAACAACATTTATGAAGCAAGTTTGGTAACAAACTCTGATGGAAGAACAGTGTGTCTGACTGCAAAAATGTCAAATGAAGAGAGTTGGAATTGGCATAAGAAGCTCTCTCATCTCAATTTGAACAACATAAATGAGCTTATAAGAAAGGATCTTGTAAGGGGACTCCCAAAATCAATACTCAGTCTAGATGGCCTATGTGATTCTTGTCAAAAGGCCAAGCAAAGGAAGTCATCTTTCAAGAGCAAATCTGAATCTTCAGTAGTGGAACTTTATCATCTTCTACATGTTGATCTCTTTGGACCAGTGAATGTGATGTCTATGGGCAGAAAGAAATATGCTCTAGTAATTGTTGATGAATATACTAGATATACATGGGTATATTTCTTATCAAAGAAGGATGAAACTGCTCAAACTCTGTTGAATCATGTAAATCTACTGGACAAAGGATCACAGCACAAAGTCAAAATTATAAGGAGTGATAATGGAACTGAATTCAGAAACTCAATTATGGAAGCTTTCTGCAAGGAAAGAGGAGTGAAACAAGAATTTTCTGCACCTGGAACTCCACAGCAAAATGGTGTAGTTGAAAGAAAGAACATAACTTTAATTGAAGCTGCCAGAACAATACTTGATGAAGCAAAGTTACCAACCTATTTCTGGGCAGAAGCTGTTCAAACTGCTTGTTTTACTCAGAATGCAACATTGATCAACAAGCATGGGAAAACACCATATGAGATGGTGAAAAATAAGAAGCCAAATTTGAAATATTTTCATATATTTGGATGCAAATGCTTTGTGTTGAAGACTCATCCTGAACAGTTGACCAAGTTCGAGTTAAAAGCTGATGAAGGAATCTTTGTTGGTTATCCATTGTCAACAAAAGCATTCAGAGTCTACAATCTGAGAACTAAAGTGATCATGGAATCCATACATGTGTCATTTGATGACAAGAAAATAACTGGACTTGATGACTTAGATGGATATGATCAACTGCGTTTTGAAAATGAAGGTTTATTATCTGATGATGTAAACTCTGATGAAGCAGTACCGACAAACTCTGATGAAGCGGTTCTGACAAACTCTGACGAAGCATACTCTGAACCTCTACTGGTAAATACTGGAGAAACTGGAAATTCTCAAATTGAACAAAATAGAGAACCAGTTGAGGGGGAGCATGAAGAAGCTCAACAAGACACAGCAAGTGAGTCAGTTGAGGAAACTGATTCAAACTCTGACAGTTCAAACTCTGAGCCATCCAATTCAGGGGGAGCCTCAGATACTGCAGAAAGTCAACATATGAATCAGGAAAGCATGGATCAAAGGGGAGGATCCAATAATGATGCAAGAAACCACTTACCAACAGCAAGAAAGTGGACACAGGCACACACACCTGATCTCATAATTGGAGATCCTGATGCTAGTGTGAGAACTAGAAGTGCAACAAATAATGAGTGTCTGTATCATGCTTTCTTGTCTCAAACAGAACCAAAGAAAGTGGAGGAAGCTCTTCAAGATGCTAATTGGATTACAGCAATGCAAGAAGAGTTAAATGAATTTGAAAGAAATGAAGTCTGGACACTTGTACCTAGACCAAAGAATAGATCAATAGTAGGTACAAAGTGGGTTTTCAGAAACAAGACTGATAGTGAAGGTGTGATTACAAGAAACAAGGCTAGACTTGTGGCTAAAGGTTATTCACAACAGGAAGGGATTGACTATGATGAAACCTTTGCTCCAGTTGCAAGATTGGAGGCCATAAGAATTTTTCTGGCCTATGCTGCACACAAGAAGTTTAAAGTCTTTCAGATGGATGTAAAAAGTGCTTTTCTCAATGGGAAGCTTGAAGAAGAAGTGTTTGTTGAACAACCACCAGGGTTTGTAAATCCCAAACATCCAGATTATGTCTACAGGCTTGACAAGGCATTATATGGACTAAAGCAAGCACCAAGAGCATGGTATGAAACTCTTGCTCAATTTCTTTTAGAAAGTGGGTTCACAAGAGGTACAATTGATAAAACTTTGTTTTATTTCAATACTGGTGATGATTTGCTGTTAGTTCAAATCTATGTGGATGACATAATTTTTGGATCTACTAATGACAAACTCTGTAAGAAATTTGCAAAGCTTATGCAGTCAAGATATCAAATGAGCATGATGGGAGAGCTTAGTTATTTTCTAGGCTTACAGGTCAAGCAAACAGATGATGGGATTTTTATCAATCAAGCAAAGTATACCAGAAATCTTCTAAAGAAATTTGGTATGCTTGATAGTTCATCTGCTCCAACTCCCATGGCTACTGCAACAAAGCTAGACAAAGACACATGTGCTAAAGTGGATATGACAAACTACAGAGGCATGATTGGGTCTTTACTGTATCTCACTGCAAGTAGACCTGATATCATGTATGCCACATGTCTTTGTGCAAGATTTCAAGCAGATCCCAGAGAGCCTCATCTAACAGCTGTAAAAAGGATTTTCAAATATCTCAAAGGAACCATAACCTTGGGTTTGTGGTATCCTAGAGAATCAGAGTTTAAGCTAATTGGTTACTCTGATGCAGATTTTGCAGGCTGTAAAATAGACAGAAAAAGTACAAGTGGAAGCTGTCAATTTTTAGGTGACAGATTGATTTCTTGGTATAGCAAGAAACAAAAGTCTATTTCCACATCCACTGCAGAATCAGAGTATATAGCAGCTGGTAGCTGTTGTGCACAGATTCTATGGATGAAGAATCAGTTGCTGGATTATGGTTTGAGGTACTCTAAAATACCTATTTTCTGTGATAACCAAAGTGCTATTGCTATGACAGGTAATCCAGTACAACACTCCATGACCAAGCACATCAGCATAAGGTATCATTTTATCAGAGAACATGTGGAAGAAGGAAACATTGAGCTTCATTTTGTGTCTACAGACCAACAACTTGCAGATATCTTCACCAAACCTTTGAGTGAAGCTACTTTTACAAGATTGGTAAATGAACTTGGAATGATCTCTGGTTCTGACTAGAGATACGGGTTAGACTCAAAAACTATACTTGTTTGATTTTTATGCTCATGATTCCTTCCATGTATTAACTGTTATTTGTACCAGCGTGTTATACTCTGATAAGTAAACTCTGTTAGTCATACTCTGACAGTCATACTCTGATAGTTACAGTCTAATGTTATACTCTGATTGTAATTTTGTCTGAAACACATGGACCGATGAAGAAAAATGTATGAAGCATGATTTTCAGTAAGTAATCATGAATCCTTCTAAGTATTATAAACTCTGATTACAAAATGTGCAGAAATTTTACACAGCATGATACTGTCTCTATATTTATAGCATCTCTTAGTTTATTGATCCTATACACTGAGATTGTATTAGCTGTTTGCATTTTCTCTCATAAATTAATTGTATTAACTGATGAAAAGTCTAAACTCTGATTATTAATTGCAAATAATTCACCCTCAAATCAAAAGATGCCAAACAGAGCACAAATTCCTTTGAGATCATGTTGTGCCTAGGAAGATCCAGGAACTTATTGTATGAAATAAGGGCTAAAATCTTTGATTTTTGGTGACTAGTGCCAACCACTGATTACTGGAAAAATATAATAAAAAAAAAAAATTAATTAAAAATATATATGAAAGCATATATAGAAAGGGGGTGAAAAATAAAAGATATATCCAAATGAAAGGATATCAGTATACAGAGTTTAGACATAAGAATTAGATTTTATTTTATACATGAGAGTTTAGGCAACCAGTTATTACTGCTTTAGTTTGTGGATTTTATGCACTTTGAGATGGTCTAAATATTTATATTCAGTAAACTCTGCTAATTCACACACAAATACACACACCTGTACAGTTTGTGAAAAGAGTTTATGTATAAAGGAGGAGAATTGATAAACACTGATGATTTGTGTACTCTACGCCGAGGTAATTTAATTTTAATCTCTGATGGTTAAAATAAATTTTGTTGGTTTCAGACATATTATAATTTTGAGAAAAAGACATTTGTTTTGAAAATTTAAAAAGAGTATGATTGGACAGTTGTTCAAGGATGTTTTTGAACAGAGGAGAGAGGTTAATGCCTAGAAAAGTGTAACAGACGGTAATTATTGCTGTTTTTACTACGCATGCGCATTGAAAACTGTCAATTATTTGCTGTCAGTCATTGCATGTATGCCACGTGTCCCACTAACACAGTTAACGGAGTAAGACAGTTGTGTATTAATGATTAAAAACTGTTCAGTTTTTAATTTTGAATTTTACATTTATACAATACACACACCTTCGTCAAAACTTTTCACATCTTACTCCAACACACATCAATTGTCACACAAGCATATTCACAAACACTTTTCTACACACAAACTCTTTTGAATCAGTTTCTTTGATTTTTCTTCTCGATTCGTACTAATGGCTACTACAGTTTTTGTTGCTTCTGGGTTAGAGTTCGTTCCTAATAATTATTCAGCCCCATTAAACACTGTCAATGCACCAGAGGTGTTTCATATCATACAAAACTTTCTTGCTCAGTCAGGGATTGGGCGTGCTTTGGTGGAACCTGAAAAACTTTCTAGTTCACAGATAAAGGCGTTCTGGGAAACAGGATTGTATGATGATGGTGGTGAAACAGGTAACCCATCGATTATTTTTGAATATGAAGATACAGAGTATGTAATAACTACTGGAACCATTCGTGCTGCAATGGGGTTTCCTGAATTTTCTTCGTATACAATTGGAATGGGTGATGAGGACTTGATAAGAATGATGCGAGAAATTGGGTATTCTGGACCCTTGTCGAAGATTGGACAGCTAAAACGACCATTCTTAAGGAAGGAGTGGAGCTTCTTCTTTGATTGCATCACAAGGACTTTTAGCAAGAAATGCACAAACTGGGATGCTATTCCCACAGACAGTCTGCAAATCGGGTATTCTCTTTTATTCGATAATCATTTTGATTTTGCACGACTTGTTTTGAATAATCTAGGAGAGAAAATGACAGAGAATAGAGGAGTAGTCTATTTCTCTAGATTCTGTCAGACTTTGTTCTCTTACTGTGTTGAAGGAGTGGAAGTCGGTGAAGAAGATGTTTCTTGTTTTAAATTACATAAGAGAATATTTTCTGATCTTATTAATAAAGATGGTAAGAAAGGGGTTGTTGGAGACTTGTTGCTACCTCAATCTGTGCAACAGTTTTTAAATGCTCAAGTCAATCCACCACCACAAGCTTCTTCTCAACTTGAGCCTCTACAACAAGAACTGCCTCCGTCAACTTCTGTTAAATCTAAAAGGGGTGGTAGGACTAAGCATGTTGGTACTAAACCTGCCAGGGTTGCTAAGTCAAATGCTGAAGCTGGGGCATCAAAAACTGATGGTATGCCTCAGGAGAAAAGGCTAAAGAAAAGAAGAGCCAACAGAGCATAGTCTGATGCTGCTGTTGAAGATAGTGAAACTGATGAAGAAACTCTTCATCAGAGAAAAAGAAGATTAGTAGCAGCACATCTATTTTGTGCTGAGAATATTTCTTCCAAAGCTGTAGAAAATCTTGAAGTTCAGATTCAAGAGGATGAAGTTGTCTTTGAGGACAGAGTTTCTATGGAGAATGTAACTCCTGAAGTACAAGAGGAGATTTTTGATACTACTGTGCCTACTAAGGACAGAGTAAATACTGCAACAGAAGCTCCTGCATCAAATGCTGATGATGTAGTTGAGGAAGCTGCTGATCACTCTGATAGCAGGATTTTTGAGCCTCAAGAATTTCATATGGAAGTTGAAGCAAACACCTCTTTAAACTCTGAACATTTCACAGAGGGTTTGGAAGCTGATCTAGATACTGTGAGAATTGAAGAATCTATGGCTTCTCACACAGAAATACTTACTTTTGAAGTTGAGAAAGGTGAGGAAGTCAATCAGACTTTAGCTGCTAATGCTACAGAAACTGTTGCTGCAAATCCTGATGTTGTTGAAAAGGATGCAACAGAAAATGTTCCTTTTGAAGCAGAGTTTGTTGCAAACTCTGAGGATGCTCTTGTTCTTGAAGCTCTACAACAATCTGTTGTTGAGATTGTTCAAAGAGAAGCAGAGTATAGTAATAATGCACACTCTGATGATCCTGAAAAAGTGGCAGAGAATGTTATTACAGAGAATGAAGCAGAGGATGACAATGCTGAAGCTAGTCCTACTCATTCCAATCCTGATATTCAAGTAGAGTTATCTGATATTCAAGCTAACTCTGATGAGGCAAGAGAAGTCAATCGTGCTACTGCAGAACATTTTCAGAATATGTACTTCTCAAATTGGTCAAGCAAGGATACTATCTTTTCTAATGAACGAGCTGCAGATTTTGTGACAAAGTCTTCCAAAGAGATTAAAAATCCAGAACTTCTCAGTCATCTCAAAGCAACTATTGTACAAATCAAATCATTAAACAATCGTTTTGATGCTTCTGACAAGGTGATTGAAAGTTTGAGGAATGATATAGCTACAAGAGAGCTTACACAACAGAAGGATAAATCATTGTATATTTCTTTGTGTAAAGATCAGAAGAATTTTGATTCCAGGTTGTCCAAAGTTGAAGAAAATCAAGTCAAAATGTCAACTAAGTTGGATGAAATTGCAAATTCCATTGAATTGCTCACATCAGTTTTGCTGTCTGATGATGTCAAAAAGGGGGAGAGAGTATCTAAAGACAAATGCAAGAGCTCTCAAACTCTGACTCAGAAGGATGATACTGCTGATGGTGGTGCAAGAGACAAACATCATCCAAGATCAAAGAATGTTCAAAGGCAAGGGAGGAGGTCAAACTCTGATGCTCAGACAAATGCTGATGGAAAAAGATTATACACTGGAGGGCAGTCTTCTTCAAGGGTTAGAAGTTTACTTCTTTCCTCTAAATCTCCAGTTACTGATGAAGAAGTTGCTACACAGTTATTCTTAGCAGAACATGGTAAAGATGTTACTATTGAAGATATCCAGGCAGAAGAGCAATTGCTTGCTGAAGAACACAGGAAAGATGTTGAAGCTGGAATTTACAAACAGAAGGTTATCAAGGCTCCGAGGAGAAAAGAAAAAGGAATTGTTATCAAAGAGAATGTAAACTCTGATAAGAGTTTACAGTACTCAAGGAGGCCTATTTGTTCAAATGCTGATAAAGGTAAAGGCGTGATGATTGAAGAGCCTAACCTGAATAAGAAGTTTAAATCAACCTCTGACATTGCTCAAGTTGAAACAAGATTAGCTAAATCAACCTCTGACGCTGCTCAAGTTGATGTTATTACCAAAGTTATGACAACCTCTGACGTTGCTCAAGTTGTACAGAAATCTACACTACTTCCAGGATTCAGCAAACCAAAAATTCTTGAAGACTTAAAGCTTGAAGCTGTGAATTTCTCAGAAACCAGAACATTATTGGGAAAAGAAGCCTTTGATAAATTTGGACTGGGTTCACACAGAGAGAGAAGAACAAATAACAGATCTCAAGACAACATTTCACTGGCAGAATCTGGTATTGGGGTTACACAAGAAAACCTCGATAAGTTAGAGTCTGTTCAGTTGATTTTTCACAGAGTATTGAAGAAGCAATTTTTGTTATACTTCATGAGTGATGGAAGAGTTTATAAGGTTGGAGAATCTGATGTCAATCTCAAATCATGGGAAGAACTTGAATATGTACTTTATCTTTTGAAAGTCAAGAACAGACACACTCATGATGTTGCTCAAGTGTTGAGAGAAAAGATGCTGAGATCTAAAGCTATGCTTGGAGGAGGAGTGTCAAGTGTTTATATTCCAAAGTATAGGGATCATGCTGGAAAAATAGTGGAAATGAAAAGAAACAGTGCTAGATTTAAAACTGCACTTGGAATAAAGGTTTTAGAATTTAACCTAGAGTCAGACAAAGCTCATTACATTCGACTAGGGAATGACATGAAGAAAAACAGTATCTATTCTCTGAGGGCTGCCATATATCAAACTGGTGAAGGAGATCCAGAGTATAAGGAGCTGAAAGAGATTATGATAGCTGAACTTGAGAATGCTGAAAGAAGACTGTTGATTGATTATCTCAGGACAGTACCTGATGTTCAAGAAGTCAAGTAAAGTCTGACTGTAAGTTTTTATGTTTTCTATTCTAAGTTAACATTAAACTCTGTTATATTTTAAACACTGCATTTGTTATATGTTTTGACATCATCAATTATCTGTTTAACTTGTACATTTTGGTATGAACAAGTTGGGGGAGATTGTTAGATATAATTGCTGACATTTGTTCATCAGTGTTTAAGTACCAGGTACATATCAGAGTTTACATAGAAGCCAGTCAGAGTTTGATAAAGTCTGATTGGGTGAAGAGTTTACATGGAAGCCGGTCAGAGTTTGATAAAGTCTGACAGGGTGATAGTTGACTTAGCTGTCGGTGCAAAGATAAAGATTCTAGAAGCAATATATTCTGAAGATGGAAAGAAGCAGAATATATTGATACAGCTAAGGAGACTGGACAGAAGACTGAAGCAATCCTTAATTGATAATAATTGTATAGCTAATTTATAGGAGTATCAATTAGATAAGGATTGTATGTAGCTGTGTACTATATAAACACAGATAGGTTATCCCTAGAAGGGATACGCGAACATTGAATATATTATTCTTGTAACCTAGTAGCTCTTTGTGATTCATTAACATCACTAAGAGAGAAACTGTTAATATAATTACAGTTTGTTGATTTATAAAGTGTTCTTGATTGTTATTCTCATATACATACTTGATTATATTGTGTATTCGACCTAACATATTTTATTATTTATTAAATAAAATAAATGACCGAAAACCAAAACTTTCAATGCACAGGCCATCAAAGGAGATTAAAAAATGACAAACTAAAAAACATTAATGGGAACATAAAATATTAAATAAAGAATAAAAATCAATATGATAAATTATATAATGAGAAACTTAAATATTAATTGGGACATAGAAAATATAAATAAAGAATACAAATGGGGTCGGGGAAGATAAATGAGGTATTATTAATATTATTTTATTATTTATTAAAATAATATTAATAGCAAGGACAAATAGAAAAGCTAACATGTTTTAATCAAAAAAAGTAATTATTCGTGATATTTTTAGAAGTGTTTTAATTATATTAATTGTATTTGTTAAAAAATACGTTGGCATGTTAAAATAGGTAAACTTTTTTAAATAATAAAAAGCATTAAAATAGATTTTAAAATAAATACGTAAGGGTTGCACCCGATAATTTTGGAAAAGAGAGATTTTAGTGAGAACAAATATAAAAGTTAATATATTTTAATTTAAAGATAATTGCCCTGTGATTTTTTTTTGAATAATAGGGACAAATAGAAAAACTAACAAGTCTTAATTAAAAAAAAGTAACTTTGCGTGATATTTTTGGAAGTGTTTTAATTATATTAATTTTATTTGTTAAAAAAATACGTTGGCATGTTAAAATATGTAAGATTTTTTTAAATAATTAAAAGCATTAAAATAGTTTTAAAATTAATAAGTAAGGATTGCACCTGATATTTTTGAAAAAGAGAGATTTTAGTGTGAACAAATATAAAAGGTGATATGTTTTTTTTTTGACGAAAAGCTGCGAATTTTATTAATTAATCAAATCCAAGTCGATACAATTCTTAACCGAAATCGGAATTGAATCCCTATCAAAACTACGGCCTGAATAATTATATGATTCTCTATAAAGCTGGTGGGCAATCATATTTGCAGGCCGTTTAACATGATACAAAGAAATTTTGTTCAATCGTCGAAGATGACTCCGATATTCTTCAATAATTCTCCCGAACTATGACCTCATTGGAGTTTTACTCCTGATCGCTTATATCACGACCAAGCAGTCAGAAACCAATGTGACATTAGGCCATTTCATCGCATCAATCCAACTCAGTGCCTCCTTAACTGCCATGGCTTTCGTTAACACTAGGGTGACTGAGCTATTATGCAAAATTGCCCTTGCTTGAAGAAGCGCTCCCTCAACATCTCTTGCTACTAAACCAAAACCTGCTGCATCTTTGTCTTCAAAAACAGCCGCGTCAACTGATACCTTGACTGAGTTCGGTTGGAGGATTAACTGTTAGGTCCAAAGTATCGTAGAAGGGGGGTTGAATACGATACTCACAAATAATTTAATTTCGTTCGTGGATAATTCATTCAGTTCTATAACGAAATCAAACACACCAAACCAAACCAAGTTTCGGGGAATATATCTTTTTATAAATATAAACCTCGAGGGGTGCTACAATTTCTAATCTGTAGATTAGCTTCAATGAGTTTAAGGTTACACATATTCAATACAATGATCAAGTTCTGAGAACTATTAATTCCTCTGATAATTTCTCCGGCTCAATTCTCTCTCTCAGTAATGTCTCTGTGTGTTTTGCCTTAACTGAAGAAGACACTTCTTCATCTCTGTATTAACTGCAGACTTTGGTTTGCAAAACCATCGAACCAAATTAGTTGAATTAACCTTGGTCATTGGATCTTCATCAACCTGACAACAAACAAACTTTCCACCTGCTCCCATATTTAAAAACAATCGAATGGAATAAAGAATTTTACCATTCGATAGTTTTTAAATAAAAACTATCGAAAACAAAATTACTTTCCATTTGGTTTTCTTTTAACTTCTTGTATCATGTTCGATGGTTTTCTTAAAAGAAAAACCATCGAACTCTTTTCTTGCCTTTGACTTTTAAGAAAAGATTCTGAGCTCCTGGGTGTTTAAGTTTTGGACTGTATCAATTTCTTCTGAGACGATAAAACAACTTGATCTTTTAAGTGCCGTCAACTAGTGCAACTGGTCTGGTTCACAGATGAATAACACTTGATCAATTCTTCTTTTATGTCTTCAATTCAATGCTGCTGATAAGTCCTTTGTCATTCTGGTTGCTTCGATTAAATCACTGGAATCCCGTGGTACTTAACCCTAAATCATTCACATACTTCTGTCGTCTTGAAAGTCTTGTTCCTTTTGCTGTCACTGAGGCTTGAACATTTTCATGAACTTCTTTCTGTGACCTGTTTACGGACTTCAAGAATACATAACGTATTTTGATTTTTTGAGTTTACCTTTTCTTCTTTGATTCTGGATTCCTGTGCTTCTGTTAATATTATTGTATGTCTTGTCCTTTGTTGAGTTGTAGTTATCTCTTTTACATCTTATGTTACATTATGCTTTACATTAACCCAAATACAAGCTCCATCTCCTTCAAAATTAGGTTGGAGGAGAGCAGCAGAGGACCTACTTTGGGCTATTGTCCATTTTGTAAGGTACTGCTTCGCTGCAGCTACTGTTTATTGACTAATGAAGATCTTTGGTTCAAGACTATATCGTTACGGCGCCATATTGCCCAACAAAGTGTGATAATTTCAGCTCGATCTTTTAAATTTGCAGCATTCAAGACACTCTCCAGCCATGCTGTAAAGTCTGTATACATTAACCCCTGAATGTCAATTATAAGTAATAACCAACATTGTTGAGCAAAAGAACATGTTACGAGGCTGTGTAGGATCGTCTCATTATCTTCATGACAAATCGGGCACAATGCTTGTACCTGGACTCTTCTAGATTTCAATTGAACAAGGGTTGGAAGACAATTAGAAAGAGCACGCCAAACCACATTTATAGTCTTTGGGGGTGCTTTGATTCTCCACAACTTTGCCCAAGTACTTGTCGTATCCTCAGTACGCCATACACCCTTTTTATGTTGCAACCTCCTGTATGCGCTTCTTACAGAGTACGTTCCTGTGACTTCATGACTCCAGTACAGTGTGTCTTCTATACCAGTATCACTTATCATTGTGTCAAGAATAAGTTTCTGATCTCTATCATTGAACACGTTCTTAATGATATCAAGATCCCACTCATTGTTGCCAACCTGCAACAGTGAAGCCATTGTCCTTCCTTCCAGAGTTTGAGAAATAGTGGTGATATATGAATTATCATTATTCGATAACCTTGGTTGTCCAAGGATATTGATATTTTCACCCGTACCAATTCTCCATCTAACACCATCTACAATCAGATTCTTTGCTTCACAAATGCTTCGCCAAACAAAGCTGGGATTATGACCCAACTCAGAATTCAAGAAAGCAGTGTTTACAAAGTACCTGACCTTGTACAACTTTGTAACTAAGTTGTTTGGATTAGAGATAAACCTCCATCCTTGTTTGCCTAGCATAGCAAGGTTGAAATCGTGAAAATCACGAAATCCCATGCCACTTGAAGATTTATGCTTTGACATTCGCTCCCAACTCATCCAGTTTAACCGAGAGTTGTTTGTGTGTGTTGTCTTCCACCAGTAGTTTGAGAGAGTTTTTTCAATATTCTTTGTGATTTCGAGAGGCATGAGAAACACATTTATGGCATATGTAGGTAGAGCTTGTGCCACCGATTTGATCAAAATCCCATTTCCTGATCTTGAGATATACTTACCATCCCAACTTTTAACTCGTGTACACGCTTTGTCCTTAAGATATCCCAGAATGGCTGATTTGTTTCTTGCCAAAGTATTAGGCAAGCCCATGTATGTAGTGTTCGCATTAGCTTCCCCATCTGCAGAACCTGGCACACTATTTGCCTGTTATACTCTATCACATTAGAACTGAAAAAGATATATGATTTCCCCCTGTTCACTTTTTGGCCAGACGCTTTCTCATAGATATTCAGTAGCTCTACAACTTTAGAAGATTCAGACGTGTCTGCTTTGCAATAAAAATAAGAATCATCAGCAAATAACATATGGGAGATTATTGGAGTTTTACGACAAACCTTTATTCCATATATCCATTGTTTGGCCTCGTATTTGCTTATTAGAGAAGACAACCCCTCTGCAGAAATTATAAACAGATAAGGAGACAACGGATCCCCTTGTCTGATGCCTCTTGTAGGAATAATAGGCCCCATTTCATGCTCACCATGCACGATAGAATAAGAAATCGTGGTAACACATTGCAGCACTAGGTGAACCCACCAGTCACTGAAGCCCACCTTTCTCAACATTGCTTCCAGAAAATTCCATTATATACGATCATAGGCCTTGCTCATATCGAGCTTAAGAGCCATATACCCCTCCTTACCAAATTTCTTCCTCTTTAGGTAGTGCATAACCTCATACGAGATCATAATATTGTCCGAAATTAGGCAACCCGGGATAAAAGCACTTCGTGTATCTGACACCACCACATCAAGTAGCTCATTCATTCGATTTGCTAATACCTTCGTAATTATTTTTATCAAAACATTACAGAGAGCAATGGGACGAAGATCTCCTACCATTGTCGGGTTTTTCTTTTTTGGAAGGAGTACTATATTCGTTTCATTCAACCCACTTAGCATTTCTCCAGTACGAAAGAAATCTCTCGTCATTTTAATAACATCTTCCCCTACAATCTTCCAGTGTTTTTGGAAAAAGGCTGGTGTCATGCCATCCGGCCCCAGAGCTTTGTTCGGGTGCATCTGAAAAATGGCAGCTTTAATTTAAAGGTCCATCTGATATTTTTGGAAAATGAGTAGATTTTGTAGTGAGAACAAATATAAAAGATAATTGCCCGTGATATTTTTTGAAGTGGAGTAAATTTTGTTAGAAAAAAGTGTTTTAATTATAAAAGGCAATAAGTTAGTTACTATTTTTATATTATTTTATTATTTATTAAATAGAATAAATGATCGAAAACCAAAGTTTTCAATGTTTCAGCTTTAATAATATAGTATAGATAGGTAGTATAGATAAATAGGTCATTCTTCTAGAGAGATTCATCTTATATAGAGTCTCGTAGAACACCATTATTCTATTACAGAATATCGTTATTATTGTTTCAAAATATATAAATTTTGATTCTCATATAGAATACTATGATATGATATTAATATTTAAGAAAAAAATATCACTTAAAATTTGAGCAAAAAGTTTGTTTTAAATTTGGCTCTACAGTAGAACCATTTGGATAATTTTTATTTTGCTGTAGAATCATGCCAAAATATTTCATAATTTTCAATGATTTTTGAAAAGAAAAAGTTGTAGGATTTCATTTTTGATTTACTTAATTAAAGTTTGTAATTATATTTAATTAAAAATATGATAAATATATGTAATATAAGTATTTTTATAATGGTGTACTACGAGACTCTATATAGTGGTTGTGCTATAGAAGGCTACTTAGTGTTGTTGATATATTTCTTGACACATAATTAATTTTTTTAATAAGAGAGTGTTTTTTTATAAATGACAATCAATCAATTCTCCAAGATTTGTTATAAGTTTCTCCTGATCATCATGTAAAAATATTAGAACTTCTTGATTCAAAAAGGTAGATAGTCCTTAAAGATAGTTAATCCTTAACTTCTTGATTGAAACACATATTTACAGGGATTATTGCCACCTCCAAGTCAGCTAGCCTGGGTATCACGCACATTTAGTTCAATACTCACTATGTCATCAATTTTTTTTAGGTAACCATTTTTAATATTATAGATAAGATATACAAAACTATATGTGGCGACATAGGGCCAGGAAAATCAATAACAAGTTCACTGTACAAGGCCAAGTTCGATATAAGATTAAAAAAAAGAATATAATCTTGTTTAAGCCTTCTTCATTCTCTGACGCCTAAGAAGCTGCATGAGAAGTAGCTGGAGTTAAGAAAGATCACTAAGATCTTCACACTCAGAGTTCACTAACGTTCCAATCTTTACAGACCTTTCTTCTGGAGTAAAGGTAGCAACAGCCACCCTCGAGGTGCTCCTCCGGTCCCTTTGCTCCGCAAGATCCCGTTGGTCCACATGGTCCACTCGATCCCTTTCAGATTCAGAATGACTCCCACCTAGTGTCTCCCTGCTTCCCTGTCCACCATACCTACCATAGCCAATAGGCCCAGACCCTCCAGACCCACCATGTCCACCATGCCTACCATGATCCCCACGGTCTTTAATATTTCGTAGGTATTGTTCATACCTAAGAGTGAAGAAGCGGAGATCAATGTCATCATAGTCAAGCCCATCAAGAGAGGCGGGGCATCCAAAGTAGTTAGCAGTTTTGAAGATCATCATGTCATGCTTGCAAGAGGAGTAACGAGTCGCTCTTAATCTGAATGTGCTTCTATAGGTCACCCGAACCGGGACATTAACCAATTCAGAGGAAACATCCAAAATTCCCGCCTAGATACAAGTGGGTTTATATCCCCGAGGGTGAATCTGAATCAGCATCCGATCAGCACCATCGTCCTCTAGAGCCCTAGAAGGTTGGTCAAGGCAAATAAGCTTCCCAATAGCACTAGCCACATAACAAATACCCTCCAGAGATTTATAGGTAATTAGAACATTGTACATAGTAACCCAAGAAAAACTGGAGATCATGTCAGCATGGGAGAAGCCCAATCTATCCTGCCAGCTACTAAGAATCATGACACTGTCCTAAAAAAAATTCCCTAGCTCTAGCGCTTCCAACATACTCATCAATTTTACAGCCAACTTCATCCGACAAAATCTTCAAATAAAAGAAATTTTAAACTTCTATCGTAAACTAGGCATGGAAGATACGAAACTCTCCCAAAACAAAACAAAGATTATCATATTATAAATTAAAAATCTAGTGAAAGTATCATAGTATCTTCAGCTGCGTAAACAATTTAAGTTCAATAGCATGAAGGTTCCAGTTATATATTAATACATGAACTCTCATCGAATCAAGAATCAAGATCCAAACTATTTTTGAAGATGTTTCTACTATTAGTTTCGTATCTTATTACTTCACTTTTAAGAAATATTCAGTGATATATAAATTTGCGGAACTAGCTAGGATGCAGAGGAAGTGGTATTACTATGATCATGTTGGTTTAGTATCTTTACGATCTAAAATTTTCTTAAGATAATTTAATGATTTGTAATATTTAGGGACATAACAAAGATCATAGAACTAAACTACATTACCTTACATTTTCTGAGATCAAACTACAAGCATTAACATTAAACAGTAGTCTACCTTCCCACTTTTCGTGATTTTTAAAATTTAGAATTATATATGTTCTTTTTTAATTTGTTTGTTTCAATGTAGAGAGGAGTATATGCCGTGAAAATGTATTCTTTTTCACTGAATAAAGCTATTTTGTTTGTTTTTGTTCATCCTACTACTTCAACGCCCTACATCATTCAATAGGTTTCTGCATATGCATTTCCTCCTTGAAGCATATACTACTAGAAATCAGTGTTTTCAATTGTTATTCTTTCCTTTGATACACAACATCGTAAAAAATGAAATCTGCCTAAAGTTCTTCTGATGGATCTAGTTTCAACAAACCGCCCAAACTGTAAGGTTCATATTCGAGCCTCGAGGTATAAATATACATGTAAATCCTGTTTTCAACAAGTTTATTAATATAAATATTCATATAAAAGATATAACAATCGTATACAAATCAACTTCAACCATTAAACAGCTCCATGAATACAAGCAATTATATTGTTTCTTATTGAAGAAGAAGAAAAAGAAAGTTTGTTACAAGAAAATGATAGTTGAGTAAGTAACTATTACTGAAGAGCTACAATGTGTATATATACAGTGATGTAACTAAAAACGGTTATGATAAGCAATGGTCTTGATAAGCAGTGGTCTTGATAAGTAGATGTATAGTGCAATAGCCCCCCTTCAGATTGGATGTGGTGGCATGACATGCAATCTGGAGAGAAGATTCCAATATGCTTGACAACCAAGACATTTAGTAAAAAGGTCAGCCAGTTGAAGAGAGCTTGGTAGATATGTAGGTTGAATCGGCTGAGATTGAACTTTCTGCCGGACAAAGTGACAATCCAAAGCGAAGTCTTTGGTTTTGGCATGACAAAACAGGGTCAGCTACAAATCTAAAGCAGGCTGGTTGTCGATGTGAATGATTATAGGAAGAGAATGAGGAACCTGGAGTTCAGGTAAATAAGAGATTCAACCAAGATAACTCACAAGCCGTATCAGCAATGGCATGAAGCTCAGCTTCTGGAGTAGAACAGGACACTACTTTCTATTTGCTAGAATGCCAAATGACAAGTGATAGACCCAACATTAAGCACATGCCAGTGATACTCTTCAGCATACCACTTGAATCAAGATTGGAACCCCAATCAATGTCACAAAAAGCTTCAACCTTTAAGGTCGAATTTGCAGAATAAAAGAGACCTTGAAAAGGAGTGCCTTTCAAATAACGAAGAACACATTGTAATACCAGCATATGAGTCACACGAAGGGATTGCAAAAATTGGATGAAGTGATGTACAATGTAAGCAATATCAGGACGAGAGACCGTGAGGTAAAGTAATTTACCAACAAACTTCATGTATACAGAAGGATCCTCAAGTAAAACGCCATCATTAGGTGAAAGTTTGAAAGTTGTATAGACTGGAAAAGATAAAGGCTTTGAATGTTCTAAACTAGCTTCAAGTAAAAGATCATGAACAAACTTATGTTGGTGCAGATATAAACCATCAGAAGTGCGATGAATCTCGAGTCCAAGATAATACTTGGCGAGACCCAAATCCTTGATAGTGAAAGCAACATGTAAAACACTTTTAACATGACCAATAAAACTTGAAGAATCCCCAGTTAATAGAATATCATCGACATAAACCAGGGCAGCAACAAATATGCCATCAGATTTATAGACAAATAACGAATAGTATACTACTGTTTGAGTGAAACCCATTTCCGTTAGGACCGAAGCCAATTTTTCAAACCATATACGAGATGCTTGCTTCAAACCGTATATAGACTTTATAAGTTTGCAAACCAAATCAGTACCATGCAAGGGATGATCTTTGGGAATTTCCATGTAAACTTTCTCAGGTTAGTCACCATGAAGGAAAGCGTTATTGACGTGGAGTTGATGAATATCCCAACGTTTCACAACTGTAATGGCTAACAAAGTGCGAACAGTTGCCATTTTGGCAACGGGAGAAAAGGTATTATGATAATCTTGGCCTTCAATTTGTGTGTAGCCCTTAGCTACAAAACGAGCTTTGAATTTATCGAGAGATCCGTCAGCCAAATATTTTACTTTGTAAACCCATTTGCATCCAACAACCCGTTTACCAGGAGGAAGAGGCATAATAGACCAAGTATTATTGGATTATAAAGTAGTCAGCTCTTTATCCATGGCACTGACCCACCTAGGATTTGTCACGGCTTGATTATATGTGAAAGGTTGAGGAATGGTTGTTGTGGAACTTACATCACAAGCAAAGATTTGAGAGGGTGAAGAGTAATTTGAAAAATTGTATTTGCTAGTATCAACAGGACAAGCCATAAAAACATTATTGGAGGATGTACTAGTGGGTTTGACATGACTAGGAGTTACATAGTCCTTCATCCAGATAGGCTGTACTTTGTTTCGAAGGGAAAAACGTTGAGGTTGAGCAATGAGAGGAAGCTCTGGGGAAGAGGTTGAAGGACAGTCTGGAGAGACAGAATCTCTGGTAACTGGTGTGGGTTAAATAATGTTATCGTTAGTATGGACAGTGTCAAGATGTGACTCATCAGGAGCACCTAAAGGTGTGAAAATAATATTAGGATCACCATGATAGGTGGGGACAGGTGAAGAGAAGGGCAAAGTATGAGACTGTGAAGGGAAAACATGTTGAGGAAAAGGAAATTGATGTTTAGTGAAAACGACATGTCGGGAAAAATGGAACTGATTAGTAACTGGATCAAAAAGCTTATAGCCTTTTTTACTCATTGAATAACCAAGAAAAATAGTTGGAATAGCTCTTGGAGAGAACTTGTCTAAACAATGAATGGACATATGAGCTAAGCACCCAAAAACCTTTAAATGATCATAAAAAGGAGGCTTATTATATAATTTTTCATAAAGTGAAATATATCCTAACATAGGGGTTGGAATTCGATTAATAAGATATGTGGAAGTGAGAATACAATCACCCCAGAATTTGGAAGGAATGTGAGATTAAAACATAAGAGCTCGAGACATTTCAAGTAGGTTACGATATTTACGTTCAACCCTACCATTTTGTTGAGGTGTATACGGACAAGAGGTTTGGTGTAAAATGCCATGAGAAGAGAAAAATGAAAGCAAATCATGATTGATGAATTTTCTTCCATTGTCTGTTCAAATGCATTTAACAGTAGTAGAAAATTGAGTATGCACAAAAGCAAAAAAATCTTTCAAACATTGAATGATATGTTGTTTAGTGGGTAAGAGAATGGTCCACACCCCCTTGAAAAATCATCTACAATTGTTAAAAAGTATTTACATCCATTATAGGTGGAGGTCCTATAAGGACCCCATACATCACAATGTATAAGATCAAAAGGAGATGTAGCATGTGAAAGACTTAAAGTGAATGGCAATTTACATTGTTTAGCCAAAGGACAAGCAGAACACGGTACATGGCTTAGTTTATCAGTACAGAAACCATGAATTTTAGACAAAACAACAGTTGGAATGTGACCTAAACGTTTATGCCAGAGAGAGTAATCAGTAGAGTGAGAGACATTGAGGACGGATCTGAAGGAGTGTTGAATAATTGATACAATCCATCCACCATATTACCAAGAACCAATCCCTTCTTATGGTATTGGTCCTGCTGATAACATACAGAAGAAGTAAAATGGACAAAAGAATTGAATTGTGAAGAAAACTTACTAACAGATAAGAGATTAAAGGTGAAAGAAGAAATATGTAAAACATCTGAAAGCATCAAGGACAAAGGATGAAGATACATTGATCCTACATGAGTTACTATAGATGTTTCCCCATTTGGGAAATTAACAGTCAAAGGTTCAGATAAGGCAAGAACATTTGTCATACAGTTGAGATTACAACAAATGTGATTGTTTGACATATTATCAGGTGCTGTACCAGATCCCTTGGAAAGACTTTGCATAATCAAATTAAGTTGAGATTGTAACTGGTCCATCTTGGTAGAAAAAGTAGTAGAAGATGCAGTTGGATCCTGAGGAATATATACCTGAGCAGTCTTTTGAAACCTAGTAGCATTGAGTGGTTTCTTTTCCCTTTGTTGTTGGGATGGTATGGATAATCTGCAGGGTACCCAACTAATTTGTAACAGCGGTCCTTAGAGTGTCCTTTGATGTGAAAATGATCACATTCCAGAATAGGTAAAGAAGGTCTAGTACTGAATTTGTTTGGGATATAAGAAGACTGAGAAGTAGACTGTTGAGGCATATATTAACCATTAAAGCCAGTGGAGAATGAGTAGGAATCTCCTTTGTTTTTATATTCTTGTTTGAAGAGCATAAATGCCTGGTTTACAATAGGCCATGGGGACATCATTAGTAGTTGTCCTCGAGCAGTAGTGTAGCTTTTATGTAGCCCCATCAAAAATTGTATGAGTCTAGTCTTTTCAAGCTGAATTTCATAAGCTTTAATGGCTCCACAAATGCACTTAATAGATGGTTCTAAGGCCTTGAGTTCATCCCAAAAACCTTTGAGTTTGTGAAAATAAAACTCAATTGAGTCATTTCCTTGCTCAAGTTTGAAAAAAACACGTTGTGTTTCATAGGATTTGTGACCTCTCACCGCAGAAAAACGTTCATCAAGTTCAGTCCAAACGGTGAAACGGTGAAGACACTATCCAAATAGTTCATGCTATTACTAATGTCATCGGAAACAGTGTTCAAAATCCAAGTTATGATCATGTCATTTACTCATTTCCAGTGAACAAAGAGAGGTTAAGTTGCAATTGGAGCAGGAAAATCACCAGTAACAATAACAAGTTTATTCTTAGCAGAGAAAGTAATCTGCATCGATCGTTTCTAAGAGGCATAGTTTTCAGAAGCAGTCAGTTTCTTAGAAATTAGGATCATTCCAGGCTGATCATTGTTGTGGATATGAAGATGTATTTTGAGTGACATTCTGTGTATTTTGTGTATGTTGTGTTTCTTGTGTTTGTGGTGAAGGAGATCTGTTATGAACAAGATTCGACATTGAAGGATGATTGCTTAAAACTACGTTTGCATATGAAGAATGATGTAGATTGGAATGAAAATTGTGAAACATTCACGATTTAGAGCAATAAACGATGTATACAATGACGATCAATACACATAAACAGAATCGATACACAAGATGATTGTATCGCAAAGTACAAAAACACATCTAAAACGAAGAAGATTTGCAGAAAAACTGAAGAAATTAAATGACAAGAACTTCAAAGAGAGATTGGAGATCGTAACTCACAAAAAAACGAAGAAGAACACTATGAATCCATGACGATTCATCAAAGAAGAAGACAAAATGATGAGATTGAAATCAATTGCGGAAGGTTAAGCTCTAATACCATATAAAGATTCACATAAAAGATATAACAATCGTATACAAATCATCTTCAACCATCAAACATCTCCATGAATACAAGAAATGATAGTGTTTCTTATTGAAGAAGAAAAGAGTTTGTTACAAGAAAATGATAGTTGAGTAAGTAACTATTACTGAAGAGCTACAATGTGTATATATACAGTGATGTAACTGAAAACGGTTATGATAAGCAATGGTCTTGATAAACAATGGTCTTGATAAGTGAACTTGATAAGTAGATGTATAGTGCAATAATTAAATTACTACCGCTGTTGGCAGTGAATCTAAGTTGTATCCAAGTGCAAAGGTAAGTAAAATACTTTCATTTTCACTCAAATTTGTGTTGTCGAGTTTTTAATACGAACGGAAGCAAGTGGAGATGGATGCAAGTTTAACATACTTTCACTCCAAAATTGGGATGAAAGTACTTTACTTTCTAACCATTTACTTTCTTCAGTTTTAAAAACTCGGGAGCAGGGTGTAAGACGTACATAGCTTGCGATGAATAAAAATAACAGTAGAAACTGTTTTCTTGAATACCCCGACTTTTGAGCTAGTCCATTTCTCATAGTATTCTTTGAATGTAATTTGCTCAAATTATGATAACAGTTTTGTTAGGTTTGTTTAGTTATGGTTGTTTGTAATAATTTAAACACTAGCCTATGTTCAAGACTCAAGAGATTTTGTCCCAGGTGAAAATTTGAACCTTTATGTTGTGTTTGGTTGGAGTGAATGGAATGGAATGGAATGGAATGGATGAAATTAAAGGAAAATAATGGGAGTTGGAGGGAAGATTTGAAAAAAAATGAGATAGTGCAAAATTGTTATGATAAGAATTGTGAAGAAAATGAATGAGTTAAGGAATGAAGCATTCCATCTCAAAGTGGGGTGTTTGAATTATAATGTAGGTGATTAAGAATGGAATGAGATAAGGAATGAAAGTTGTGAGGATCTAACTATTTTATACTTTAAATCTCATTCCATTCCATTCCAATCACCCTAAACAAACACAACATTATTGTCTCCTTCATTCCTCGGGTGATGGCTTAAATATACCATTTTTTTTAAAATCGGGTGACAAGAATACCCATTTTTTAATATATTGGCCAAAAATACCACTATATTACGCATTTCAAAATTTGGTATCACTAATACGTACTTCAAAAATGGGTATTATGTGTTTTTTTTAAAAAACTTAAAAAAAAAAAATCAAAATACAAGACACGCATTCACCAAATGCGTATCACCCTCTTCAATCAAGCTGTTACGCATTTTGAACATGCGTATTACATGCTCAACTTTTTCACTTATTTTTTTGAATTTTATTTTTTTACATAATACCCATTTTTCAAATGCGTAGTGATACTCATTTTTGAAATGCGTAATAGAGTGGTATTTTTAGCTAAAAAATTTAAAACGGGTATTCTTGTCGCTCCACCGGATACTTTGTTTTGTTTGAATAGCATATCTTGTCGCTCCACCGGATACTTTGTTTTGTTTGGATAGCTTATCTTTACAATTTCTAGACAATGTTACACATGGCATGCATACCTCAGTGAAGCCAATGGCGACGGTAATCTGAACAATAGATTGTCAGTCTGTAGCATGAATAGGATAGGCAGAACTCCAATTCTTTGTTTATAAAAGCTATAGGTATCTTTATATTGCTTTTCTATTTTAGAATTATGCCGGATCGTTATTTGTTAGGTAGATGTCACTATAACGAATTGTTTTTTGTGTTTGTTTCATTCCATCCCATGCTGTACCTGTATGCTTAAGTAGGAAAAAATGCTACAAATTTGTACATTAGTTCCGATCTCGGCCATGAGCAATATACCTTCAAAGCAATTAAATTCTTGCAAACTTGTAGAACTGAACAGTTCATCTGAACACTTCGAGTCTGAGAGCGAGGAACGTGGGAAGAGAAAAGAACACAATGATTTTAACAGAGCTGGAGATCGTAGTGTGTCAATGGATGTCAATCCATTTCGTAGTGACAACGCGATTGGAAAAGAAATACTCTCTCATATACATGAAGAAAGGCAAATGAAATCTTTGTCACCTTTCGGAAGCCTTGAGGATTTGTATTATGATGCCATTTCTCCACCGTTTCAGTCATGCCAAGAAGATATCACAAAAGTGGTGACTGTCAAATCTGAAGATTCCGAGCTTGGTGAGCCACAGAAGCTGAAGTCAGAAAAACTTAATTTGGAGTCACTTTCCCTTTTAAAGAACTACGGATATAGGTTCAGGCACTTGAAAGGTCAAAAGATAGAGGTAGGTGGTTGTTCTTTAAAACAAACCAAGGATAATGGGCATAAATTATCAATTGATGCAATCATACGACTAGCTGGGGAAAGCTTCATCCGTTCTTCTATTCTGAAATGTAATGATCCACTTGAAGATAGCTATGTATTTTCAAATAAGCTACTTGGTATCTCTGCTGAGGATAGTAAAGATATTAAGCTTGTGGAAATCCTTCTAGCTTCTGCTGAGAAAGTAGGTCAGAAAAAGTTCCGCCGTGCAAGGAAGCTCCTCAGCAGATGCTGTGAGTGCTCTTCTGAAAAAGGAAATCCTTGTGAGAGGCTGGTGCACTATTTTTGTGCAGCCCTCTCTGAGAAGATTGATCACCATATTGGAAGAGAAACATCAAAAACATTTCAGAAGAAGTTACAATTATTTGATTTCGAAGATGCGGTGATGAGCCAGAAGTCCGCTAATCTTGCATTTCACAAGGAGGTGCCCTTCTCTCAAGTTAGCCAATTTGCTGGAGTGCAAGCAATAATTGAACATGTAGCAGAGGCAAATAAGGTTCATATTATTGACTTTGTTATAATGAATGGGAGCAACTGTATAGTTTTAATGCAGGCTCTTGTAACTCGCGATGGGAAGCCCATTGAACATTTGAGAATAACAGCTATTGGAACCAAATCCAAAGAAAGAATCGAGGAGACAGGTAAGCGGTTGATGAATTTTGCTGAATCGGTGAAGCTACCCTTTTCTTTCAATGCGGTTATGGTGGCAGACATGCTAGATCTCAACGAAAACATCCTTAACTTGAATGCCGAGGAAGTTGTTGTCGTCCAGTCATCTTATCTCTTTTCTACCATGATCGCAAAGTCAGATCGACTTGAATATGTAATGAGGGTGATAAGAAACATTAATCCTAGCATAATGGTAATGATTGAAAATGAGGGAAATTATAACTCGTCAGTTTTTGTGAAACGTTTTGTAGAAGCCCTTTTCTACTATGGTGCATTTTTTGATTGCATGGAAGATTGTATGGAACGCAGCAATCAAAACAGGCTTCTTGTAGAACTGATACATTTTAGTCCTGCAATACAGAACATTGTGGTTGCTGAAGGAAAGGAGAGGACACTCAGACAAGTGGATATGAGTGTTTGGAGGTCTTTTTTTAAAAGATTTGCTATGGTGGAATTAGAATTGAGCAAATCTTCCTTGTACCAAGCAAGTTTAATTGTAAATAAATTTGCTTGTGGGAGTTCTTGCACACTTGATAGAGATGGAAAGTGCCTAATTATTGGGTGGAAGGGAACACCTATACATTCTCTTTCTGCTTGGAAATTTGTTTGATCAAAATTAATCTGTAATCTTTATTTCAATCTCAGACAGTTGTCATCCTTTTAGAGCTTGCAGCCCTACTTGTTGCTCGCTTGCCTTCCAAGTCCATCTTGGTGTAACCATTAGATCTCAGTCTTTCATATGCTGCTCTTTTATAAATTCAGTATAATGTTTCAATAGAATCTGATAAATTTGCTTTAAGGAAGTACGAATTCAGATTGGACATGTTAATGATGTTCTGATCAGTTGTTCATTATCTATGAAATTTGTTGGAAACGCAACAGTGTTCAAATGTGGCTCCCGACAGTGATTGATCCTTTTTAGAGATTGCTAGTAGTATTCAACTTTAAGGAACTTGCTAATATTTTTGTCTGGACTTCATCTTGTTGTCAAGTTGAGGTGAATTTGAATTATTTGAAAAGCATCAAACACCATCTGATTAGTGACCGTAAAAAAAACTTGCGTAGTGTACGCGTGTATGGTATGATATTTATATTTTGGTCTTACCTATTTGTTTCTATCACTGTTTGTCTCCTAGAGTTTCAGTCACTCAGATTTTACAATGATGGTCGCATGTATTTTTCTCTACCGCCGCCTAGGGAGCACCTTTTTGTGTCTGCAAAACTGTATCAGACCTTAATAGCATAAGTAGCTGCAGGACACTACTGGTGATTGCCAGAGAAAGAGGTTTGTTCCGCGCTCTGTAAAAACTGGAGTAAGCCAGACCGTGCACATTTTTCATTTATAGATCAAACATGCAAATTAAAACAATCTTTTAGAAAACATTAGAAAGGTGGCGTTTAAAAGATTAATGGTTAAGAACCCCACTGGTCATAGGAGACTGAGAGTGACAACAGACTTTTGGAACAATTTCTGGAGTAACTCTGGTCATGTGAAGAGAGAAAACTGAATCGTTCATTTGTCTACTTCAGCTGACAGATCAGGACTGAAGGTCGTGTTTGATATGATGGTCATGTACAATATTACCTACTCCAGTACATTTGTCTTGTTTAATTATCTACTTGCTATCTACGAGTTTACCAGTTTGAATCCAGAAACTCTCTTTTAAACCTAGATATATAGTCTCTTTGAAAATGATCTTTGGCCATTAGCAGGACCATAATATTTACTGGTAAAGTTGGACAAGATTCTAGTTTAAGGTTCTTAATCAAAAGAAAAATTTCTGTTCAAATTAAGTATTGTCTCTATTTTGGTCATTCTAGATGCATCAGTTTTAAGATAAATCCACCAGGCCGGTATATTATCGTGCCTAAGGTCTTCAGTCTTTATTTTGCTATTTCTCCTAACTACTCATGGCTACAACAAGTGGTTCCCTCCTTAGAAATGTCCAACCTAATAAATCAGTATCACGGGGACAGTAGAGGATGCAGACAGGGAGCAAGTGACCAATTCAGGGGTCATTGTTATACGCCACACCGACAGAGGCATTACATTGTTTAAGATGGATTGAACTGAAAGGTATTTCATATTCAAACATCAAAGTAATTAATCAGGTAGGCCTAAATGCCGGCTTAATCACCCTCCCCCAAAGATAAAGATGAGAGATGTCTTTTTTGCCGTAAATGTGCAGCTTTCTTTAACATTCTCGGGGATACAAACTAGTTTAATAACGATTAGTGCTTGTTTTACATGCAATAATTTGTTTTTACCATTTGATCTTTTCTTGGCATTTGAAAAATAATAAAAAAAAATCAAAATAATAATACATCTCCACTTAGAAGTATGGTTTGCAGAGAGTAAAATATACGCAGATATTATCTCTCGACTCCTATTTCTGTAACAACCCACAGCCTTTGAAAATCTTGTTTACATATGTTATGATAATATACAAAAACATGTTATATCATTGCAGTTTATAATTTGATTATAAGTTCCCTCAAAACTCCAGGGAGGGGGCGGTTCAAAGTTTGAAGCTGGTCAATGCAAACTACTGTTTCAGCTTACGCGGCTGTAGTCCGTAAACAAATGTTGGCTAATGCACTGGCATGGCGCCTCTCTTCGTAACAAATGCATAAACTGTAGCAATTTAATATTTTTCTGATGTTACTAGTCTAGGGTCTAAGGACAGGACGGCCACTGCAGAATGCAGCTTATTGGAAGTGTCAAGACTGCAGTCTATTTTTCCTTTGCGTTATTGTTGGAGTTTTCTCTGTAACTCATGTTAAAAGGGTATCAACTAGAATGGAGTAGGGGCAGACAAGATTTAAAAGTAATTTATATTTGCTGAATCATCTGTATTGTATTATCATAATGACTAGTGATCAGTGAGACAAAAAAGCAGTCAAGATTCATAAATTTTATTGTGACTTCCATGTTTTTATCTGAGTTTTGTTTATCAAGTAACTAGGATTCTACTATATATGTAAGAAGATAGCATGAGAAAAACATAACATACTAATTTTAATTACAGATCCAAAGACATGGAAATGACGCGTGAATCATCTCCATTAGCATCATTGGAGCTTCTGAACACATTCGGATGCAGGTTGAAACGTTTAAGAGTTGAACAAGGAAACAACATAAGTTATAATGCCATAAGTGGTCCTAGTCGAAAGGAGTTATCCACAGTAGATATTATCAAGGTAGCAATGGACAAGTTCCTAGGATCGACCTCACAGAGCTGTGGCGATCCCTGCATGCTTGTCCATTCCGGATATTCTTGTCGTTCCAGTGATATTGATAATGAGGTCGAACCTGTACTTTTTCTTTTAGCTTCTGCTGAAAAAGTTGCTAATGAGCAGTTCGATCGTGCAAGAAAGTTGCTAAGCATGTGTAATCACCTGGCTTCTTGTACTGGTAGTCCAGTTCAAAGACTTGTTTACTATTTTGCTCAAGCTCTTGACGAGAGAATTGAGAGAAAAATAGGAATGGTTTCGTCAGAGGGCAGAGATGATTGCAAGAGATGGTTATTGTCATTGGAAGAGGCAACAATCAGTTTGCAGCCCCCTTTAGTTGCATTTGGACTAGCAGTTCCCTCCTGTCTAGTTTACAAATCTGCAGGAATCCAATCCATATTGGATGCCATGGTCTCCGCAACAAGGATCCATCTTATTGATCTTGGACTCAGAAATGGCATGCATTGGCCTTTTCTTATGCAAGCTCTAGCAGTTCGACATGAGTGCCCTATTGAAAGTCTAACAATTACAGCTCTTGTAACGTCATCAGAGAAAATGATCAAGGACACTGGAAAGAGGCTGTCGCAGTTTGCTTCTACCCTGGGATTGCCCTTTTCTTTCAAAACAGCACTAGTACACGACATAAATGATCTCAAGGAGGACTGTTTCGAGATAGAAACTGGGGAACGTATTGGCGTCTATTCTTCAATGCTTTTGAGAAATGTTGTTGGGCAACTGGGGCAATTCGAAACTCTAATGAGAGTAATTAAAAGCCTGCGTCCAACTGTAATGGTTATGATTGAGCAAGAAGCTGATACAACTTCATCAGACTTTATGGACCGGTTCATTGGAGGTCTTGTTCACTACAGTGCACTGTTTGATGCAGTTGAGTTTTGCTTGAGTGACTCCAATCCTCAAAGGATGCCTATGGAAGGAAACTATTTCTGTCCAGGAATTCGACAAATAATTACCTTCGACATTGAGGAAAGAGCATCTTGGGATTTGAAGATCAAAGATTGGAGGACCTTATTAAATAGCTTTAATATAGTGGAGAAGGATCTTAGCTCATCATCACTATATCAAGCAAACCTTGTCATAAAGAACTCTGCCTACAGCAGTTTGTGCACACTAAGTATGGATGGCAAAAGCTTACTTTCTGGGTGGAGAGGAGCGCCTCTTTACTCACTTTCTGCATGGGAGTTCCTCCCATAGATCTTTGCTAATCAGACCGGGGGTGCTTAGCGCGATGACCAAGTATTTTTTCTATCGATTTATTAATATTAAAGAAAAAACACGGCGTGACAGGTCGATTCCTGGAAAGTAAAACTGTTTTTGATGTAAGTGAGACTTTTGTCAGTAATGTATCTCCTTTTCTTTAGTACTTTAGAAGCTTCTTTCTTATGAGTTGTTTGATACATTCTCCCTTTAAATTTCAGTTGATGACACATTTGGTCAGGCAATTACAGTACAAAAGTTTAGATGAAAGAAAACAAGAGGAAGCAGGGTGCATGTATATGGGGCTTTCCAGGCGAGGGTCCGTTTCAGACTTTCGGTTATCTAAATAAAATTTATTTTTCACTTAAAAGTAGTAAATCGTTTACTTATTATGACAAACAATCAACCGGTAACATTTTACATTTTGGGGGGATAAAGAAATTTGAATTCATATTTAAGAAATTAGGGTAAGTCTAGAAGTTGGTTATTTGGGCCTGAGAATGGGCTGGTGAAATATCACAAGTTTATCATGGGCTTTGTTACAGGACTGTAAAATCATTATATCTTTTTGTACCTTGATTCGATTTCTCACGAATTTAGGGCTGAGAATGGGAAAAGAAGAGAATCTATAAACGTTTAATTACAAATCTTATTTTTCTCGTAGATTTAACAATGTAAAATATAGAACCGTTTCATTCTAAACTGTAGAACACGCCGACAACTTGTATATTAATGCCGTTATCATTTTTGGTTTGTTTCACTTAAATAATCTACGAGGTATGTATATCAACATGTAACCCAAGTAGGAAATATCGCCATAAAGCTAGACAAAGTTTGATGATCACTCACTGCTGTCTCTTAAATTAAGCAATCATGCAGCAGTCTTTGAAGCCCAAGGTATTGCCTTTTTTTATTATACTTCTTTATTGATTTTCTTCTTTGTCCGTCTTTACCAAGATCATATGCTCCTCCTTTTGATGCTCCTCTTTTGTTTGTTTTCACCACACATAGTAATCTTTTTTTTTGTATTGTACATATATACCAAATAATTAATCTTGTTCAGATTGGTATTGTTTTATCTGTTTGTTTATTGGAATATGAATAGTTTAACTCACAAGAACTGATAAGTTTTTTATTGTAATTTGTAATTGCTTGCTAGGGTTCACGCATTAGGGTTCTTGTTTAAAATCGGTTATTAGTTATTTATATATACTAGTTGGGTGCTGGTTGGCACGGATCGCGAAATAGGTAAAACCCTAAAATCAAAAAAATATAACGCAGATAGAGTGACATGACGTGCCTGGTTAATTCCCAATAACATCAATTTCCGATTTTAAACATATTCATCGAAATTTTTCACGAACAGATGTTAGCGGTCATCGATGACCATGGCCAGAGACTTGGACCCTGCTAGTTGTTAGGTTGTTTCTGTATTCAAAAGATCAATTGATCCATACATTGTAAAGAACTAAAGAAAAACTGAATATGTAGTAGTATAACTCTATGTTTCATTTCTTGGCTCATTATGTGAACTTTTCATATCCAAGCTTCATAGACGCGTATAGGCCAGGCGCAAGTTGTTTCATTGTGGATATATATATGTGTTACCCCTGTGATGAAATGCTATGCACGATCCACAATCTAATAATTTAAACACAACGCGTTACTTCAACTTGATAAATTGGACTTAGCATTGGATTCCATTTTTGATAGTTTCTTCAACTAAAACGAGTAAAATTTGGTGGCTGAATTTCTCTTGTTTGGCCGTCAGACTATGGCCGTCAGACTATGGCCGTCTATCTATAGCCGTATGATTTGTTTTCTGAGGCTTGTTCATTTCAATTCTTGCAGTAGTTGTTCTTATCATACAGAAATGTTTGTTTTTAATGTACTTCACGTACTGTAGAGCCTGTTTAGGTGATAGCAAGAAACTCATTCAGATGCGCTCTTCGCCTGGTTTTGCTGAGCGTTTTGATCCATATATAGACATTACTTGTTAGGATGGCCATACACTTTTTGTACGTACCTAGCTAGATATAATTACGTTATAACATTTTTATATTCAGGGAGCGCAAATCAAATTACATGATAACAATGTCCAAAGTATTAATTATTCACAATCATCGAACAAAGATGATCAATCTACCTTAAGAGATATGATGCGTAAAGTGTTCTCCTGCTTTGTGTAATGTCTAGTAACCCTTAAATGTGCCGGAATTACTTAGAAGAGAAGATCTGTAGAGTCATACAGCTGGTTTGGTGTTTTCTGACTAGAGTATTGGAAATTTGTGTGATTGTAGGCTAGATATCTTTCAGAATTCAAAGGCCCGGTGACTGTAAGCTGTGGTTTATTCGTGAATACAATTATAGATTAGCGTATTACATAGAACTAACATTGAACTAGCTGTAATATTAAAGAGCCTAAAGTCTGCGTGGCTCCTTCATGTTTTTCCTCTTCTCAATATACATGCCTATCGACTTCCACTACTTTAAGAGTTCGGGTTTATTGGCACTATTCTCTACTCTTATAAATAGTTTTATTGTTTAAAGTTAATACAAAAAGGGACATTATACTTAAATTGGTTATTATGGTATGTTTTAACAAGATTGAAATTCAAAATGTAGGGATTTGTGACCTTGAACTAGATAACATAATTTGAATAGTGAGTCACAACCAAACTTCAATTCACCTCGTAATTAAGTAACATTTGAAGCAGATTTGTATAAAAGTGTGAATCGTACCTGATGTTGTATGAGTACGAAATACATATATTTTCCATAAACACGATATACTTAAAAACTTAAACCAAACAATGATTTCTTTATTCACTAAAATGTACCTGCTGGATATATATCAATTTCTTTGCATGTGTTTGGTTCACTATTATTCGATCTTTGGATTAGTTGATGAAATGTGAGCTTAATCAAGAGCGTTTTATTATGTCTCCAACCACAATCTCAGTAACCCGTACAAGGAACTCATGACACATGCATACATGTGTAATGTATGAGCGGGGAAAGGTGTCTACCTGATCTGGCAGCTAACTTACTTACTGTATGCATGGTATAGTCAATTTAGGTTTTCCTTGAGAAAGGATGCCCTAATATGATTGAATTTAGGCTAGTTTACCTATTTATGAATGTCAGGTGGTACACCCTCTTTCTCTAACATCTTCAAGTTTCAGTTTAGAGCTTTAAACCTTAAATTTACGTTAATGGGTTCTGCAAGTAATGATTGGAGATTAGTCAATTTTAAAGTATGGAATTTTAAGAACCGGATGTGCCCTTGCTTGTATGTAGAGTTTTTTCATCCAAAAACAGGAGAGTCGGGTCATTCTTGCTGGAAAATGTCTAAATTTTAATCATATTATTGGATAAGGGTCCACTGAAACTTATAATTAGGTAACTCTGAGGTTCAGAAAGTTCAAAACTGAACTTGAAGGCAGAATATTACGCATATCAGTCTTCTATTGTTGGAAAAGGCATATGTCACTGCATTGTTTGAACAAGCACGCTCGTCAAGAAAAACTCGATTATATTCTTCATGCGTTCATATCTTTGTTTGTAGAAAATACTCAGATACAAGAAACCTTAATGCATCTGTTAGCTCTGCACAGAAACCTTAATGCATCTGTTAGCTCTGCACATTAGAAAGTATTACTACTATGCCTGCCTCTTGTGGAACTTTGTGAAGTACATCCTAAACATATACGTGCGAACTTCATCTTTTTTAGACAAAGATTTTATAATATTTATGGTGATATTTTAGAAGACGTAGGATACATCAGAGCTAAGTGGCTTTAGTCCAGATGTGCAGTTATTATTAGGGCAACCAATGCAAAGCACTTGGTTTTATGCCTTCTTAGTAGTTCTGTTGTGACTATAAACTGTTGGATTTACATTGCCGTACATATGCCTCTACTTGTTTTCCTTTCACATTCGTACTTCTGCTAATTCGTCCTCATGTTACCAAATCATTTTTATGTTTAATTACTCATGTACGGCCAATAGTTTATTTTGCTTAACCCTGCTTGTTTAATTTTTTTAATATAAACATTGTTGCTGGCCGAGGTTTGATAGATTAATTAATCATATGTATGTTTTCACTTACAAACACAAAGGACTGTCTTTGTAGTCAGTCCTTGATTATATCGGGAGTGCTCTATCTCTACACTGGTAATCATTTTTTGTACAAAATTAATGTCTTCCTATATAATATTTTTAATTTGGAATACACAGAGTTCAGCTCTATAAATCATATGAATCAATAGAGATAACATGCAGACACACACTAGCACACATTCTATAGAGATAAATAAACACTTGCATACGTGTCTCTTGTTCATCTAAATCTCATGCTAAAGTGTGAAGGAAAAGAATCAAAGCACTCTTTCAAATCACAAGATTGGGCTGATATGAATTCCACATATGCAAGAACCTTGGAACAATGTGAAGAAGCAACTGGAGAATCAGATTATGTGAAAACGAGGAATGAAAGCCTTCCACTTGCATCAATCGAACTCTTGAAAAAATGTGGCAGTAGGATGAACAATTCCAGCAGCAAAAGAAAGAATGTTGAGTTGAATTTGCATGTTCTAGGTAATACAGGGAACCATGTATTATCAGCGGAAGATATTATGATGATTGCAAAAGAAAAATATATCCAATATATCTCCCACACTCCTGATGATCTTTCCATGCTTTTCCATCCACTTAATAACCGCTATTCAGGTCTCTCTTGTGAGGCTGCTGAAGATGTAGAGCTTGTAGTATTTCTTTTAGCTTCTGCCGAGACTTTAATTAACAGACAGTTTCATCATATGAAAAATTTACTTAGCATGTGCTATCAGTTGGCTACCCCCGATGGTAATCCTGTTAAAAGACTTGTGTTTTATTTTGCTGAAGCTCTTATAGAAAGGATTCATCAAGAAACAGGAAATGTGTTACTAGGGGAAATGGGAAATCAAAGGAGAAAGGCAATGCAGTTACAAGATGCTATGACGACGCTGCATCCTGCTGCAATTGCATGTCATCAACAACTTCCCATCAGTCAAGTTATTCATGTCACTGCTATGCAAGTTATATTGGAAAATGTGTCGACTTCAAAAAGGATTCACTTGGTTGATATAGGTATCAAGAGTGGATTGTACTGGGTAATCTTGATGCAAGCTCTTTCAGTTCGACATGAATGCCCCCTTGAGCTTCTTAAGATAACTGCTGTTATATCTTCATCCAGAGAGAGGACTGAAGGCATAGGTAAGAGGTTATCATCTTTTGCCCAAAGCATAAACTTGCCATTTTCGTTCAGTATAGTTGTCACAAGCATGGAAGATCTCATGGAAGAGGTGTTTAGCTTCGAGACTGATGAAACAGTAGCAGTCTACTCACATTTATTTCTATCAACTATGTTAGCATGGCCCAATCGCTTGGAAGCATTGATGGGAGTGATGAAGAATATCCGACCACGAGTGATGGTGATCACAGAAATAGAGGCTCACACAAATTCGCCTGCTCTCATGGATCGTTTAATTGAAGCACTCTTTCTTTATGGTTCACTTTTTGATTGTCTCGAGGCTTGCATGGGATGCAGTCAATTCAGGAAGACAATAGAATCCGTATATCTCTGGGAGGGGATTCAGAATCTTGTAACAAGTGAGGGCGAGGAGTGGATACATCGCCATGAGAAGATTGACTATTGGAGGGCCTTTTTTGGAAGGTCTGGATTAGTGGAGATGGAGATAAGTGCGTCATCTTTAAGCCAAGCAGACTTTGTTCTTAAGAAGAATCCTTGTGGGAAATTTTTCACATTGGTTATGAATGAAAAATCCTTAGTTTGTGGGTGGAAAGGAGCACCAATAAGTTCCGTTTCTGCATGGGAGTTTTGTCAGGACTAAGATGTGAGAAAATTAAAAGCATTGATCTGTCTTAAAATAAGTAAGCATTATCAATGCATGTATGAAAACAAATACATGCTACAAAATTATAAAGGTTCATGTAGTACTAGCTACACATAAACAAAAGAAAAGGTTAAGTTTAGAAGCATGCATGGTATCTTCTGTTATTATCAATGGTCCACTGGAAGGATCAAAAGCTCCTCACTTCTAGCAAGATCTTTCTTAGATTAGAACATTATATAATGTGGTGATCAATCCTGAATGTGATCACAACATTATATAATGCGGCAACATTATATAATGCGGTGATCAATCCTGAATGTGTCACATGTTTTTATATCAAGTAATGGTATTTGGGTAAGGGAAGAGCACCGGATGATTATACAGTATTTGCCAATGTTATATCTTTATTTCTTATCAACTTAATTTTTAGTAGTTGTATGTTCATTTGTTTTTGTATTTGTTGGTAAATCTTTATCCTAATGGGAGGTAGTGATTATTTGTTTCTTCTCAGCATAATTATTCAATATAGCAGTGACCTATTTTGCTATTGAAAGAATTGAGATCAAGCTATAAATGTTTACAACAAGCCTGTTAATAGAGTTTTTTTCTTCCTCTTCTCTTTGTGTGTTATGGCTTCATGTTTAAGTAATACTTTATATATATAACCCATGCTTGTGAAATTGTTTTATAATCTCCATATCTTTATAAATGCATGACAGCATACTATTTGATTGATATTCTTATGTAATAATAAGGAATTATATTGGCTTATCAAAGGGATCTTATGTTGAGTATATCACTGGATAGATTGTGTATTTTGAGGTTCAAAGATTCTAATTTTGTCTTTAGCAGCTTCTGCGCAAGTCATTTCGTTCAAGTAAATAGCAGTATGCCTACATTATTTTACAAAAATCCTAAACATTTTAGTAGCTTATCATGTATGCTTCTTGTTTCTCGGATTCAAATATGTGCTTGGGAAAAATTTATGTACTTCTCATGCTTCCAAATCAAGAGTTATCCTTTTCTTTGGTTCTGAATCAAGTGACTCCAAATACGAATTATTGCAAGTTCCAATTCCTTGTAATGGTTCACTTCATAATGTGCTGCCATGCATGCTGCAAAATCTTTTTACTGTAATTGCAATGCTTGTTGCTTGGAGATCTTCTGTATAAGTTGACTTTTTTTTGTTTCAGTTCAACTAGATAGATGCTAGTTCCAACACTTTAACAGTTAGGGAATGTTAAGAGTGCTGAGACTTTTAAACCTGTTGCTACTTTTCATTGTTTTTTAATTTACTTATCCACCTATGTCATGAACTTGCAATCTTACTGATTCTTGGTCAGTATTATAGCTTACGCTTTGTAACATGGTGCTTGGCGGTGCTATACTTTAGTTAGCTGATGGTCCCAGAATATTTTTGCACTGCTCTGGTGATCATCACTGGTTGGTAATTCAGGGTGACAACTAATTGAGAATTTACATTGAAATAGGTAACTGGTAACAATGGAATTGGTACTTGGTAAACAAAAATATGAATGTGTGATGCTTGCAAGGTATATAGGTCCTTCTCTGAGCTTTCTACTTTAGTTTGGATCCGTAGTTGAATTAGAATCATCTTTTTCTTTGTGCTAAATGAATTAGAATTATCTTTAATTCTTCTTTCACCAAAAGTGCTTAGAGAGATCATGAAAAGTTGTGACAGTCTTGATATCAATTTTACATCTCTCAGGAGGAACTTTTAGTCTGTTACTTTATGATTTTTATTGCTTTGTTCTATTTAGTCGGGCATCTGTGGCTCATACTGATGCTTTCTCATCCAGCAAAATCGGAGTTGGTAGTGCACACAAATCACGACGACAGGCCTTTGTTGGTTAATAACTCTTGAGCTATATATCCAGGTGAATGATTGTCTTAAGTTCGTTTTTGTCGAAAGATGCATACTTTCCCATCAAGAGGTAATTCCTTTTTTTGCACACTTTCTTGATGTGTTGCATAATTTTATTGATTCAACCTTAAGTTGTGTCCAACATGATGCTAATCTAAAGAAACAGTTGCATATAGAGGATATTTACCTGCAACGCAATATAAGTTCACTCTTTTTCAAACCATAGTGGATAATCGAATAGAGGCCCAAAAGTTCCACATAATAGAACATGCCACCGGGAAGGGTATGCGATATACAGTTATAATGCAAGCTGTAGCAGCTAGAATTAATATTCAATTTGAGCTTCTCAAGATAAGGGCCAAGGAACAGAATCTCCTGTGAAAGTCCATGAACTCACCCTTTTCCTTTTATTTTGTTATGGTACCTCACATGCCAGATCTCAGTAAAGACCTCTTGCAGCGGACATGGAAGCAGTTGCTGTTTATTTGCGTAAACATTGTCAACCATGATCAGTAGGCTAGCGTAGCTCTTAGTCAGAACTAAAGTTGATGCGGACCTAATTAACCAGTTTGGGTAACGGTGTATCAAATAGAGTGGTTATGGAATCATTCATTGTCGCCTGGAAATTAAGTAATATTGTGGCCAACGAGGCATAAGCCAAAAAAAAATGAGCATGTTAGTAGCAATGTCTGGAGAATGCCTTTTTCCCAGTTCGGGATGGTGGAGACAGAATTGAGCAATATTTTTTTCAAGCGAAATTGGTGATTAATAAAATTAGCAAAAAAGAATTGGTGATTATTATATTTGCTTGTGGTGCCTATTGCAAACTTCATTCAGTGGACGCATGTAATTGTCAGGTGGAAGGGAACTCCTATATTTTCTAAGTCTTCCAGATATCTCTGCAAAGTCTAGATATATTTGGTACTTCAACTCACTGTTTACATCACATATCGTATCTTCCAATTCCAGACAGATACTGTCTTGGTTTAACTAGAATGATGCCAACGACAGTAGTTGCAGAGTCTTCCATCTATACATTACCTATGTCACACCATTTTACAATATAATGAAGATTATCATGGTTTCTATGGCCAAAATTGTTAAACCGAATGTTAGTGAATTAATGAACCATAAGTATTGCAGATTGAGGGAAGGATTCCAATAGGATATGTGTAAGCTATTTTTGTGAACGACAACTTCACAGTAAAAGGTTTAGTTTCTCTGCGGAGATGAATTTGGATTAAATTTTATGATTGTTGATCATAATAACTTGATGTAAATTAATCTGGAGTTCTAGCGAATAGATCTAGAACCTCAGTTAATGCTTCCAGATTGTGTGGTGACACAGACATGATAAAGCTTGGACCATTTCTTGTGACATATTTCCTTGGATGTTAAAATGCTGATCTAGAAGTAGTCTTTTGTTTTAAATTTGTCTTGAAGAAAGCATAGTAGTTGAATATTTCTTCAAAAGTTAAAAACTAGTTTGACATGATTTGACTTAAAAAGATAATTTAGATCTTGGATTCTGTTTACTAGACATATGGAGAACTAACCAAGTACTTTTTGTTTATCCATTTCAGTTATCATCGGAACGGCTCTTCAAAATTAAAATTTCTACTGGCCTTTAGTCTTGGGCTCCGTAGCATTTCTGTTACATTTATGTACCATTTTTGCGAAAATGGTACAGTTGGGTTCAACATTGCAAAAATGGTACAGGGCGCCACGGCCTGTGGCAACCCGAGCGCCACGGCCTGTGGCAACCCTAGCAAAGGAAGCCACGGCCCGTGGCAACCCCTCTATATATTTTTTTTTTGTTTGCCGTTGTCAAAATTGTTTCCTTTGTCTTAGCATCCATTTTCAAGCTTTAAAAAGTTGTTTTATAAATTATAATATTTGTTTTTTTTAATTATAAAGTAGAACCGTCCCATTTTTTTAGAAGTAAAAAAATGAGTAAAAATATTAGCATGAATTATGATTTTTTATAAGCCGAACATGAGACCCTGAAAAGGCAAAAAAAAAAAAAATGGATTCACTATATTAATTATTGGTCCGAAAATGACAATTAAACCAAAGCATTAGATTTATGCAAAATGCCTAGTTGTTTACTGAATGTATGCACCGTATGTTAATTATTTGTCCAAAAATGACAAGAAGACACTACTTTCAAGTTTTGTTAACGTGTCCCGTGAATATACAGGAAAAAGTAGTAAAAGTGTGTATGCAGTTCTGATTTTTTTTTTTTGACATAATATGAACCCGTGAATACATAGGAAAATGGTCTCGTGATCTAAATTATTTTCTTTAACTATTAAGAATTTTAATTCTCGAATATAACCTATAAATACCCTATGCTCATTATGATCATCTTTGAAAAATGGCAAATGGTTATACTAGTGGTGATATTTTCAGAGCCATGGGTAGAAAATGGTTATGTGACGATGATTTTGTGTACTCAATGAACCCTAATCATCGTTACTCAAGTCAGACAATAACAACAATGCAGAGGGAGTGGGAGTGGCGTACACAATGTCTTTCTTGTTGTGTTGAACAATGTCGCTTGCATGGACTTAGAATACCGAAACAACGCGCTATAATGATGCAACGCGGTACTCCACAACAACTTGAAGTTGTATTGTTTCGTGCACGAGAGGAAGAGAACCGAATGCGATTGCGCTTACATCGACATAGTCTAGCAGCAGATGCAAGGATATTTGCAGAGGATGGAGACATGCTACGTGCAAGACAGTATCACCAATAGAGCGTGAGTGCTGATAATGACTCAGACAACTTCATGTCCGACGAGGACTAAACTATTGTACTTTTTAATATTCAAGTATGAGTAATTGTTCAATTTATGACTAGTTTTGCATTGTAACTAAATTTGCATGTCATTAAGTTTCCAACATTTGAGAGAAGAAAAAATGGAAGTGATATTAAAACCACACGAATAGGAATTGAAATAAAAGTACATGTCGGAAATGAAATCACACAAAGCAAATAGTACAAATTCATATGAAAAATTGCAAAGTAAGTGTAGCAACGTCAAACTGCATTAGGGCGTAGTGGGCAAAGTTTGCTCCTTTTCGTATGTCCTTCTTGCTTACAACGGCTACATTTTATCCCCGAATGCGACTGGTCCATCTCAGTACGAATTCTTACAGACTCCCCCTTGTTCCCACATTTTTTCTTTATCTTTTTGCAGGCTTCATCGGGTACCAACTTACCATACCTCTGTCACTGTACCGGTAAGACGTAGTTCCAACACTCAGTAGGATCCAATGGAAATATGATAGGCTCCCATAACTTATGCAATTTGGAAGTGTAGTGATAAGGTTCAATCCACTTTTTCCAATCAAGATTCTCTGCCAAACAACCAGCCAATACATGAGAACAAGGCAAATGGTGGCAAATCCACTTTCCACAAGTGCATATTTGTTGACTCATGTCCACATTTTGGGTGCGCCCCCCCCCCCTTTGTGCCTCCTTTAACCCGATAGCGTTGCGTAACAACTTTGAAAATGCCTAGTTGTTTACTGAATGTATGCACCGTATGTGATTTAGCCTTTTCCATATATCTGGTTATCATATTCTCCGTCCTTTGGCATAATTGTTGACCCCGCTGCATAGCATCGACAGTTTGGTTTCGCTGTGTGTTGACAATTCTAACAGTCTTGTAGAAGATATACTCCATCATTGCCGTAGCAGGAAGGAAACGAGTCATTCTTATGCTACCATTGAAGCCTTCCATCACGTTTGTCGTGACTTGTCCATAACGAGCACCACCAATATCGTAACATATGGTCCACATTTCTGGATTAATGTATGCTAGATATTGCAAAGCAGGGGCTGATATCGCGCCTATTATCATCTATGCATGCCAACTCTCTACCCGTCATTGTATGACGTGGTGGAGACGGTTCCACATAATCTGTACGGTTATAATATTCATGCATCTCAAGATCTTCACCATGATGCGTTTGTTGCACTGCTTGGCTACTAGAACCCCCTGCATATCCGTGAAATTCTTCATTATTTTCACCTTCACCGAAAAAAGAGTTTGACCATCCCGTTGTTCCAAATTCGGGAAATTGGTTGTTCATCCCATGGTTGTGTTGGTAACTTGGTTGGGTAGGCTCAGAATGCGTATCGTAAGCATATGAGTACGGATCCTGAACTTTAATCTATTCGGCCTCGATGAAAACGGACACATCACCCCAACCCATCTGCATGGTCCGAGGGATACTCAACAACCTACCGACATCCACGTTGGAATTAATATGACCTAAGTAATATCGCTTAACGACATTACCGATACCCATTTCTGGATGTTTATAACTTATTTTCAAATTCCAATGATTGTCACTTATGTTCATAACCTCATAAACAATTGCCTTGAATTCTTCAAAAGTTGTTCCGAACATAACATAACGCATACATTTTGGATCCAAGGAATATGTTATATCATCATCTTTCCTAATTATTTTTCCACCCCAAAAGAAATTCACATTGACACAACTTTCCATTTTCCTGATGTAAAAACATATACAACATATAAATATGTGAAAAAGACACATATAAAAATGGAAAATATATATATAAGAAGAGTTATCCACAACTTTTGATTTATTTTTAGAATTATATATATCAACTAACTACTTGTTTGCTACAAATAAAAAAGGAACTTAATGGTGTATTGGAACTGAAATAACTAAAAGGAAAAGAGGATTACAAACCTTTACCAGAATTCTTCAATATTGTTGCAGTGGTGTAAGATAAAGGGCTTCGCTAGTAGTGGTGTAAGATAAGATATCCTAACTGTACTGATAAGGCACAATTAAACAAAAGAGAGAAAAACTATGATTATGCATAAGAGAGAAGAACTATTTATAGGGAAAAAGTTTTGATCTCTATTACACAAAAGTAATACAGGTGCATTATTTTTGCCTGCAAATTATGAGATGTGAGGTGACAACTCAACTTTATTGTTGATGTGATCACTCGTCTTTACTTTATTGTAAAACCAACAGAAAAGCTCTGAAAAACCAAAAAATCAAATTTGCAGTGCCTGCAACTTTGCTTTATTGTAAATTTGATGTGAGAACACACTTTGGTCAAATTTATTATTGTTCTGAAAATGTAAAAGTGGTGTAGTCACGTCAACAGTAACTTAAAACTTGCATTATTATCATGTTTCTAGATGTTGAGTACTTTAAAGGTTTTGTTATAGTCGTTTTCGGGTCTGAAAATATCATTATTCAAAAATTACAATTTTGTGTAGGTATCATTTTTGGACCAAAATTTTACATAATTACGCTTAATATTTTTTTTATAATTTTGGATAGTAGCAAAGTACAACAGTTCAAGTTTAATTTAAAACAAAGAAAATGAAAATATATTTTTTGCAAGTACAATTTATAAACCTACAAAAGTGATTGTTAAAAAGTAATTTTTACAAGACATAGAGGGGTTGCCACGGGCCGTGACTTCCTTTGCTAGGGTTGCCACGGGTCGTGGCGCCCTCTAGCTCGGGTTGCCACAGGCCGTGGCGCCCTGTACCATTTTTGCAATGTTGAACTCAGCTGTACCATTTTCGCAAAAATGGTACATAAATGTACCAGAAATGCTACGGAGCCTTAGTCTTGGATGCTGTGGTTGGCATACTTGTTTGACATAAGGAATACAGCCTGGAGCCATAAGATGGTGAGATAATTATCATGGATTGGCTATTTCAGCTTCAACCAGTGTAAAAATGGGCAAATGTCTACGTCGTAAGTCACTAGTTCAAACCCCAGAAATAGCCTTTCTCTATGAAAAATAAGAGCAAGGCTGCATCTGGAACCTCTCCAGAATTCTACTAGGGAACACTTTATTTTTTTTCTTTTATATAATTGTTATATCATTGTAAGTCACACGTTCAAACCCCAGAAATAGCCAGTTTTTTATGAAAAATAAGAGCAAAGCTACAGACTAATACTAGGCAACACTTATTTTTTTTCTTCTATATAATGATCAACTCTCACAATGAACAATATTAGGTAAAATAGAGTTTACCCTAGACTAATATTTGTTCTGTACTGTTTTAAATTGTCAATAAAACTGTATATTAGACCTAAACAACAGTAATAATGTCAATTTATTGTCCGGTGCCGGCTAAGATATAATAATATTTGACTAAATCAGATCAGGGTACATATATGAATACATTAAATTAAGATGGCATGTTTAGAGTAATATAATTGCATACCTTTGTCTATTATGGGATCTGCTTCCTGTATTAATATAGTTGACTAAGAGTCCTGAGAACTCAAGAAGAAGTTTGTGAAATTTGTTGTCATACTTTCTATTTCAGAATGGTGATAGAGATGTTTCCTTCTGTGCAACTTGACTCTCGTCGCATTCCTAATGAATTTGGGCATTCCAAGGACTATTGCATCAGGGAAGAAGTGAATACAGAGAGGACTCAGTGGTATGGAACAGAAGAGTGTGTACAGTGGGGGAACATTAATTTGTTCCATCAGGATATAACGATTAAGGAGAACCTTTCGTTGCCTAGGAAGCAGCAAGGCTTGATATCCTCTGCAGAAATTGCAAATTTTGATGAGTTGTGCTATGATATTAAGCCTTCATCATCTCATTTAAGTCTAGAAGAGCTTAAAATTTTTGAATCAATCCATTCAGAATTTCAGGAGTTAATTTCACCTCAGGAGTCTTCTTCGGTTATTACAATTAATAATGAAATGAAGTTCGGGCGATCAGATTATGGAGAATTCAATCTGCCCTGCCATGATACAGAATGTTCTAATGCTGGCAAACGATTATCAACTAACGATTTTCTGCGTTTGGGTGGAGAGAATTTCATCCAATCCAGAAATCCTATTGTTGATAACTTCGAGCTTAGCCATCCATACCCAACTTCACTTTTGGGCCTTTCTGTAGAGGAGCGTAGAGATGTTGAAATCATCCAGCATCTTCTAGCTTCTGCAGAGAAGGTAGGGGAACAACAATATAGCCGTGCAAGCCACTTCCTCAGTCATTGTCATCAGTGTTCTTTTATCAAAGGAACCCCTGTTCAAAGAATAGTGTATTATTTCTCCAAGGCTCTTCAACAGAAAATTGACCAGGAAACTGGAAGGAGAACAACAAAGGATTCTGGAAAGATGCAGTCGCTTGAGTTACAAGACACGTTAATAAACCCAAACCCAAGCCTCCTAGCAAGTTACCAAAAGGTACCTTTCTCTCAAGTAAACCTTTTTACTGCTATGCAAGTGATGATAGAAAACATATCAGGGGCAAAGAGGATCCATATAATTGACCTTGAGGTAAGGAATGGTTTGCATTTATCAATCTTGATGGAAGCCCTAGCAGCTCAATCTGACTGTCCCCTTGAGCATTTCAAGGTAACTGCTGTCGGAACTATATCGGGACATAAGATAGAGGAGACAGGTAAGCGCCTGATGAGTGTTGCTCAGTCTCTGAAGTTGTCCTTCTCGTTCAATATTGTTATGGTAGCTGACATGCTAGATCTCAATGAATCGCTATTTAAGCAAGATATTAGAGAAACACTTGCTGTCTATGCACCATGTATTTTGTCATCCATGATTGATAGGCCAGCTCGACTAGAAAATTTGATGACAGTGATTCAGAAGATTAATCCTCGCATAATGATTGTTACTGAGGTCGAAGCAAACCATAATTCACCAGTCTTTGTGAACCGGTTTATTGAAGCTCTTTTTTACTATGGTGCGTTATTTGATTCTATGGAAGAATGTATGGATCGCGATGATCAAGATAGGTTGATATCAGAATCAATACACTGTCTAGAAATAACAAATATTGTGGTATTTGAGGGAGAGGAAAGGAGAATACGCCATGTTAATAGTAATGTGTGGAAGGCATTTTTTTCACGGTTTGGAATGGTGGAGACAGAACTGAGCAGAGCATCATTATATCAAGCAAAATTGTTGGTTGACAACTTTGCTTGTGCAAGTTCTTGCACATTTGAGATGATGGGGAAAAGCCTCAGTATTGGTTGGAAGGGAACTCCAATTCTGTCAGTGTCTGCTTTGAAATTTCTTTAGCTTATAGAATCATTAACACCGATACAGACTACCTCCTTGATTAACTTGTGCTTATTGTTTCATTCCTAATATAATGTTAAAAGTGATAACATACACATACATTGTTCTCGTTTTTAGATGCATATACAGCTCTGATAATCTTGACTTCCTTATATTTTGTTTGTCATAATTTTGCAATTAGAAATATAACGTGGAAATTGTACAATCGATTAAATCATGATTTGGACAAACCTGTTGAATCAAAAGAAAACTGGTTATGATGTCTGCATTTTGTAGCAGTACATCTTTTATTTTGTTGTGGAAGAGTGTCCAGATCCTAGTGTTCAAATAGAAATGTTAGAGAAAGAGTGCATGACGAATGTCATAATGACTGGTTCTCCTACCGTTGGTTTCTCTACTGAGCCTCTTTCTCTTCTCTTTGTTTCTGAGTCCAATAAGAGATTTAAAATTACCTAGAATCATCTGCAGAAGAAACTCGGAGTCTTTCTCTTTATTTTAACTCTACATATAGAACTTGTCACTCGAATCTGGGAGAGTGAAAAATTAGTCTCCTGGCTAGAATAAACATTTAATCAGGCCTAAAGAATCATTGGTTGAGTCAAGTTACAGAGTAGAACGGTCCAAATTTTGCACGACGATTTTCCTGTTTGTTCTCATAGTATCAGTGATTAAGAGATCTTGTCAGTTAAATAACTGACCACTGGTCTCAAACTCTAAACTACAATGACTTACAATTTATATAACTGATCACTGGTCACAAGCTCAAAGACTTGTCTACTTTTTCATTGTTGGTCTTGTCAGTTTTATATGCTCTTCCTTTTCATTTATTGCCTCTCATATGTACACCATACAGATTTCTCCTGCAAGTGCTAACAGCTTAGGAAACGTTTGGTTCATGGTTAACGAGTTCATTTTTTTTTAAGAATCAAGTACATACATCTTATGAAAGTAACTACTTCGCTTGCTTCGGCTCTGGTTCTAATTTAAAATTTATATGCTTGTCGTAAGAGGTTGACATTTTGATCTTCACACTTAGATTGCTTATTTATAATTTAGTTGACCTATACATAATAATGCAAACAATATAAAAGGCCAGAACAGAATACTTTGGTAGGACCACCGCCTGCCTTTTAGACAAATCTTAAGAAAATCAGCCACCAAAACTGTTGTGTTTTAACTTCATTTTAAGGATCAGTTATATTACGGTTGAGGAAATATATCAGTATATAAAGTTCCAACAAAGTGAAAAGGTCCGCACACATCAAGCTACATTGCAGTAAAATGTTGAAGGACATTACAATTGACATTGTTTATGTATCTGGAGCAAAATATAATCTCAACTTCGTTAACTATCTAAACGTAGTTCTAAGAAATCGAATTTGGTTTAGTGATAATCAAATTTAGTATCAAATTAATAAAGAGTATAAATTCAAACAAGCATCATTATATTTTTATTTTTATGTATAATATTTTTATATTTTAACGTTCAATTATTAATATTTGTAGATAAAGAAGAATGCAAAAGGCTGGGGCACTGTCTCAAGGAGCTAGGACTTGTTTTACTTGTTTTATCTTTATGCATCGTAATAATTTGTCCCTTGCTATGCAAGGTGATAACCTCTTTCCGTATTGTTTTGTCTAGCTATGCAGTAGGCCCTTTAGCAGTAGTTTGTTAGGAGTTCCTGTGATGGGCATATAACCCACCAGCTATGTTTGTGGTCCTCAGAATGAGAACTCAATTATTTGAGTGAATGTCATTTCCTCTTCTCCTCACTAGTCTTTCTCCTACATAGTTATTTTATGCTTGCTTTCACTTTGTTTTTATGGTATCAGAGCTGCATTTGATAACTAAGATAGTGAGAAAAGTTGTGTAAAACAGTGAGTAGTTTAAATCTTGTGTTATAACAGTCGAGTTGTCATTTTCTTGGTCTGAAAACGAGTAGATCTACTCTTGTTTTCTTGAAAAACTCATGGCTGCAAACAGGCTAACGTTGACAGATCTACAAAACCCCCTTTTTATGCACCCATCAGATGGACCAACGTCCATTGTTGTGCAAAAGCTGCAAGGTGCAGGTGACTATAGGGCTTGGAAAAGATCTCTTGAGATACAACTTTCTGCAAAACGGAAGCTTGGATTTGTGGATGGAGCAGTGGCAAGGAGTGTCACGGACGCAGTGGAAGCCAGCCAATGGGACACTTGCAATAACCTGGTAATATCTTGGATCCACAACAACATATCTGAAAATATTAAAACCTATGTCTTATTTATAAACACTGCTGCTGAGATATGGTCACAACTTGAAAAGCGTTTTTCCTTAACCAATGGTTCAAGAAAGTACAAGTTAAATAGGGACTTGTTTGGTCTAAAAAAAATGGCAAGAAAGTGAGTGACTACTTTACTGCTTTAAGCTGTTTGTGGGAAGAAATTGAGTCCATGAATGTGTTACCCACTATAACCACCGTCACACCAGAGATAACAAAGCTAGTAACGGCCATTAACAACATGAAAGAAGAGTCGAAACTCTTTCAGTTTTTAAATGGTCTTGATGAGGCTTACAGTACGCAAAGAAGTCAGTTGTTAATGCTTTCGCCATTACTTACGGTTGGAGAAGCTTGTGCAGTGGTGCAACAAGAAGAGTCCCAAAAGGAGACACTGTCACAAAACGTGTTGGGAGATAATGAGATACTAGCCATGTACAACAGAGGAAATGGTGATAAAGTTCTGGTGTACACTTCTTGTGGAAGAAAGGGACATTTGAGTGAGAAGTGCTGGGGAGTGACTGGATACCCCAAGTGGCACAACAAGTACAAACCAGGTCAAAGAAACTCTCCAAACAGATGGACGGGCAACAAGGCAAATGGAGCAAGATCAGCCAACAATGTGCAAAGTGGTGTCAGTGAACAGCAATCAGTGGTAATGACAACAGAACAATTGAACCAAATACTGCAGTTGATTCCAAGAGGAGGGTCTGTGAGTCAAAAGGAGTCTGAGACAGATGAAGAGATCGATTTCGATTTTTCAGGAATGGCGCACAGTAACAAAGAAAAGTTAGTGGAATCCAGTGAGTGGATAGTAGATTCTGGGGCATCCAACCACATGACATCCTCCTTAAACAACATGGTAAACGTTCGAACGACCCCATCTACCTTCACAATCACCTTGCCAACAGGTGACACTACATTGATCACACACATAGGAGATGTTTCACTGAAGAATGGTTTGAAACTTAAAAATGTGTTATATGTGCCCAAATTCAATCACAACCTATTGTCCATACATAAACTGGCATGAGAAAATGGGTGTGATGTGATGTTTCGTCCGGAGAAATGCATCATCAGTAACGCTGTTACCAAAAGTGTAATCGCTGTGGGAGAAATGAGGCAAGGTCTGTACTATTTGAAGAATGAAAAGATGTCTGAAACAGGAAAAGCAATGAATGGGGTCAAATCAAATAATGGAAATGAATATACACTATGGCATCAAAGGCTGGGCCACGCTTCGATGTCCAGGATGCAGCACATTGCTCGAGTAAAACCTTACCTCAGCCAACAAAGTGATCAGGTATGCATCACATGTCCCATCTCTAAGATGACTAGACTGTCTTTTCCTAAAAGTGTTTCCCATGCTATAAAAGTGTTTGAGCTTTTGCATAGTGATATATGGGGGCCCTATAAGGTGAACACAAGAGGCAAATATAAGTTCTTTTTGACACTGGTGGATGACTACAGCAGAGTTACATGGGTATATTTGTTAGAGAAAAAATCTGAGTACCTAGAAACATTGATGAAATTTGAAAACTATGTTGAGAACCAGTTCAAAGAAAAGTTACAGATAGTCAGGTCAGACAACGCTCTGGAGTTTGCGGATAGAGCATGTATTGAACACTTCACAAAAAGAGGCATGATTCATCAGAGATCTTGTGCCTATACACCCCAGCAAAATGCTAGGGTGGAAAGGAAGCACAGACAAGTATTGGAGGTGGCACGTGCTCTGCGTTTCCAGTCAGGCTTATCCTTGAGTTTCTGGGGTGATTGTGTATTGACAGCAACACACATTATCAATAGATTGCCACACTCAGCATTGCAGTTTGAGGTACCATATGAAAAGCTAACAGGAAATAAGGTAGACTATGATGAGCTAAAAGTCTTTGGATGCTTAGCAATGGCATATAATTCAACACATGGCACAGATAAGTTTGCTCCACGAGGGATCCCATGTGCGTTCATTGGATACCCAGCAAACACAAAAGGGTACAGACTACTGAATCTAACAACAATGCAGCCTTTCATTTCAAGGCATGTGACTTTCCACGAAACCATATTTCCAATGAACAAGAATGCTGAAAAGCCATATATGAAGCCATTACCAGTAGAAATGCCAACTGATGACAAGTTAAAGTATGAAGAAGAGCTGGAGATTACAATTGAAGAAGAAGTAGAGAATGCTGCCAATGAAATGGGGGAAGAAAACATGGAGGGTGAACCTGATGTCATAGCTGAAACAGATGCAGAAGAGCCTATACTGAGAAGATCAACACGCATCTCCAAAAAGCCAAACTGGATGGCTGACTTTGTCACACCCCAATCCAATCAAGCTATAAGTGTCAATGCAGTGGTCTCTCAACTGGTGAGCACAAACTTCAATTGTTTTCTGGCAGCCATCACACCACAAGTGGATCCATTGCACTTCAATCAAGCTGTCAAATCACAGCACTGGATAGAGGCCATGAATGCTGAACTCGAAGCATTAGAGAGGAATGGAACATGGGAAGTGACAACATTGCCACCCAATCGAAGATCAATTGGGTGCAAATGGATCTACAAAACGAAGTTTATGGCAGATGGATCCGTAGACAAATACAAGGCACGTTTGGTTATCCTTGGATACAAGCAGATGTACGGTATCGACTATGTGGAGACCTTTGCACCCGTGGCCAAAATGACCACAGTGAGAACATTGTTGGCAGTGGCAGCAATGAAGGAATGGGACGTGCATCAGTTGGATGTATCCAACGCATTTCTTAATGGCGATCTGGATGAAGTGGTATACATGAACTTGCCACATGGATACACAGGATATGGAAGTAGAATCAATGCAAAAGGGACAGCTGAAGGGAGATTCAACAGACAACTAGTGTGCAGATTCATCAAAGCCCTGTATGGCTTACGACAAGCATCAAGACAATGGCATCACAAATTGTCCGTGACTCTCACTTCCATGGGGTTTGAACATTCGAAAGCAGACTACAACTTATATTCAAGAGTCACAGATGATGCCATTACTCTTGTCTTGATCTATGTGGATGACATCTTAATAACTGGAAGTAGCAAGGATGCAATACTCAAACTGAAAGACATGTTGGCTGCACATTTTCACATCAAGGACATGGGGCCTGTGAGCTACTTTTTGGGATTGGAAATAGACAGAAGCAATGCAGGAATATTCATCTCTCAAAGAAAATACACACTTGACTTAATCAAAGAATTTGGAATGATGATAGCCACTCCACTTAAGCTTCCCATGGACACCCATGTGACTCTCACACCTGACAAAGGAGAACCACTGCAAAACCCTCAAGTCTATCAGCGTCTAATGGGTAAGCTAATCTACCTAACAATCACACGTCCTGATCTATCCTTCCCAGTCCACAATCTTGCCCAGTTTATGCAAAAGCCAACCTCAGTACACATGCAAGCAGCCAAGCGGGTTCTACGATATTTGCTGTCCAATCCTGCTCAAGGAATTCTATTAGCATCTTCCTCAGCTGCCCAACTCACTGCATATTGCGACAGTGATTGGGCGAGTTGCCCCACCACTAGAAAATCAACATCTGGGTATTGTGTTCTACTGGGTGCTTCACCTATCTCATGGAAAACGAAGAAACAGTCCCTAGTTGCAAGGTCTACAGCAGAGGCGGAGTACAGGGCAATGGCGCTAACGTGTTGTGAAGTAACTTGGCTCTCTTCGCTACTCAAGGACATGGGACTTACGAATTTACCATCTACTATCATCAAGAGTGACAACTTGGCAGCTCTGGCCATTGCTGCGAACCCCGTGCTCCACGAACGAACGAAGCACATAGAGATCGATTGTCATTTCATTCGTGACAAGATCACTGTTGGGGAAATAACTACCACCCATGTGCCCTCGTTTTCTCAGGTCGCAGACGTTCTGACCAAGCCACTCCCAGTCAAACAACACAATCATCTCCTTCGCAAGTTTGGAGTCTCTGTTGACACCTCCACTCCACTTGAGGGGGAGTAAAGAAGAATGCAAAAGGCTGGGGCACTGTCTCAAGGAGCTAGGACTTGTTTTACTTGTTTTATCTTTATGCATCGTAATAATTTGTCCCTTGCTATGCAAGGTGATAACCTCTTTCCGTATTGTTTTGTCTAGCTATGCAGTAGGCCCTTTAGCAGTAGTTTGTTAGGAGTTCCTGTGATGGGCATATAACCCACCAGCTATGTTTGTGGTCCTCAGAATGAGAACTCAATTATTTGAGTGAATGTCATTTTCTCTTCTCCTCACTAGTCTTTCTCCTACATAGTTATTTTATGCTTGCTTTCACTTTGTTTTTAGTAGATCAGAATGATATATAATAAATATGAAATTTAAAATACAAGAATACTGCTCACGAGTCAAAAATAAAATAATAATCACTTAAAACGTCAAGAACACAAAATATGTGTACCGGCCAGAATTAGGCTAAAATGCACGTCAAGTTTGGTTTTTTAATATTCTCAATAATACCTTAATAATACACACTATACTTTTGAGTTCGACTTTTTGGATCATTCCTTTTTTTTTGACTTAGAAGGAGGTACCTCAAAACATCCAGCTTTTAAATATAAGTAAATGATTTAACTGTCAATTTTCAGCACTTTTAACAAACTTAAAAATTTATTATATATAGAAACATCATCCAATAAAATATTTAAATAAAAATAGTCCAAAATTTAAGAAAATATATTTATAGATATCCTCACTTAATAGTCCAAAACTTAAGATAATATGTTTATGGATATCCTTGATGTGTTCTATTGACTTTTGTAAAAATCAAAGTTATTATACTTTTTATTTCTTTGTGTGATACCCTTATATTTTAACGTCATGATATCACATACATGAAACCTTTTTAAATTTTAATTTAATAAATACTTTTATTTAACTTATGCCAAGTCTAATTTCACATGATCAAACATTAGATAGAAACACTATAAAAAATTAAATATACATAACCAAACATCCTACATGAACAATTAGAGAAATTAAAGATACTATTACATGAATATTAGATAAAAATTAAATATATTACCGAACATTCCCCATTGACAAAAATTAATAAATATAGAGAGAAAATAAGACTATCAAATCAAAAACGGAAAACGTGTGAAATATTCTAAAAGTATACGGTCAATATTGCTGAATTAGTAATCGAATTACATGGGAATTAATGTCTAATGTGTTTGCTTGTGAAGGATAATTAATTAAATAACTTAGCGAAAAAAGGATAATAAAATAGGCAAAAAAGCTTATGCTCCGTTAGGAAATATGACCGAGACAAATGAACTCACTTCACATGATCTATCAACTATATATAGTGTGACCTCTATGTCCATCTTACTGCACAACTCTCTCTATTATTCGTATAATATTACTAGATATGAAGCAGCAGGAAATGAGCCTTGTAATTATACTGTCTCTCATCCTGGGGTACTCAACTCTTTCAGTTGCACAACATTGGCCTTGCCCTCCTGAGATTGCGTGCTTGTGTCCGGATCCTTATGTTCCAATGTGCCCTAACAAAAAAGAATGTCTTTGTATCATCTATGAGCCACCACCACCAGCATTGAAAGGAGATGTGAGAGTTGGTCGCTCACCCCGCACTATCCCAGGCACGAAAGCTCGTGCAGGAGAGACCATTACCATTCATGGCAACTAAATAGCAATTGCCTGAGCCAAATTATTGTATAAATGTTTTTACATTCAGTGTTGAAATGGACTTGTTGGTAATTGGTTTTATAAATGATGAATACGGGTGCATTAAAAATGAAGGTATTAAAAAGATTTAGGCGTGGAGCATCAATTTTGTTCATCGATCAGTAAATAGCATGATATCTATATGTGCTGAATCAGATAACTTAATAATTCAAAAACAAATTAACAAGATTATGAGGAACGACTTATTTACTACTAGTATACTAGTTGTTGTTGGCTAGGCATCCTAACTGATCAAATAATAAAAATAGAAAACATACGTAGTCCTGGAGCAAATTATTAACACTCTTCCTCGCTGAGACTCCAATTTTCTCCCTTAACAACCAACATGTGCCTACTGGAAGTAGTTTAGTGACATGTGTCAAATATCTGTTGGAAATATCTATTTCAAGGTTTTTTGTCCACAAACACTAAGTACTTTATTTTTGTTCCAAATGCACATCAACAACAAAATTTCAAGCCACAACACTTGATTTATAGCTGCAGTAGCTGCCACAACAAACTTGACTAAAGTTCTTAGAAAAAATCAGAGAGACATGCATGGCTTGGTTTAAAGGAGTTTATTGCTGAATACGTTTTTACTTATAACATTTGTTTTAGCATAAGTTAAATTACACTTCAAGGTGCGTGAATTGATGTACGTTACTTTATAAATGTGATCAGCAGTTTACCCGTGAAGGATAGATGGGCAAAACTTATGCTCTTAAAAAGATAACGGAGAAACATAAATAACACATCAATGGGGATGCTAAAACCTTTAACCTACAATTCTATAATCTTATTAGTATTACAAGAAATGAAGCAGCAGAAAATGCGCTTTGTAATTATCTTTTGTCTCTCATTCTGGCCCTGCCCTCCTGAGTGTATTTTCTGTTGTCCGGATCCTTATATTCCAATTTGCCCTCATAACGGAGATTGTATTTGCTCCTACTATTAGCCGCCACCAACACCAACACCAACATTGAAAAGAGATATGAAAGTTGGACGCTTAAACCGTGCTATCCCATGTCCACAGAAAGCTGAGACCATCATCAGTAATGGCAACTAAATAAAAATTGCATGTGCCAAAATATTGTATGATTTTTTATTCATACTAGGCATTCAGAATCAGTCTATTCTACATAAAACATTATGTATTTTTTGCTTTATCTGACTGTCCCCTTAAGCATCTCAAGGTACCTGCTCTTAATGCAATATACAAAAATACAAATAAAGTGTCAAGGATATTTTTGTAATATGCTGAATCTAGTAAGGGGTGTATGGTCATTTCAGTACAAAGTTTGTTATAACGGTTTTTAGATTGAGAGACCGAGTATAGATACTCATCTCATTGCTACTTGTCATTTCAAGATTGAAAAAACAAACATTCTGATCGGTTTCATGATTCTTTTATCAGTTGCATTTAGTCTTTAGATCTTTTAACTATATCGGATCATAAGATAGAGGAGACAGCTAAATGGCTGAAGTGTGTTACTATCCACTTGGTTATAAGTTTTTGGAAGATAAGAGGAAGAGTGCAAGATGAGTGTCATCATGACTGTTCTCCTATTGTTGGTTTCTCTACCGAGCCTCTTTCTCTTCTCTTTGATTTGATTCTGTGTCGTGACGGACTACATTGAAAAGTTTCGATGATGTAGATATGTTTGAGGGTTGAACTAAGTTTAGCGATAGAAAATTACTCGGATTTTAGATTTTTCACTTTGTCGAACTAGGTTGTTGGGAATAATTCAGGACAGAACGTGTATCTGTTAATAGACTTCATGAGGGAGCCCATTTTGGGAACACCCTTTAAGGGAGTGGGTTGTTTGGTTGCAAACCCATTTCGCTCTTTTAGGCCCAAGACTGGGCACAATTGGTTATTATATTTAAGAAGTTTATTAAATTTGTTGTCAAAATCGTTTAAATAATAAATATCATCTACATGACTAATGGTTATGGTTCTAAAAATTCTCGATTTTATCGATTAATCATCAATTAATTTTCTAAAAGGTGGCTTACCGGTCCGTTTTTTAAAATTCGATTAATCTTTGCGGAACTTCTTCATCGAAATATTTATAAATAAATTATTAAAATTAAAATAAGATATTAATTAAATACGAATAGTTATAGGCTTTATGATATGATAAAAACATATTAGTTCATAAATAACAAATAGAATCATAATAATATATTAAAAAATATTATTACATTTGATTTATATTCCAATTAATTCTTCCGATTAATTCTCGATTTATCAATTAATTGTAAATCGGTACCTCAACTGATTAGTTTCGATTCTTGATTTTTACAACATTGCTAATAATATTTAAGGGTAAATGAGCTAAATCATCACTCTACTATACTGAAACTTTCAGTTGAATCACCGGTCCAAAAACTATGTAAAACTTTCATTTAGGTTTACTCCGTTACTTCGGTTAAAAACCCTAACAAAAAAATGACGTGGACGTTGACATGGCATACTCAAACAAAAGTTTAACATCGAATTCATCACTCAACTGTGTATTAGTTTCAATCAGGTCATCAGCTAATTTTAATTCAAAATTTTCAACTCATTTTTTCTTATAATTTATACCAAATTTTAAATTCTCAAATGTTTACAATTTAGTTAAATTTAAAAATAAAAATTACTTTTTATACATATACATTTAAATTGATACAAGCAAATAAATATATATTAAATAATATATTTTTCAATCTTACTTTTTCCAACATCGATTAATTGTACCAGAAATGTAAACTTTTGAAATGTTTAATTTTTTCCGAATGGTTACACTTTAATTAAATTTAAAATTGTACATACTCATTTAATTCATATGCTTATAAATTGATATAATAAATATTTTTCTAGAAAAGGCCTAGTTCTGTTTTAATCTTTTTTGACTCTTTAAACAAAATTTTCTGAACAAACTCAAAGCACGAAACTTATAGAGAACGAAAAGAACTCTCCGAAAAGTCAAGAATCAACTTGAAAGGAGTTTCGCCCGTTGATGATCGTGGGGTCGTTCGGTACGCCCACAGGACCCAGGACAACTCTTCTGCCCAAAGCCCTTTGGCATCTCCCAGTCGCTTCTTTATCCCGTCGAAGATGATTTTGTTTGCGGATTCGATCGCTCCATTTCCCTGAGGGTGACCGACCGAGCTGAACTTTTGCTGTATTCCAAAGTGTGTTAAGAACTTTCGGAATTTGTTCCCGATGAACTGGGTCCCGTTATCAGATACGCACACCTTCGGAATCCCGAACCTGAGTATGACTTGTTCCAACATAAATTTCTTTGCTGCATCTTCGGTTATGGTCGTCAGTGGCCTTGCTTCTACCAACTTAGTCATATAGTCGATCGCCATAATGCAATACTTGGCTTGCTTGGTGCTCTTGGGTAGAATTCCCACGATATCCACGGCCCACATGGCAAAAGGGATCGGACTCAGAACCGATGCCATTTCCTCAGGTGGTTGCTTCGGAATGGTGCTGAATAGCTGGCACTGGCGGCACTTCTTTGCATAATCAGCTGCATCTGCTCGCAAGGTCGGCCAATAGAACCCTTGCCTGAGGATTTTAAAGGCAAGTGATCGACCGGCAAGATGTTCCCCACATATTCCTTCGTGGACGGTTTCCAAAGCCAGTTGTTGTTCTTCGGGGTCCAAACATCTGAGGAGAGGTTATGTCGCCGATCTCCTGTACAGCTTATTCCCGATGATGGTGTAGCTTGCTGCTCTATACTTCACCTTTTGGGCTTCCTTTCGGTCTAGGGGCAAGGTACCTTTTTCGAGGTAGGCCCTGATCGGAGTCATCCAGTTGATGCCTTGGTGGATTTCCATGCATTGTTGCTTGTCGATTGAAGGAGTCTTTATCTCAGTCAAGTAGATGGACCCTGTGAGATTGTGTGTTTCTGCCGAAGCCAGCCTGGATAGTGCATCGGCTCGGCTATTGTCCTCTCTCCCAACTTGGTTCAACTCGAAGGATTCGAATGAGACCGATAAGTCCCGCACCTTTATGGCGTAGGCCTTAATGCGGGGTTCCCTCTGTTCGTATTCCCCTGAAAAATGCTTTACCACCAACATAGAATCACTGAATGCTCTTAAATTTCTTACCTCGAGATTCTTGGCCAAGTTTAATCCGGCTAGCAGTGCTTCATATTCGGCCTCGTTATTGGTCAACGGGAAAGTGAATCTTATCGCCTGACAAATCTCAAAGTCGTCTGGGCTGGAAAGAATTAATCCGGCCTCACATTTTGATCCTACGACTGACCCATCTACGAACAATTTCCACTTGCCTGGTGACTGAATCAACTATTCTTCGGGAGCCAGGTTCTTCGGTCCGAAAAAATAGCATTCGACCATGAAGTCCGCCAATGTTTGTGCCTTGATAGAGGTTCTGGGGATATACTCCAAATCATACTCTCACAGCTCGATGGACCATGCAACCACCCTTCCAGACGCTTCCGATCTTGTTAAAATCTTCTTCAGAGGTTGATCGGTTATGATTTGCACCGTTCGCCCTTGGAAATAATGACGTAGCTTTCGGGTCGCCATTATTAGACCATATGCGAACTTTTCTACATTTTGGTACATTGTTTCCGCATCTTTCAACATGTGGGAAACATAGAACACTGGGTGTTGAGAACCTTTGTGCTCTTTCACTAACACCGCTCCCAGCGTTCGGTCGCTCACCGCCAAGTACAGTTGTAATGTTTCCTTCGGATCTGGCCTCATCAAGAGAGGTGCCTTGGTGAGATATTCCTTCACCTCTTCAAATGCTTTCTGGCACTTTGGCCCCCATTCAAAATTCTTCGATCCCCGGAGTGCTTCAAAGAAAGGAAGGGCTTTTTCTGCTGATCGGGAAATGAATCTTCGCAGGGCGGCCATTCGACCAGTCAACTTTTGCACATCCCGAACTGTCTTCGGTTGCTCCATGTCGATTACAGCTTGTATTTTTTCCAGGTTCGCCTCAATCCCTCGAGCGCTAACCATGTACCCCAAGAACTTTCCACTGGATACTCCGAATGTGCACTTGTTCGGATTGATCTTCATACTGTGCTTCTTCAGTGTTTCGAAACATTACTTGAGGTCCTCCATGTGATCCTCGAACTGTGACTTGACAATCATGTCATCCACATAGCACTCCATATTTCTTCCGATTTGTTTGTGAAAGATCCTGTTGACCACTCTCTGGAATGTGGCCCCCGCATTCTTCAGGACGAAAGGCATTTTGATGTAGGCATACGTTCCTTTCGGGGTGATGAATGATGTCTTCGGAATATCCTCGGCATTCATTGCTATCTGGTGGTATCCTGAAAAAGCATCCAAAAAACTAAGTACTTGATATCCTGCTGTGGCATCTGTCAGCTGGTCGATGCTAGGTAGCGGGTAGTGGTCCTTCGGACAAGCTTTTTTTAAGTCGGTGTAATCAACACACATTTGCCACTTGTTGTTTGCCTTCTTTACTACCACTACGTTGGCTAGCCAATCTGGGTACTCAATTTCCTCGATGAACTTTGGTTCCAACAACTTTTCTACTTCGGCCTCGATAATTTTCTATCTTTTCATGTCGAAAGTCCTCTTCCTTTGCTTCACTGGTTTTGTTCAAAATCCTGATCTTTCTCCAGATCGTCCAGCATAATGATTCGGGTAGTCTTTTGGTCGCCCCTCATCTCGCCGATGCCATGCTCAGTCAGGAATTTTAGCTTGAGATGAGGAATTGACGCCACCGCCTGGAAGGATGTAAGAGTTGGCCTTCCAAGGATTGCATTGTAGGGGCTTTCCACCCGAACCACATAGAATTTGACCTACTTTTCCACAGTGTATGGAGCTTTACCTAAAAGAACAGATAAAGTAATGGTACCTTCTATAGGGACTGGCTGTTTGCCAAAACCATACAAGGGGGCTTCGTGGCAAGGCTCCAACTGTTCGCCTCCTAGGTTCATTTTGCTATAAGTCCGATGGTACAGAATGTTCACTGAACTTCCTCCATCCACCAATGCTTTCCAAATTTTGTTTTGCCCGATCACCGGATTGATGAGCAAAGGGTCTTCGTGAGGCCAAATCACATCTTCGTAATCGTCCTCGGTGAACATGATCGGCATCGCCTGCTTGGCAGACTAAAACTGGTACAGATTGTAAACCTGCTTTGCGTACCTTTTCTTCGCCGTTTTACTATCCCGTCCCAAGGTGCTTCCTCCGGAGATAGTCTTCACTTCACCTCTGTACCTCTCAACTTCCTCGGGCTCTTTCCGTTTATCTTCCTTCGGGGCTAGTTTATCCCTCAGGTCTTTGACAAACTTGTTTAGTTCTCCTTCCTTTATCATCTTCTCGATCAGCTTCTTCAAATGGTAACACTCATCGGTATTGTGGCCCTTGTCCTGATGGTAGTCACAGTACTTGTTACCATTCTTCTTGTAGTCTGGCATCTTCATTCGGGTTGGGCGAACGAAACCAGGCTTTCCTTTTATTTCATGGAGAATTGGTGCGTTCAGGGGGGTGAACATTGTGTTATCTCTATCTCTTCTTCGTTCGGCTCCTTTGTCTCGGCCCTTTGCTTCGTCTCGCCTATCCTCATATCTTCGGCCAGACTCATACCTGTCATATCCTTTCTTCCCTCGGTCTTCTCTTTTATTCTCCTTGTATCCCCCAATAGATTCCATCTTCCTTCGGATGCTTTCTCCCCTCAAGTATATATCATTTAAGGATTTAGGAGGAATATCGTAAAGAGAGGATCGGAGTTTTTTACCTTTAATGAGGTCCAATCCTGCCGACAGGAATTCGGCCGCCTTCACCTTGTCCAAGTTTGTCACCATACCAGCTTCCTCTTTAAACCTGGCCAGATAGTCTCCTAACTCTTCATTCGGCCTTTGTCGGCAGTGAATTAGAGCTTCAGTATCCTTCTCTCTTCGGCATAAGTGAGAATAATGCCTCAAGAATTTCCTTTTCAGCTGGTCGTATGAGTAGATGGACCTCGGTTTCATCACCTGTACCACATGGTGGCAGCTCCTTTCAAATACGTTTTGAACATCTTACACAACATGATGTCGCAGTGTCCCATTCCAGTCATAAGGGACTCGTATTTCTCGCAATGCTCCTCAGGATCACCTTTCCCATTGTACTCATTCATCTTCGGGAACTGTCCTCCCGAGGGAGGTCTGTTCTGCTCAATCTCCATAGATACGACAGGTTCGTGACTGACTCTCCGGTCGCCAAACATTGCCTTCTCCATTCGGCTTAATCTGTCCTTCATACGAGGGTCTCCTTCATCATCTGTGTTCGAGCGGACCGTAATTTTTGAGCGAATCCTTCGGGGGTGTGATTCAGAGTCCGAAGACTCATCTTCATTATTGTGCACCCTCTTTTCTCTTCTGTGACTGGATTGTATTAGTATTTGCTCGCCAGTCTCCACAGCGCCTTGAAGAGCCTTCTCCTCGGCATCTAGCTCGGCCCTTCGTCTCTTAATCGCTTCCAGTTTGGCGAGATCCTCCTCCCTTTTCTTTGCCCTAGCTTGGGCTTCTGCTTCCAGCCTCTCTTTTTCCTTTTGCTTTCCACTTTTGGCAGCAGTTTCCTCACGCCATTTGAGAATCATGGCTTTTTGCTCCTCGGGAGTGGGCATCGGACTTTCTTCCAACTCATCATCAAAATTGAGGATTCGGTTGATTAGAGGCGTTGTCGTAGAGGTGCCGTGGCGATGAGTTTCAATAAAACCCAATGCCCTATCATTAGTGTTATCAATTGCCATCGTTCTTTCAGTTGATATCACAAGCTCGCTTGCACGTTCCCACAGACGGCGCCAAATGTTGGAACCAGATTTCTGTCGGGTCGGACTCTGAATATCCCTTCGGGTTCACCTGCCAAAAGAGAAGAATGTGAGGGGTTTGGCCCCCGATTCACCTCCGGTGTGAGAATAAGTTAGAGGTTCCGGTAAGGTCTAATTGAACGTGCAAGTGCTTGTAAGTATAAAATAAGTATTAACCTCATAATGAAACCTGATGTGTGCTTTTATAGGCACGGCTTGTACCGGTCGCCCGGAATCCACGGAGCCACTCGCCGCTGGCGTTGTCCGCTTCACCCGCTTGAAGAAGCGGGAGACGGGATCTTCTCACAACGGTCATATGTTAGTGGACAGAAGAGGAAAAGCCCAATGTACTTAATGGACTCATTCGGCCCTATCCTTCGGCCCAACTACAATTCGGCCCAGTTAATGCTGGGCCTCCAACAATAGATATCCTCACTTAATAGTCCAAAACTTAAGATAATATGTTTATAGATATCCTCAATAATGTCATTGTTCTATTGACTTTTGTAAAAATCGAAGTTAATATATTTTTTATTTCTTTGTGTGATACAACGTCATGGTACCATATACATGAAAACTTTTTAAATTTTAATTTAATAAATACTTTTATTTAACGTATGTCAGGTCTAATTCTACATGATCAAACATTAGATAGAGAAACACTATAAAAAATTAAATATACATAACCAAACATCCTACACGGTGTTCTAAAAATCGGCGATTAATCAGGATTAATCACCAATTAATCGCTAGACGGCGGGCCACCGAACTGATTAAGCAAAATTTGATTAATTAATCGTTTTTTCAGAAAAAACGGTCAAAAATCGGTTGAATCGACCAAAAATCGGATTAATCGGTCAAAATCGGGTTAATTATTAAGAAATAGTAAAAAATAGTTAAAATTAAAAAATAAAATAAAAATTTTAAAGGTAGAAACTTGATTAAACAATAGGAAAAAACGTTATTTTTGTAATTATAATTATAATTTTAGATGCCTAAATCGCAAATTCTCTTAATTTTTCCACTTAAATTGATCTATAATTGAAAAGTTAAACCTTCAAATTTTTATTTATTATAATTATATAACATTTTTAACATATTTGCATAAATATAAGATAATAAGATATGTTTAGTTGAAATAACGAAACAATTACATATATGAATATAATTGTATATAAAAATATTATTAAATTTATTCCGATTAATGATCCGATTAATCATTCCCGATTAATCATTCCGATTAATCTCCGATTACCCGATTAATCCAAGGACGGTGCCTTTACCGATTAATTCTGATTCCCGCTTTTTACAACACTGATCCTACATGAACAATTAGAGAAATTAAAGATACTATTACATGAATATTAGATAAAAATTAAATATATTACCGAACATTCCCCATTGACAAAAATTAATAAATATAGAGAGAAAATAAGACTATCAAATCAAAAACGGAAAACGTGTGAAATATTCTAAAAGTATACGGTCAATATTGCTGAATTAGTAATCGAATTACATGGGAATTAATGTCTAATGTGTTTGCTTGTGAAGGATAATTAATTAAATAACTTAGCGAAAAAAGGATAATAAAATAGGCAAAAAAGCTTATGCTCCGTTAGGAAATATGACCGAGACAAATGAACTCACTTCACATGATCTATCAACTATATATAGTGTGACCTCTATGTCCATCTTACTGCACAACTCTCTCTATTATTCGTATAATATTACTAGATATGAAGCAGCAGGAAATGAGCCTTGTAATTATACTGTCTCTCATCATGGGGTACTCAACTCTTTCAGTTGCACAACATTGGCCTTGCCCTCCTGAGATTGTGTGCTTGTGTCCGGATCCTTATGTTCCAATGTGCCCTAACAAAAAAGAATGTCTTTGTATCATCTATGAGCCACCACCACCAGCATTGAAAGGAGATGTGAGAGTTGGTCGCTCACCCCGCACTATCCCAGGCACGAAAGCTCGTGCAGGAGAGACCATTACCATTCATGGCAACTAAATAGCAATTGCCTGAGCCAAATTATTGTATAAATTTTTTTACATTCAGTGTTGAAATGGACTTGTTGGTAATTGGTTTTATAAATGATGAATACGGGTGCATTAAAAATGAAGTATTAAAAAGATTTAGGCGTGGAGCATCAATTTTGTTCATCGATCAGTAAATAGCATGATATCTATATGTGCTGAATCAGATAACTTAATAATTCAAAAACAAATTAACAAGATTATGAGGAACGGCTTATTTACTACTAGTATACTAGTTGTTGTTGGCTAGGCATCCTAACTGATCAAATAATAAAAATAGAAAACATACGTATTCCTGGAGCAAATTATTAACACTCTTCCTCGCTGAGACTCCAATTTTCTCCCTTAACAACCAACATGTGCCTACTGGAAGTAGTTTAGTGACATGTGTCAAATATCTGTTGGAAATATCTATTTCAAGGTTTTTTGTCCACAAACACTAAGTACTTTATTTTTGTTCCAAATGCACATCAACAACAAAATTTCAAGCCACAACACTTGATTTACAGCTGCAGTAGCTGCCACAACAAACTTGACTAAAGTTCTTAGAAAAAATCAGAGAGACATGCATGGCTTGGTTTAAAGGAGTTTATTGCTGAATACGTTTTTACTTATAACAATTATTTTAGCATAAGTTAAATTACACTTCAAGGTGCGTGAATTGATGTACGTTACTTTATAAATGTGATCAGCAGTTTACCCGTGAAGGATAGATGGGCAAAACTTATGCTCTTAAAAAGATAACGGAGAAACATAAATAACACATCAATGGGGATGCTAAAACCTTTAACCTACAATTCTATAATCTTATTAGTATTACAAGAAATGAAGCAGCAGAAAATGCGCTTTGTAATTATCTTTTGTCTCTCATTCTGGCCCTGCCCTCCTGAGTGTATTTTCTGTTGTCCGGATCCTTATATTCCAATTTGCCCTCATAACGGAGATTGTATTTGCTCCTACTATTAGCCGCCACCAACACCAACACCAACATTGAAAAGAGATATGAAAGTTGGACGCTTAAACCGTGTTATCCCATGTCCACAGAAAGCTGAGACCATTACCAGTAATGGCAACTAAATAAAAATTGCATGTGCCAAAATATTGTATGCTTTTTTATTCATACTAGGCATTCAGAATCAGTCTATTCTACATAAAACATTATGTATTTTTTGCTTTACCTGACTGTCCCCTTAAGCATCTCAAGGTAGGCTCCTTGAGATTTCTAGTACACTACAACTTTTTTTGTTCAAAAATGGTACATGTGCAAATATGGTATAGGGCGCCACCTCATATGGCGACCCTTCAAAAAAACGTCACATGAAGTGGCGACCCCTCCCTACATATTTGTTTTTCCTTTCTTTCTTCTTCCTGTGTGTGTTAAGTTAGTAAAAAATGTTAAGTAGTAAAATTGTCTTTTACTAAAACTGGCTAACTGTCCAGTTTGAGTGTTTAAAAAATATAATTATAAAATGTATTAATTAAATTTTTTTTTGTTCCGTATGGAAGCTGAACCGTTCAACTTTATAAAAAGTAAAAAATTGAGAAAAAATGTCAAACATTACTATGACTTATTTTCAGTTGAACATAAGAACCTAGAAATACAAAAAGCATACAAGTTGTTGTAATATAGTAATTATTGGTCTGAAAATGATAAGAACGCAGAATAATTGGTCCGTGAATCCACTGGAAATTGTCCCGTGATCAAAATTATTTGTCTGAACTGTTACGAATTTTAATGCCCATTTCTGCTATAAATACTCCCATGATTGTGCACTTGCTTATGGTCATTATTATCAAAATCTGAAAAAATGGTCAATAGTTATAGTATAGGTGATATTTTTAGAGCCATGGGTAGAAAATGGTTATGTGACGATGGCTCCATCGGACACATAGTTCAGATTATGTTCAAGATGATATTGCTCGTGTTCTATGAGCTCTTTGCCCATAGCACGAACGGAATCTATGGCAAGTTGATACATATACTGACGACCTCTACGCACCAACATTAGATTATTTTCAAATCGTATCTGTGACACAGCACCAATGACTCTTTTCCTATACTTATTCCAATTGCCACATTCCCCGGGATCAGGATACATGATACGCGAATCACGAGTGGGAACCCTTGCACCAATACGAATAAGGTCATTTATCAATCGTTCAGATTCTTCAAGCCTATAGGCCCATTCTCGACGAATGCCTGCAAAATACTCTTTCGGATCGCTTCGTCGTAACCTACGGTAATCATCATTTCTTTCAACAAGCAACCAAACACGACACTCATTTTCAGCCATTTTCTGTATTCCAAATTTAACAATACAGTTTCAGTCTATAATCATCAATTATATATATCCTACTTGAAAGTGGAGTTGTCATGTCCTACTGGTTATGTAGGTCTTGAATTGACTACTCATCTTTTCCAGAAAATTAAAACTTTGTATTAATTGTCATTTTTTTCAGAAATTATTGATCTCATGTGTAGTCATATCAAAAAAAATGAAGTTTTATTATTGCTCTGAATACAACTGTTGACATTATTATTGCTCTGCAAATGTAAAAGTGGTGTAGTCACGTCAACATAAAGGTTACATTATTATCATGCTTGCAGATGTTGAGTGGTGCAATAGAGTTTTGTTCTAGTCATTTTCGGACCTAAAAATACCATTGTTCGACATAAATTTTTTTTAAACCTTTTGGCTTCTATAGAAGTACAAGGTCTGAAGTTTAATGCGGAACCCAGAAAAATAAAAATATTTATGTAGAAAAATGTTTTTTATACTCCTAGCCTACATAAATTATAATTATGTGTAGACCTCATTTTTGGAGCAAAATTTTACATAGTTACACATAATACTGTTTCCCAATTTTTGGTTAGTAGCAAAGTAGAACATTTCAAGTTTAATATAGAAAAGAAAAAATGAAATTTTAAATTTTGCAAATACATTTTTTAAACGTCCAAAATCCATTGTTGGAAACAATTTTTTACTAATCAACAATCAATTTTTACTAAGCAACATAACCCGAACAATCGACAGAAAGAAGGAAAAAAGAAAAAAATATATATATACATAGGGGTCGCCACATGAGGTGGCGTTTTTGGCAGGGGTCGCCACATGAGTTGGCGTTTTTTCCAGGGGTCGCCACCTCATGTGGCGCCCTATACCATTTTTACACTACTTTGTTCAGCTGTACCATTTTTGCACAAAAACAATTCAACTATACCAGAAATCTGAAGGAGCCTCTCAAGGTACTTGCTCTTAATGCAATATACAAAAATACAAATAAAGTGTCAAGGGTATTTTTGTAATATGCTGAATCTAGTCAGGGGTGTATGGTCATTTCAGTACAAAGTTTGTTATAACGGTTTTTAGATTGAGAGACTGGGTATAGATACTCATCTCATTGCTATTTGTCATTTCAAGATTGAATAAACAAACATTTTGATCGGTTTCATGATTCTTTTATCATTTGCATTTAGTCTTTATGGTATCAGAACTGTAAATGTTTTTTTGTTTTTTGAAGAATCTGAGAAATCATATTGATACGATTGTTTGTAGTTCATCTAAATCTTCGAAATGTGTTGTTTTTCTTGTTGAATCTGTGTGAATCTGTGTGTTTCTTCTTCGTCTTCGTGATTGACAGATACAAAGTTCATTTCTGGTGTTGTGTCTATATCAATGGTGAGTGGAAGTCGTTTTTCGTTCGCAAATATGCAGAATCCTTTGCTTTTACATCCGAGTGATGGTCCTCTTTCAGTTGTTTCCAAGCTTCAAGGTGTTGATGATTATAGATCGTGGAAACGATCTATGAAGATTCAATTAGTTGTTAAAAGGAAGCTACGGTTTGTTACAAGCACAGAGACTCGAAATGCTACAGATGTAACAGAAGGTGTTCAATGGGATACGTGCAACAATATGGTAATCTCCTGGTTGCACAATAATGTATCTGATAGTATACGTAAATCGATTCTCTTTATCAATTCTGCCTGTGAAATCTGGAAACAGTTAGAGCGACGTTTTCAATTGAGTAATGGTTCCAGAAAGTACAAATTAAGTAAAGATTTGCATGAATTAAAGTAGGATACATTGAGTGTTGTTGAATATTATACTGCTTTAAGTACATTATGGGAAGAAATTGATGCGATGAACATCTTGCCTGGTGTGTCCTCTGTGACTCCTGAATTAACAGTTTTCTTTAAGGTACTTGAGGTTCAAAAGGAAGAGTCTACGCTCTTTCAATTTCTGAATGGTTTGGATGAGAAATATGGACCACAAAGGAGTCAGATTTGGATGTTTGTTCTGTTGCCTAGTGTAGAGGTGGCGTGTGCTGTTATTCAGCCAGAAGAATCTTAGAGAGACATTCTACAATCAAAAGATGTATGTGAGCTTAGTTTTGATGCTATGAACAGCAAGTCTCAGTATAGGAATTTCGAGAAATTTGTGTGTGAGGCTTGCAATGGCACATGACATACTAAGGATCGATGTTGGAGCTTGATTGGATATCCTAAATGGCATAACAAGTATAGGAAGACACAGGCTAGTCAAAAGAATCAGATATCTGACGGTAAATGGCAAAACAACACATTGTATAAAAGACTGTTCATGCTAATGCTGTAACTGCATATGACATCATGTTTGAGTGATTTACACAATGTTAGACATGCTCATGCTGGATTCAAGATTAGTCTACCTACAGGTGATACTTCTCTAATTACACACATTGGTGATCTGAAATTAAGCAATGGACTTGAGCTATTAAATGTTTTGTTTGTGCCCAAATTCAAGTATAATCTACTGTTTATTCAAAAAAAATCTTCTGATAATGATTGTGATATCAAATTCCATTCTGAGAAGTGTTTCATAGTTGGTTCTAAATCTCAAAAAGTACTTGCCAGTGGTAAAATGAAACAAGGGCTATATTACTTGGATTTGAACAAATCTCCAGATGTTTTTATGGTCAATTCTGATGAAAAGTTAAAGCAGAGCTCTAGTTTATGGCATTCTAGATTAGGTCATGCTCCTATTTCAAAACTCAAATCTGTTGTGCCAAATATAACTACAGAGCTATCTTCTATTTTTCAAGTATGTCCTATGGTTCGATTTACAAAATTGTCATTCTCACTTAGTGAGTCTCATGAAACCATAGTTTTTGCTCTAGTGCATGATGACAGTACATGATGACATCTGGGGACCTTATAGAGTACCAGCTAGAGGAAAATACAAGTTTTTTCTGACCTTGGTTGATGACTGTTCTAGAATGACTTGGCTGTATTTGTTGCAGACCAAATCAGAATTTCTAAAATACTTCAAATCCTTTGTTAACTATGCTGAAAAGCATCATCATGTTTCTGTACTCACTATAAGAACAGATAATGCTTTGGAATTTGGGGATTCATTCTGTCAAGCATATTACAGTGATAAAGGCATAATTCATCAAAAGTCTTGTCCATACAAACCACAACAAAACTCCTTAGTTGAGAGGAAGCACAAATATATTCAGGAGATAGCTAAAGCAGTGAAGTTTCAGTCAGGTGTGAATTTGACATTGTGGGGTGAATGTGTGCTGACAGCAACTTATATAATCAACAGACTGCCTAGTGCTCCACTGCTCAACAAAACTCCCTATGAGGTTTTGTATAAAGAGGCTCCAGATTACACTATTCTTAAGATGTTTGGTTTTTGCAGCCAATCATGTGCCTAGTACTGATAATTTTTCTATGAGAGGAATCCCTTATTTGTTTCTAGGTTATCCACCTTCTCAGAAAGGGTACAGATTGCAAAGTTTGATATTGTCAAATCTATTCTTGTCTCCAGAGATACAATATTTCATGAAGATATTTTTCCTTTGAAAGATCCAACATTGACTCATACAGATAGACAATTATTATCTAGTCATGGTACAACTGATTCTTACTATGAGAATGATGATTACTGTTAGGAATATGTTGTTCTTGATGATAATTATAAAAACACTTAGTAGATTTTGTATTAAGTCATTTTGTAACTGTCAACGGAATGGCATGCTTTGCAGTGTTTCGTTGACAGGAAGCTCATCAACGGAATGAGTGTTGTAGCAATTGCACTGTACAATACTTCACAGTTTGATATGCATTTGATGTATGTACTAGATAGGTTTTCTAAGTCATGTTGACTAAGTACTAGATAGGCAAAATAGGTTGGTTAATTGTAAGTATATCATGCCTTGTAATTTTGCCTAAGTGAAGACATGTCAACGGTATGAAGATTACTCTATCAACGGAACAAGGATACACCATCAACGGAATGAAGTTTACTCATCAACGAAATGAAGTTTACTCATCAACGAAATGAAGAATAAAGCTATCAACGAAACACATCTCCCTGCTATCAACGAATCATTATTGCTTTTCTGAATAGTTGACAAAGTGATAGTGACAGTTTACTGAACAGATCTAAAGGTGATGTGGAAGTGTACTTTGCATTGGAAACCATTAAAATGGACATGGGGAATAAGGAAACATCCCAGTTTCCAATTGGGCTCTTGGGAGTGATCATAATAAGCATGAAGACAAAAGCAAGGATCTCCAAGGACCACTGGACAAAGGGATGAAAAGCAAACTATTGGCGGTTACCTTTAGTGTACTTTAGTGTAGCCAAAAATAGCTTTGTAAACTTGGGAATATATAACCAAGTGTAGCAGTTAAAATAAAGGTAAGAGAAGAAAAACAAATAGTTTGTATTAGCTATCTTTGAGAGCATTCTTCTCTACACCCTTGTAACTGAGCAGCTGTGTACTTTTGTATCACAGATTATTTCCGCAATAAAAACACTTCAGTTGGATCATCAAACAATCCAACTGAATTATTTATATCTTGTGTTTTTATTTATTCAGTTCAGTTTTATTTATAAGTGTTTTAAGTTTAAGAAAATATCAAGAATTGTATTCAACCCCCCCCCCCCCTCCCCTTCTACAATTCTGTTAGGTCATTTGGGATTAACAATTGGTACCAGAGCGAGCTTCTAACATACAAGAAGTTTAAAGATCAAGACCAAAACAGAAACCATGGTGAAGAAGGATGCAGGTGTGAAGATACCAGTTCTTGATAAGGACAATTACTTTCACTGGAAAGTAAAGATGCATTTACATCTCATGTCTATGGATGAGAGATATGTAGACTGCATTGAGAAAGGTCCACACGTTCCCATGAAGTTTGCATCTAGAGTTGGACTGCCAGATGATGCTCCTGATGTGGATATTCCAAAACTTGTCTCCGAATGGACTATTGAAGATGTTGCAGAAGTCCATAAAGATAAAAGAACCATGAACATTCTGTTTAATGGTTTGGAGCAAGAGATGTTTGACAATGTCATAAACTGTAAACCTCCAAAGAAGTATGGGACACTGTCAGAACACTATGTGAAGGAACTGAGCAAGTAAGGGAGAACAAAATGCAACTCTTTATACAACAATATGAGCACTTTCACTTTAAAGCTGGTGAAACCCTAAATTACACGTTTAGTAGGTTTTAAAAGCTTTTGAATGGATTAAAGTTGTATGGGAGGATCTATCAAACCAAGGATTCAAACCTTAAATTTCTTAGAGCTCTTCCAAAAGAATGGAAGCCTATGACTGTTTCTCTCAGAAACACTCAAGAGTACAAAGACTACACTCTTGAAAGGCTGTATGGAACATTAAAGACATATGAGTTGGAAATGGAGCAAGATGAAGAAATTGAGAAGGTACAGAAGAAGGGTGGATCCATTGCATTGATTGCATCTGTGAACCAACTGGAAGATGACACTGAAGAAGCTGCAAAGGCCACAACTAGTCGAGCTAGTTGTAGAAGTGATGTTAGCAAGGGTAAAGGTAAGATGACAGAAGAAGAAGAACCAGAACCAGCCAACTTGGATGACTTAGATGAGATTGATGAACACATTGCTTTTCTGTCAAGAAAATTCTCTAAGTTCAAGTTCAAGAGAAACTCAGAAGCAAGGCCACCAAGGAGAGACTTTCAACCTAACAAAAGTAACTGGATTGAAAAGTCTAAATCTAAATGTTTCAATTGTGGAATGCTTGGTCACTTTGCTGGAGACTGCAGAAAGCCCAAGATTGAGAAGAACAACAGGAAATTTGAGCCTGTTGATTATAAAAAGAAATACTTTGAACTTCTCAAGCAAAAAGAAAAGGCTTTCATGTCTCAGGAGTATGATTGGGCTGGTAATGGTGAAGATTTTGATGATGATGTTGAATATGTCAACTTGGCTCTTATGGCTAACAATCGTGAGCAGGAAGCAAGCTCCTCAAGCAACCAGGTAACAATTACTAATCTTTCTGAGCTTTCTAAAGAGGAATACGATAGTGCAGTAAATGAAATGTCTACTGTATTATATAATTTGCGTGTTACTCTTAAATCACTTACCAAAGAGAATTCAAGAATAAAAGAGACTAATTTACTCTTAAGTGATAGGAATGCAATGTTAGAAGCACGGCTCATTGAATTTGAGAAAATGAGATGTGTTAGTAGGGATGCTAAGAAGGAACTTGAGAATGTGTTACAAAGGGAAAAAATTCTTAAGACACAACTTGAAATAGAACAAAGTGTGATTGCTAAATGGAAAGATGCCAGGAATGTTGCTACCAACATCATTAATGTTCAAGGTATGGAATCTTTCTGTGAACAATCATGGAAAAAGAACAAAGAGAAACTAGGGTATGTTTGTGAAACCTTAGAATCAGAAACAGAGTCAACAAACAACAATGATCATTTGTTGAAGGTTGATATGTCAGCGGAATGCAATGTTCCGTTGACAGATGAACCATCAACCGATCAGGGTGTTTCGTTGACAGAGAAAAGAAAAGATGAACTCACTAGACTTAATAATAAGTATGGTCCTGTCACCAAGAACTTTGTTCAAGGTGAGTCTAGTAAATCAAAGAAAGTTGAGAAGCCTGTTGAGAGAGCTAATGTTGGTCACTTGTCCAACAAGCAATTGAAAGATAAGTTAGAGAATGCTCAAGTTGAGGCTAAGGGAAATAAAAAGAATAACAGGAATGGCAAAGTAGGAATTAACAAACACAACAATTACACACCTGATAAATATGCTCCTAGAAAGACATGTGTTAATTGTGGAAGTGTTAGTCATTTATCTACTAACTGCAAATCTGTTAAGAAGACTGTTAAAGTGAAAATTCCCAAGCCTGCAATGAATAGTTCTATGCCTACAATGCCGGTTATGCCTAACATGTTTGCTCCATATGCACAATTTCAAAATCCATATGCCAGCATGCCATTTGTGTCTAATCCATACATGAATATGTTTAATGTGCCACAAATGCCATGGAATATGAATAACATGTTTGTTCCTCCAATTATGCATGTTGTGAATGAAAATGTGAGCAATCCTCAGAAATCAACACCAAGGATAAAGATTGATTTAAATCAATCTGAGCCCAAGGTGAAAAATGATATAAAAGGAAAAGCAAAGGCTAACAAAACAGGACCCAAGGAAACTTGGGTACCAAAATCGACTTGATTTGGTTTTATTGTGTGCAGGGAGACAAAAGGAATCTTTGGTACTTGGATAGTGGTTGTTCAAGACACATGACTGGTGATTCTACCCTGCTCACAGAGTTTCAGGAAAGAGCTGGCCCTTGTATTGCTTTTGGAGATGACAGCAAAGGCTACACTAAGGGATATGGCTTGATTTCAAAAGAGAATGTCATCATAGATGAAGTTGCATTGGTGGATGGTCTTAAGCACAATTTGCTCAGTATCAGCCAACTTTGTGACAAAGGATTTTTAGTTACTTTTTCTAAAGAAGCCTGTGTTGTTTCTAAAGGAGGAAACAACAATGTGGTAATGACTGGATTCAGAAGAGGGAATGTGTACATTGCTGACTTTAGTAGCACAAGTCCAGAAACCATCACTTGCCTATTCAGCAAGGCAAGCAAGGATGAAAGTTGGCTATGGAACAAGAAATTATCTCATCTGAATTTTAAAGTTATGAATGATTTGGTGAGGAAAGATCTTGCTAGAGGAATTCCACAAGTGGAGTTTTCCAAGGATGGTTTGTGTGATGCCTGTCAAAAAGGGAAACAAAAGAAGGCATCATTCAAAAGCAAGACAGAGTCATCAATTGTCCATCAGCTTGAGTTGCTTCATATGGATTTGTTTGGCCCTGTAAATGTCATGTCTATTTCAAAGAAGAAATATTGTCTTCTGATTGTTGATGATTTTTCTAGATTTACATGGACTTTCTTTTTGCTCTCCAAAGATGAGGCAAGTGAAATCATTATCAATCACATCAAGATGGTAAACAATCATCCTGACCTGAAAGTGAGAAGGATTAGGAGTGACAATGGGACAGAATTCAAGAATTCAAGCATGAAGGTGTTCTGTGAAGAAAATGGTATTTTGCATGAGTTTTCAGCAGCAAGGACACCACAGCAAAATGGTGTAGTTGAAAGGAAAAACAGAACACTTATTGAAGCTGCAAGGACAATGCTAGATGAATCAAAGTTACCAACTTATTTTTGGGCTGAGGCAGTTAATACAGCTTGCTTCACTCAGAATATTTCTTTGATTAATCAGGCCAAAGGAATGACCCCTTATCAGCTACTCAAAAGAAAGAAGCCACTATTGGATTTTCTTCATGTCTTTGGATGCAAGTGCTTTGTTCTGAGAAATCAAGCTGAGCATTTGGGGAAATTTGAAGCAAAGGCAGATGAAGCAATATTTGTGGGATATGCAGCAGGGAAAGCCTACAGAGTCTACAATCTCAGAACCAACATTGTTATGGAATCTGTACATGTTGTTTTTGATGATCTCAAAATTCAGGGTCTCTGTGATGAAGGTTTCCATGAAAGTCTCTCTTTTGAGAATGAGGAAGGAGATCAGATGGATCATGATAAGACTATTGAGAAATAGTCCAAAGTTGTTGTATCTAGCACAGATGAAAGCAGCAGTGAAGATGAAATTGCTGCATTAAGATTGAAAAGAATAGCTGCTAGTAGACCAAATGGACATTCCGTTGACAGTCAGAATGAGCGTTTCGTTGACAGTCAGAATGAGCGTTTCGTTGACAGTCAAAATGGACATTCCGTTGACAGTCACAGAAATGCTTCCAGGAGTGATCATTTAGGGACAACAAACTCAGGGGGAGTTTCTCAAGGACAAATATCTAATCAAGGCAATCATGATCATGAAGCTACCTCTTCAAGAGCAAATCTACCTCCCTCAAGGAAATGGACTAAAGATCATCCCTTTGAACTTATTATAGGTGATGTGTCTTCAAAAGTCCAAACTAGAAGAGCAACTCAAGAAGAATGTCTATATAGCAGCTTTCTGTCTCAAGATGAGCCAAAGAAAGTTGAGGATGCACTTCTAGATCCAGATTGGGTCTTGGCTATGCAAGAAGAGCTAAACCAATTTGAAAGGAACAATGTTTGGAAGCTGGTGCCCAAGCCTAAGGACAGGAGTGTCATAGGCACAAAATGGGTGTTCAGAAACAAGATGGATGAAAATGGCATAGTCACAAGGAACAAAGCAAGATTGGTTGCAAAAGGCTATTCACAGGAAGAAGGAATTGATTTTGATGAAACCTTTGCTCCTGTTGCAAGACTAGAAGCAATAAGGATTTTCCTAGCCTATGCAGCCCATGCCAATTTCAAAGTCTATCAAATGGATGTGAAGAGTACTTTTCTGAATGGGGAATTGGAAGAGGAGGTGTATGTAAGTCAACCTCCTGGTTTTGAAGATGATGATTTTCCAGAATATGTATACTTCCTCCTCAAAGCACTCTATGGTTTGAAACAAGCACCTAGAGCCTGGTATGACACACTTTCACAGTTCCTCCTTGAGAATCACTTCACTAGAGGTACTGTAGATAAAACTCTTTTTCACAGGGTTGTGAATGGTTCTACTATACTTGTTCAAATTTATGTAGATGACATAATCTTTGGATCTACAGATGTGAAACTTTGTCAAAAGTTTGCCAAGCTTATGCAAAGTAAATATGAAATGAGCATGATGGGAGAATTAACTTACTTTCTTGGTCTTCAAGTGAAGCAAGTTAATGAAGGCATTTTCATTAGTCAAAAAAAATACATTCATGATTTATTAAAGAAGTTTAATTTAATGGAATGCTCTCCTGCCAAAACTCCCATGCCTACTGCCACCAAACTTGAATTGAATACTAAGGAAAAATCTGTGGACATTTCAGGTTACAGAGGCATGGTAGGCTCACTTTTATATTTAACAGCTAGTAGACCTGATATTATGTTTGCTACATGTCTATGTGCTAGATTTCAGGCTGATCCTAGGGAATCCCATTTAGTTGCTATTAAAAGAATTTTCAGATATCTCAAAGGAACACCAAACCTTGGCATTTGGTATCCTAGAGAATCTGGCTTTGAACTAATTGGTTATTCAGATGCAGATTTTGCAGGATGTAAAATTGACAGGAAAAGCACAACAGGCACTTGTCAATTCTTAGGAAACAAGCTTGTCTCATGGTTCAACAAGAAACAAAACTCAGTTTCTACCTCCACAGCTGAGGCTGAGTATATTGCAGCTGGAAGTTGTTGTGCACGGATTTTATGGATGAAAAATCAACTACTTGATTATGGAATAAGAGTTGAGAAAATTCCTATTTTCTGTGACAACACTAGTGACATTGCCATTACTGAGAATCCAGTACAGCATTCAAGGACCAAGCACATTGACATCAAGTACCACTTTATTAGAGAACATGTTATGAATGGTACTGTGGAGTTACATTTTGTTCCAAGTGAACAACAACTTGCAGACATCTTTACCAAGCCACTTGATGAATCCACATTCTCAAGATTAGTAAGTGAGCTAGGTATGCTAAATTTCTCTTAATTATTTTGAGATTTTTGCAAGATAAAATGCAGCCAGGAATTTGCTATAATTTTTCTGTGAATTGATCTTCTCAGGAAAAGGTGAAATTTTGTCTAAGTCAAAATTACTATGTCAACGAAACGCACCATTTCGTTGATAGTCTTAGCATTTTTCTGGGTGTTTCGTTGATAGCTCTTTTATATCAACGAAACGCAGCTTTATCAACGGAATAGAAGGGACCTAAAATGCCCAATTCTGATTCGTTGATGTAGCGCTTTTTAATCTGAACCGTTGAAATTGCACGTTCTTTATCACGATCTATACATACACCCCTGTAAGTATAAATCGTGGTAATATTTAATTCTAACGGTTACTTTTTTAAGCCAATCAGGTAATTTAGATTAATTATTGGACTTAATTTCTGAGAATTTTTGGGGGAGTATTTAAGAAATTTTAATTTCTTTATTTCATTTCTACATGTTCTCAAAAATTCCAAAAGTTTTTCTATCTTCTTCTCTCTAACAAGCAATACAGCTCGAAGCTTTTCCTCACTCAACAATGGCACCCATAGTCAAGCTTATGTCTGCTGGTGGGTTCATCTATGAGAAGAACAATTATATTCCATTTGTTGTTAAGGAGAGTCCGAACAGCATCTTTTTCAAGATGATGGACTTCATGAGGAACTGTAAGTTGGGCTATGCGATGTTTCACTCTACACCACTCTACAATGAAATAATCGAGGAGATTTGGACCTCATGTGAGTATAGTGGAACAAACTGCACACTGCAATTCACTCTTCAAGGTAATGAGTATATAGTTAATTCTGATGTTTTGCAAGCATGTTTACATATTCCTGATAATAACTGTGATGCTTTGCCTACTAAAACTGAAATAACTACCATGCTAAATTCTATAAACTACTATTTGCCTACTGATAACTTGGGTAAGATAATTAGGAGAGGTTTGGTTAGGGAATACAGTTATTTAGCTGATGCATTCATTAAGGTCTTTTCTGGAAAGATTAGTAATTTTGATGCATTAACTAACTCTATGTTAATTCTCCTAACCATGCTTCTAAATGATAGATATTACAACTTTAGCACCCAACTTATGTATGAAATTGGTGCTAAGTTGGGTGATAAGGCAAATAGGAAGAAAAATATCTATTATGCAAGGTTTCTGATGATGCTGGCTAATCATGTTAGTCCAGCACCATTAGTTATCTCTAACCCTACTGCCAGGTTTGAGTGCTTTGTGCAAGAGAAGAGAGTATTGACAGACATACTGAGGCTGAACCACAATGGTGATGTTCCAGTGGTGTATCTGCCAATCATTGAGGTAACTACTGCTATCCCTGTTAGTATAGCTGTTACTTCCATTGTCTCATCCAACCCAGTTGCTATGGAGTCTGTAGCTGTGACCCAACAGGCTCCTGCCCCAGCAACAAAACCAAAATCTAAGAAATCCTCCAAGCCAACCTCAGGTGCTTCTCAAAAGGCACCTGTTGTAAAAACTACCACACAACCTAAGGGGAGTGAGTCTAGAGTTGTGAGAGGTGAGGGAAGGGGTGAAAGTCAAAGAAACCCCAAGAATAAGGAAGGTGAGGTAAGTGTTTCCCAGCCTAGCCCCATTGTGTCTTCCCAACAAGGCACAATGAGTAAAATGGATTTAAGCACAAGTCTAATTGCATCCTCCCAAAAGGATGTGATTATTGAAACAAGCTCTCAACCTAGAGCACAGTCCAAAAGGGTAAGGGACACTTCAAGCCCACAGTCTACATTTTCCCAATACCAAAGGAGAGTGAAGCAAAAGTCCAAGGTTTCACAGGGTGCACACACACTGGAAGCAACACTTCCAGTTTCTCAAATTCAGTTTGATGTAACCCCTATTATCACTCTAGGGTTACAGTCCCATTCTCTAAACATCAACCTTGAACTATCTCCTTCAAATTCACCAACTTTATCTCTAGATGTGGACATGATCCATACATCTATTCCTGATTCTCCAACTCTAATCTTGGAGAAGCCCCACTCTGAAGCTGGTGGCCATCACTTGTTAAGTGATTTGTTGGGCCATCAACCAATTTTTTCTGAAGTTGCAAGGGGATCTGTGGACCAATCTCTCAAATCAATCACCACAGACTCTACTGTAATTTCTCATTCTCAAAGTGCTTTCTTGACTTCATCAACGGAACAGTCTATTTCGTTGATAAGTGTTTCTCCATCAACGGTATCCATACCGTTGACAGTTCAAACTACCATTCCGTTGATAGGTCATTCTACACCCCTTATTGAAAATCTAGTTGTTTCCACAACTAGTGTAGATGACCTGGTGGTAGTTGAGACACTTTTAGGATTGAGAGGGAGTGAAACTGAGAGGCTGGCTTGCAGCCAGGCAAAAGGAGAGAATGAGAGTGAGAGGCTGGCTATTTCTTCCAGCCAGGCAAAAGGAGAGATTGAGAGTTCCACCTTAGTAGGTGAAGGTGAGGGTGTGAGAGGTGTGAGCCATGGGGAGCCCATGATGCAAGAAAATAGAGGAGAGAGAGAAGGGACTACAGGAGTCATAAGGGAGGAAGCAGCCATTGCTAGTGAGTCAATGGAGGTCAATGAGGGAGAAAGGGAACTTACCTTCCAAGAGCATTATCAACAAACTCTGGATAGTATTTCCCTGGATCCTGAGACCTTTACTCATCCTGTATCAGCCTATCAAGTTTTGGCTCAACAGGGCAATGTGGAGGCAGAGAGGTCACTACAACTAATTCATACAACTGCATCAATGCAAAGAGCAAAGGATGCCTTGACCAATCTATCTCCAGGAGCTGCAGCAAGTGGTGAGTTTGATTTCTCTGATGATGAGGACAGCTTTGGTGACAATCAGGTGGCCACTACTTCACAGACTGGGACTTCTGTGGTGCCTCCTACACCAAACTGGCTTTCTCAAGATTTATAAGGAAGGATCTCCCTGGATGCTGCAATCACAAGGCAGTACAATGAGGCCTATCTGGCTCATGAGTCTGCAAATGCCAATGACAAGAAATTCTACAAGGCTATTATGGATTCACTGGAAATCCAAAGGCTACAGATGATGCAGACAAGGATTGAGGCTAGAGAAATCAAGGACTCAATTAGCAATCTCAAGGATGCTAATGACAGGAGGCTAGATGAAAAGCTTCCTCTTCTCACTGTGTCCAAGATGAACAGGTTTTTCTCTAAAGAACCTGAGGTGGCTACCTCCTTGAAGACTCTCTCTTCTAGAGTGGACAAGGTGGAAGCTACTTTATCTCAGATGCAAAAAGAACAGGAGAAGCAGACACAACTGTTGGCCCAGCTAGTGGCAGCTCAAGGACTCCCAGTCATCTCTCTTGATGATAACAAAAAGGGGGAGAAATCTAAGGAGCTAGACATTCAAATCACAAAGGTTATGGTCCCAGCCATTTCCCTACCACAGGAGCCACTAGCTATGGGGGAGTCAGGAAAAGCTAAACTGGACAGCATTGACCTGATTCAGCAAGCATCTATGAAGCTACAGCTTGCTGAACAAATTAAAGACCACTGGTCCAGGATAGATGAAAGAATCAAGAAGTTAGCTGATTCTTCAAAGACTTCAGATCCATCAACGAATCAAGCTTCTTCTACAGAGCCATCAACGGATGCCATGGTTTTAGCATCAACGGAATGGGAGCCACAGACCAATTCTTTCTATAAGGTAGAGCCTCTTCTACATGGAGTCACTCAAGGATCAAGGAAGGAGAAAGGACAAACTTCATGCATTAGGAATGTGGAACAAGCTACATTGCAAAGAAGCTTATCTCCCAAGTCTCCTGCTAAACCAAAGGGCAAAAATACAGAAAGGACTTTCTATCCTGCACCTTATCCAGATGAGCTCAAGCTTCTTGGTCTACTCATCACAAAAAGCAAGGAAAGCAATGATTATGAGGTAAGGAAGCAAAGGGCAATTGTCTACAGGAATGGACAACAAATCTGTGTTTGGGCTGGTCACCCAAACTTTGCTGAAGCTAAGGCTGAAGAGTCAGAAAGAGCAGCAATGCAAGCACTTGCAGTTGCTCAATCTCTTGATGAAGAAGAAAGACAGCAAGAAGAAAAAGCCAGAGAGGAAAGGAGTGCAAAGAAGAGCACAAGGCAACCAAAGGCAAGAGCTAGGAGAAATATAGCCTTTGAGAATGATGACTCTCAGAGTATTGCATCAGACTCTTCTGTACCAACTGCACCTCCAACAATTCCTGATCCAGCTCTAGGGGAAAAGTTAGCCTTTGATCCTAGATATCCTGTTAATTTCCATGATCAGCCAATTGAGCCAAAGGAAGAGCCAATTGAGTTTGATGAGGCCAACTTTCCAAAATTCCTCTTTGAGATGGAGCCAAAGAAGAAATCTAAGCAAAGGGCTACCAAGGCTAAGCCAATTCTAGTAAGGAGACCACAAGCTGAAAAACCTCCTACCAACCCAGAAGACTTCATCTACATTGCTGATATCAGGGAGGAGTCTGACTTATACATCAATCTTGATGACCTAGTTGAAGTGAGAGGAATAGCAGCTTCTTACAAACTACCAGAGAGATTGGTGTTTGTCTATAAGGGTGGGAGAGAACAGGTTTGGCCTCTACATAGAATTCTGGGAGAAGACTATCAGACACTGCTATCTGTGTTTAAAAGCCTGAAGAAAGATTTTGGTTTTACCAAAACAGCTAAGTCTGAAGTTGATTCCAAGATTTGCCAAATCAAAGCTAGCTGGAACAAGCCTGGTGCACTTCCCAGAGTATTGAAGGTCCCTCAAACAGGAAAGAAAATTCATCTCCAACCTTTTTGGATGATGGAATTCAGAGACAAGGACAACTGTAGAAGATTCTTCAGAATAGAAGACCAACTGGAGAAGGCATCCAATGAAACTCTAAGATTAATGCAATCCAAGTTGAGGAATCAAGATGAAGAAGAGAAGATTTTCTACAGAAGACTTCAAGCTCAGATTGAGGAGAACAATGCAAGAAAAGGGAAGAAAACAAGACCACAGAGGCAAAGATGAAAAATCTGCTCAGTCTAGAGGAGCAACTCTGTGCACTTGTTTTGTAAGATTTTCTACTTTGAATTTTAATTAAATTCAATGAAGCTCAATGCAATTTCTACTTTTATCATGTGTAATTTAACTGAGTGTTTTTGTTATCATCAAGGCTCTTGATTTATGGCTGTTATTCTATCAGTCATAAATTGGGGGAGATTGTTAGGAATATGTTGTTCTTGATGATAATTATAAAAACACTTAGTAGATTTTGTATTAAGTCATTTTGTAACTGTCAACGGAATGGCATGCTTTGCAGTGTTTCGTTGACAGGAAGCTCATCAACAGAATGAGTGTTGTAGCAATTGCACTGTACAATACTTCACAGTTTGATATGCATTTGATGTATGTACTAGATAGGTTTTCTAAGTCATGTTGACTAAGTACTAGATAGGCAAAATAGGTTGGTTAATTGTAAGTATATCATGCCTTGTAATTTTGCCTAAGTGAAGACATGTCAACGGTATGAAGATTACTCTATCAACGGAACAAGGATACACCATCAACGGAATGAAGTTTACTCATCAACGAAATAAAGTTTACTCATCAACGAAATGAAGAATAAAGCTATCAACGAAACACATCTCCCTGCTATCAACGAATCATTATTGCTTTTCTGAATAGTTGACAAAGTGATAGTGACAGTTTACTGAACAGATCTAAAGGTGATGTGGAAGTGTACTTTGCATTGGAAACCATTAAAATGGACATGGGGAATAAGGAAACATCCCAGTTTCCAATTGGGCTCTTGGGAGTGATCATAATAAGCATGAAGACAAAAGCAAGGATCTCCAAGGACCACTGGACAAAGGGATGAAAAGCAAACTATTGGCGGTTACCTTTAGTGTACTTTAGTGTAGCCAAAAATAGCTTTGTAAACTTGGGAATATATAACCAAGTGTAGCAGTTAAAATAAAGGTAAGAGAAGAAAAACAAATAGTTTGTATTAGCTATCTTTGAGAGCATTCTTCTCTACACCCTTGTAACTGAGCAGCTGTGTACTTTTGTATCACAGATTATTTCCGCAATAAAAACACTTCAGTTGGATCATCAAACAATCCAACTGAATTATTTATATCTTGTGTTTTTATTTATTCAGTTCAGTTTTATTTATAAGTGTTTTAAGTTTAAGAAAATATCAAGAATTGTATTCAACCCCCCCCCCCCTCCCCTTCTACAATTCTGTTAGGTCATTTGGGATTAACAATTACTAAATTGCATTGACTGATCAGAATAATCATGTACATCATTAGAATTTAGATGATTATGAAAATGTTCAACATTAAACTTCAGCCACTACATTAGATACTGAAGGTCTCAGAAAGTCTACCAGAAAACAACTTGGATGGCTTCAATCCTATGTAACACCTACAACAAATATAGTCAATGTCATTTCTCAACCAGTTGAGAATCAGTTCACTTGCTTTATCTCTAAATTAGAGCATCACAAGGATCCAACTTGTTTTTCTCAAGCTGTTCAACATGATCACTAGGTGGATGCCATGAATAAAGAAATTGCGGCACTTGAAGCAAATGGCACTTGAAGCAAATGACACTTGGGATATAACTGAGTTACCACCTGGAAAGAAAGCTATAAGTAGCAAGTGGTTATTTAAAACCAAATTTAATGTAGATGGAACTATATAGAGGTATAAATCTAGACTTGTTGTATTGGGGTATAAACAAACATATGGCTTGGATTTTAAAGAAACATTTGCTCATGTGGCCAAGATGACCACAGTGAGAGCATTGTTAGCTGTTGTAGCCATGGAAGACTGGATTACATTGCAAATGGATGTCGCCAATGCATTTTTGCACGGTGACCTAGAGGAGCTAGTTTACAAGATTTTGCCTCAAGGTTATTCAAGTCTTGGTAGCATAATAAAGAAAGATCTGTTGGGTTTTATCGCATACGCGGAAGCATGGATAACAATTATTTATATATAAAACCCGTAAAAACGCATATGATTCATGGATAAAATTAACGAATCGATTACTAACCTTTAAAAGCGATCATTGGAAGATGTAGAGAGGCTCCTAGCAGCTTCTCCTCAAGTGTGAAGCACTCCACCGGTATCCACCAAGAGATGATTATTCGAAGGAGAGAAGAAACGACTCAGAGAGAGAATTAGGGTTGCCTCCATTTTTCTTTTCTTATAAAATTAGGGTTAGGGGCTTGAGGGTTTATAATAGTATATTTATAGGCAAAATACTCAGCTGAATATTTGTCCTATAAAATATTATTATTATTAACCCTTTAATTAATTAATCTCATTAATCAATTAATTAATAATTAAAACTCTTTTAATCATTAATTCTTTTTCTAAACTCTTTAGAAAATAATTCTCTCACTTAATTTAATTTCTTAAATTAAATTCTTAATTAATAATACTAAGAACTCTTCTTATTTAATTTATAATAAATTAAATCATATTTATTTGATTATAAAAAATGCTAATCAAATATTTATTTAATAAATAAATAATGACTAGCCATTATTAATTATTTCCTTCACCATCAAATCATTCTCTTTTATGGTATGACCCTGTAGGTTCAATATTAAGCCGGTAGTAGAAATAAATAATAATAAAACTATTTTATTATTATTTATATGAATTCTTCTAATTCATTAAATACGATTAATAAATTAATCATATTTATTCTACACCGTGAGTGATACTTTTCAGCATATCGCGACTATCCGGATAATATGAATTCACTGCTAAGAATACCAGGAACCTATTCAGTGATTAGTTACCGTACAATGAATTCCTTCTACCCTGCAATGTCCCGATTAATTACAAGGCATGGATCTCGTGTCAAGCCTATCTAATTTAATCATATGCTTTCCTATTCACTATGCTTAGTTCCGATTAATGCAAATTAGAAACTTCTTTCTAATTTCATTCACTCTGGCCAGAGATTCCTGAACTAGCATAAATGGAATAACATAGGACATTCTCTTCCTTCACTGGAAGGGGCAGATCCTTTACTGATCATTCACTATCTTCGTGCACAAATTCCTATACCCAGAAGAGCACTAATTATTGTCCCTCGAGACTAAGAGCTAAACCAAAGTATAGTTCAGTGTACACAAGATGACTATGATGATCTCAAGTCAAAGAACACTTGTACAACCATCACTATATGAACAACTACTGACACATGAGTGAACTCCATTAGTTGTTCAACTGATCGAGTCATGTTCAGTGAACTCATTCATAATAAGCACCTACATACTAGCTATAGTGTCAACACACAAATATCTATGAGAACAAACATCCTTCATAATGAAGCAAGCATAGTATGTACCGATCTTTGCGGATTAATTAACTACCAATTAATTATCCTATGACCAGGAACTATTTAAGTTTAGAGTTATCATCTTTAAGGTCTCATTATCATGATCTCATCATAATCCACTAAAGCTTTACTCTAAACTATGGATCATCTAATTTAAACACTTTAAATAGATAAAGCCCGTTATAAAACATATTACCATTTTATTAATTTAAACAAACTTGAATCAGATTGAACAAAGTGTCTCCTAACTCTTCATCCATGATTGGATTTAGGACACACATCTTTCAATCTCCCACTTGTACTAAAACCAATCACCTTGGTATCTCATACACAACTTCTCCTAATAGAGAACAAAGCTATGTTCAAATAACGGTATAGTAAATGGTCCTTACTATGTTGTTATGGGTGTCAAGTCAATATTGACTTAAACATCTCTACTTTCAACGATCTCATATATCATATGAAAGTGCCGCTACTTGGATCTTGAATCCCTGATTAAACCTAGGTTACATAGCCTGCGCTACTACCATATGTTGTACCGATACAACAATATAAATCCTATGCTAGGAACCATGTCTAACCAGCGAAAACAGGTTTCGCTATCCAAAGAACCTCCTTTGCAGCTTCACTTATAGCTATATACATATAGTGCTTCCACTACGGAATCAGTTATCTTAAGCTGCTTGGAATTCTTCCAACAAACCGCTCATCCATTCAGAATTAACACTTATTCTTGACATGGATTTCCTATCACTTTTGTCCTAAGAAAATCATAGTGTTTATAACGCTCAATTTTCATTTTAGACCAACCATAATCAAGAAAGTTGTCCTTAACTCTTCAAAAGTATTTAAGGACGTTCTTCCTGCTTACTATCGCTCTTCTCAAGGATTAGACTGGTGTTCTCTTATCTCGCCTAGTGAGTTAGCAATCATCAAGTCTTGTACAGTACATCCGGTATTTTGATAGATCCTTTTGCCAAAGCATAATAAATCTTACTCATACGTCATTTCTCCTCAGATGTCGTAGAAAGACACTATCTTGGAGAAAGTAACTCCGTGACCTGACAATTCAAGTAACTTCCTGGAGTTATTTATGCTAAACATCTTAGCATATAAATGATGTACACACTTTGGGTTTAGCCCAACACTTGGTTTATCCTATAAATTCTCATTCCCATATCATAGGAATCCATTCCCAAGTCCTTTATAGAGAATATGCTAGATAGCCACACTTTGACTAATTTTAGCGTCGATACATCATTCCTTATCATAGTTATGTCATCCACATACATTATTAGGAATGTCATCTCGCTCCCACTAACCTTCTTGCAGATCCATGATCCATCATTGTCTTTGATAAAATCAAACTATTTGATTGTCTCATCAAAACAGATGTTCGATCATTGAGAAGCTTGCTTCAATCCATAAATGGATTGTCGTGGCTATTAGACCATAGATTTGCTACTCATAGTAATAAATCCCTCTAATTGTGTTAGCTACACATCCTCTTCAATTTTCCTATCGAGGAGGGTCGACCGTTCGACCATTATTAGATATTATAGTCATTACTAGCCGCAATCGCAAATAAAATCCGAATAGACTTGAGCACTACTTCATGTGAAATTTTTTCATCAAAGTCAATCTCTTTGCTTTGATTGAATTCTTTCACAACAAGTAAGGACTTATAGGTCTTTACCTAGCCAATCACTCTAATCTCCCTTTTATAGACTCACTTGTACCCTTTCAGTTATGACACCTTTAGGTCCTCAACCATAGTTCGTACTTGGTTGATGTACATGAAATCTATATCGGATTTCATGGTACTATGCCATTTCTCTGAGTCATAACTCGTAGCTTTAGTATAGGTCATAAGGTCATTATCATATAATTGACACCTCATTGTCATTCTTAATGACAAGGCATTCAACCTCTCAGGTTGGTGATAAAATATCAAGACCTATACTTAAGCTAACCTACAAAAGATTATCTTGTCTGAAAATGTTCTTCCTATAGAACCTTTGTAATTTGTGGTATTTGAACTTAGTTAAGTTCAACCTTCCTCCCACTGAACCCTTCTAGAATGAACAATTCCTCTAAGCAGGCAGTATGTCATACACAATATATTCAGTAGAATATTCAGCCAATATCCTTGACTATCATTAGGATATCTCACAAACTTACATTTTTGATCTACCATCTAGCTTATCAAATTAAACATTTTGACATAAGCCAGACATCCCAAATCTTAACAAGTTTAAGACTTATGTTCCTTGCACTACATATCTCATATGACAACTTAGGAACAGATTAAGAAGATACTATATTCAACATATATATCGATATTTACAAAATTCAACTCTAAACATATATTAAAAGATCAATTTAGCTTAACATGAACGGAACGATGTCTAAAAAAGTTCGTTAGTTCCTTCATACATTCCATCTACATGTGGAATCTCAGGATTTGTCCAACGTGAAGCTTTAAACTTAAGATTTGAGATAACCTCAAAACACTCACTCAAGTGTATATCTCTTTGATCTTATCAAAGAGTCCCAACACGTGCTGCTTTGTTTTGTATTTCATTATTATTCATTTTGAATCACTCCAAAAGATTCGGATTTGTATTATACCAAATACATATATCTGAATCCGGATCATATCCGTGAATTCTAATGAAACGTGTGAATCCTTTTCTGGCATGTGTTGTCACTGGTGCACATACAATTATGTGTACTAATTTAACAATTTTGTAGCTCATTATGTCTCTATTTCAAGAAAATAGAGATATAGTGGTCTTTCTAGTGAGACGAGTTTCGCATGCATAATGTGATTCAATAATCATATGGTTCTTGTAACCCATCACCATGCAATAAGTGAATACTCTTCTCACTCGTGCAACCAAGCCTACAGTTCTTTGGATTTCCATTACCTCTATTCCATAGTCCCTATTTCAAAATGAGAAGTTTCAGTCCCACTAAACTTCTCTAATTCTTCAACTCTACAAGACAACTCTTGTAGTTGATCTTCCAATAACCTCTTTAGTTTAGTGGCTGCAAACCTTTTTGCTATTAGAGTCAAACTTAGCCTTTGACTAATTATGCTATCATTCACTAACAAACTTCTTCTTGATGGTATGGTTCATCTCCCACTACTTGATTTCAGAACCATTACCAGTCTGAAGAACAGAGCTCTCTAAGAAGGAAATACGTCTCAACAATCTTTAACATGAAGTAGATTTCAGACAATCTGATATCCAACCTTTTCATGTAAGAGTTCACAACCAATTTGCGAGTTCGTATCCGGAAGCTACTTCAAGATCATATCTCGACTTAGCTTCCATCTATGACAAAATCAACCTACCCTAGACGATCAAACAAATTGATTGTCTTGAGTCTATGATTATTTATATATCAACCCTCAACATAACTATTATGGAATAGCTCATTCGATATCCTATATTGAATCGTCTTATTTATCACATTCTACAACTCTTATAGAAGCAACAAGGTAGCCCTGAGTGTCCTTGTGCTCATACTGTTTGCACAATCCTAAGCTTATAGACATCATCTTTGTTTACTTTGCAACATTTACATTATTAGACCTCTTGCACCTAGTCTCATACACATCTCCATGTGCATCACAAATAAGACACTTTGTATTAGTCGAGTTAAACATTTCGTCTAACTTTTCATTCTTGAGAACACTTCTCAAGTTTCAAAGTTCATCAGCATATTTGGGATAAGTCAATGTGTTATTCTACTATGATGTGTGATAGTGTAGAAGTTATATTATATATATAATTCTATAAGTTAATACACATAACTACTAAGTAAATATTCAATTTTATTCTTATAGCACCATGTGAATCGGGTCTTTATTCATTGGTGGCTCCCACTATTTTATTTAAGTTATACAACCCTCTATATGTATAACTAAACATTCATAATGTTAGTGAGAATAAGGATCCTATTTTCCATCACATCACCTCGGTTGTGGCACGAAACGCAATGTGATGTTCCATAGGAAGACAACTCTTGTCAACTACATCTCATGTTATTCCTTACTATCTTTTTAGCCTCTTGAACTATTGAGTATCGGTTGTGGCACGACTCACTCAATATTCTAAGTCAAGTCAAACCCAACATCTTGCATAATTAAATTAGACTTCCAGTAGCCCACGGTTGTAGCACGTAACGACCATTGGACCCTAATTCATCATACACATCTCATGTGATAGACAAGCATCTCTTAATCTAAAAACAAAGCCCTCGGCTGTAGCACGAAACGACAATGTCTCAATATAAGAACTCTACTTGCTATTATGTTGGAAGGCTATGACCGACACAAGCCCGTTGTGTCATTGGCCATTTACTACTTGATATAAATTTTAACTAAGAGGGATTATATTATGTTGCAACCATAATCATATTACTAGGAGATTCTTTTTTTTTTTCTTGAACAAAATACAATTATGATATTTAAATGAAAAATTCTCAGTGTGTTGGAGGGGTCACAACGGTCCCGCTAAAAACCCAACGGCCTAGACAGAATTTTCCATCTTCAACATCAAAAGAGTATTTCACTCTATGTTTCATAAACACAAGAATCTCATGGTTGTGCTCATAATATTCTTAATTAGGTTATTAAACATCTTTACTTAACCTAGAGCGTCTAACGTGAATCCTATGTTCATTGTGTTCGCCTAAGTCTATCATCGCATGACAAATTTAAACATACATCGCATGTATAAACATCAATAAACTCATAGGTAGACATGTTATAACATGTAGCGCAATTATAGACAATGTATGAATTATTGCATGCATTTAATATTATCAAATAAAGCATTAAATACACTTTAAGGGTTATAATTAATTTAAAATAAATTTCTTGAAAATTTTAATTAATCCGAGCAGGTGCGGCTCGAAAAAACGAATCCAACGGTACCTTACATGCCTTAAACGGAGTTCGGATGCGTTCAAACGAGCCAAAACAAAAATTGTCTACTAGCTGCCACGAGTGGACCCCAGTCGCGCGTGTCGAACACGCTACTGACCAGCAGACCAGCACTGACGCAAACTGACAGCTGTTTTCGTCCTTTTCTGTGCACTTAGTTCAGTGTAATCATTCTCCAATGATTACTTTAATCATCAATCATTACACAAACATATATACAGATGATGTAGAGAGGCTTCTAGCAGCTGCTCCTCAAGTGTGAAGCACTCCACCGGTATCCACCAAGAGATGATGATTCGAAGGAGAGAAGAAACGACTCAGAGAGAGAATTAGGGTTGCCTCCATTTTTCTTTTCTTATAAAATTAGGGTTAGGGGCTTGAGGGTTTATAATAGTATATTTATAGGCAAAATACTCAGCTGAATATTTGTCCTATAAAATATTATTATTATTAACCCTTTAATTAATTAATCTCATTAATCAATTAATTAATAATTAAAACTCTTTTAATCATTAATTCTTTTTCTAAACTCTTTAGAAAATAATTCTCTCACTTAATTTAATTTCTTAAATTAAATTCTTAATTAATAATATTAAGAACTCTTCTTATTTAATTTATAATAAATTAAATCATATTTATTTGATTATAAAAAATGCTAATCAAATATTTATTTAATAAATAAATAATGACTAGCCATTATTAATTATTTCCTTCACCATCAAATCATTCTCTTTTATGGTGTGACCCTGTAGGTTCAATATTAAGCCGGTAGTAGAAATAAATAATAATAAAACTATTTTATTATTATTTATATGAATTCTTCTAATTCATTAAATACGATTAATAAATTAATCATATTTATTCTACATCGTGAGTGATACTTTTCAGCATATCGCGACTATCCGGATAATATGAATTCACTGCTAAGAATACCAAGAACCTATTCAGTGATTAGTTACCGTACAATGATTTCCTTCTACCCTGCAATGTCCCGATTAATTACAAGGCATGGATCTCGTGTCAAGCCTATCTAATTTAATCATATGTTTTCCTATTCACTATGCTTAGTTCCGATTAATGCAAATTAGAAACTTCTTTCTAATTTCATTCACTCTGGCCAGAGATTCCTGAACTAGCATAAATGGAATAACATAGGACATTCTCTTCCTTCACTGGAAGGGGCAGATCCTTTATTGATCATTCACTATCTTCGTGCACAAATTCCTATACCCAGAAGAGCAATAATTATTGTCCCTCGAGACTAAGAGCTAAACCAAAGTATAGTTCAGTGTACACAAGATGACTATGATGATCTCAAGTCAAAGGACACTTGTACAACCATCACTATATGAACAGCTACTGACACATGAGTGAACTTCATTAGTTGTTCAACTGATCGAGTCATGTTCAGTGAACTCATTCATAATAAGCACCTACATACTAGCTATAGTGTCAACACACAAATATCTATGAGAACAGACATCCTTCATAATGAAGCAAGCATAGTATGTACCGATCTTTGCGGATTAATTAACTACCAATTAATTATCCTATGACCATGAACTATTTAAGTTTAGAGTTATCATCTTTAAGGTCTCATTATCATGATCTCATCATAATCCACTAAAGCTTTACTCTAAACTATGGATCATCTAATTTAAACACTTTAAATAGATAAAGCCTGTTATAAAACATATTACCATTTTATTAATTTAAACAAACTTGAATCAGATTGAACAAAGTGTCTCCTAACTCTTCATCCATGATTGGATTTAGGACACACATCTTTCAAGATCAACCCTCATTGTAAGACCCCAGATTTTGGGTAGAATTAAAACTTTTATTGTGTGATGATGTATATATATATATATATATATATATATATATATATATATATATATATGGATGGTGGTAATGGTTTTTGGAGAATTAAGTATGAAATGAATATGGATTTCAGTTTTCAAACATTTTGAGAATAATAAGAATGGACGGAACATATAAATAAGAACAATCAATCTGGAAGATAAGAATACAATACTCCAGGGAAGGAAAGTATTTTTATGTCATCCAAATCAATATCTGGAATACATCCGATAACTCCGTAAACAAGATAGCGTATGCCCGAGAAAGCACTAGAACGTTTTCTAAGTGCAAAGAGCAAAGAGAAAGTAGATCAGGAATATTGGAACGGATTTTGATCCAAAGGATTATAGAAAAACCACTGATGAATAGTAACTCTTCATTTAAAAGTTTTCAGACCACACTATATGCGGGACGATATAATAAACTTTCACAGTCGCATTAGTGATCTACGATGGAAATAAAGGAATGCAAAAGCTGTCAGAATCGGAAAAATAGCATTTTTCGTTTTTTCCGAAGTTTCACCAAAAACGGACTAAATAATTATTATTTGAGGATATTTAAGGATTTAAATTATTAATTCCATGGATATGGATTTGATAAATGAATTAGAAGTATCGAGAACGATTACGGTAAAATACCTCGAAGGAACCCTTAAGAAACCCTGCGAGCATTCTACGAGATTAAACGAACCAGTAAAGCTACTTTAACGGAGCCAGTGCATGCTCGCCATGTGTCACAAGAAGAAGACATCAGGGGTGATGACTCACCACTTAATTGGATAAATATCTAAGTAATTATACAAAGGAAGAAAGAAAAGAAAAATCAAAACATTTTCCCCACCATTGAAGAGCAACATTCGGCCAAACTGTAGCAGCCAGATCTCCTTCGTTTCTTACTCAAATCTTGTGTTCTTTAGCTTGTTGGAAAGGTCTTGAGATAAGCTACAACTTCTATTTCACAAGATATTTCCATTTGAGCATGGTAAGGCCTTCGTTTTTGCAGTTCGTTTACTGGTGAATAGTAACTCCGAGAGCTAACCTTGTTTTCTTGATTTCTTTTGTGGATTCAAGCTATCTTAGGACCATACAAGGATCATACAAGGATTATTAGGCTTATATAAACTCCAAAGAAGGTATAAATCTTGAAACCCTTGAAGTAGTGTGAAGTTTATGGATGATTAATGATGTTGATGCATGTTTATAGCCTTAGTTGACATTAGTAGCTATGTTTGAGCTTTGTTACAAGTAATATTGAGTATTAAGAACTTAAAGGCATTGCTTGGCCTCAGTTCTTGGTTGAATCAGATGTATATGTTGATTGGAGTGATTGAGGAGCAATTTAGATGCTTTGAAATTTGGGATTATTCGATTTACAGCCGTCGTAATGACGAAATTTCTAAAACCCTTGAAAACAGAGCTTAACAGTCGAGATAGGTCTCTGACCTTGATGAGTATATGACTTGTACTTATAGATTTTTGAACGTAGATTGTTTTGGCGCAAGAATCGGAACTATCGGACTTACGGTTTAGGAGATATGGTCAAATTAGTAAAAGTGGTTCAGAAACGAGAAGATGAGTTTGTAACTGAAATAAAGCTCTCTTGACTTGATCATTGCAGGAGATAATTTTGGTAATTAAATAGTAGAGACAGTAAGGAAAGAGTAGGAGAAAACCTTGTGTGAAAATGATCATTTTTCGATTTTATAAAAATATTCGAAGTAAGGTTAAGTGCGAGAAACCCCTTAAAGCAAGCACTTGAATACCACTTTAGAAAAACCCTGAGAACGAGTTGAAAATCTTGAAATGGATCATAAGAGGTCGACTCTAGAACACCTATAGACTCAAGTCAGACCAAGGACAAGTTGGAATGATGTCCCTTGATAGCAAACAAGTGCCTAACTATAAGATGATAGCAGAGATTGCGAGGGTTATGAGCATATAGTTGTATTGGTATGGCGTATAAGTTTAAGTATGATGTTTGCTTGATTCCCGAGTATGAGTTACTGACAAAAGGTATCTTTGTTATTGATAGATTACCGGACCACTGCCAGGCACCACCCTCGGACACAGAAATCAGGCAAGTTTTCAAACCTATACCTTTTTAAAACTGTTGTGGTGATAACTAAAGAATTTGAGATATATGCTATATGTGTATGATTTCGAAATGATTTCTATGATGCTAAATCAAAGTATTGATACAAGTTGAACTTATAAGCTATGGATATAGTAATATTTTGGAGCTGATGTGCTAAGCAAAACCCTCAGTAGGGGGAATATACTCTGCATTTATACTTTGGACCGGGAATGGCATCAGTTGTTATCTAGAGATATATAATATACTCTCTATATTTATTTTACATACTAAGAATTGTATCAGTTGCTATCTAGGGTTATTTTATTGTGTTATTACAATTAATCTCGATAAGTGGTTTACAAATTAAAGATCATTGGGAGTTTAATCTATTAAGGGTATATTTTAAATATATGATGAATAGTTGTTATCTACCCTTTTTGATAAGAAAGTACTTGAGAATTATTTCTAAATAAATATTCTTTATTAAATATAGTTTGCATTAATTATTTAAAGTCCTACTTCTTAAGGAAGTATTTTGTGAAAACTATTTTAAACCCTAGATAGCTAATAAAGTATAATTCAGTCAATTTTTATTATAAATAGAGAAGGTTCCCAAATCTATTTTCCGTTTAAGTCTATATTCAGAAAGACTTAAATGTTCGCTCAAACTACAAATGCATGGGACCTTTCTCGAGATTTTATGTATGTTTCCAGTGGACTGCCCGGTCCTAAGCCTTTTTAAATCAATAAATTTATCAGTCTGGTTTACTACCATCAAAATGATTTTGATTACTTCCTCAAGATTCGAGGGGTAAGATCAGTGGAATTAGTTGCATCCATTAACAAGCGTCAGCTTGGGAAATATGGGTGAATTTTCCTTTCCAACCAGATATGACTACTTTGTGGAGTTGTATCCTTGGGGAAAAAGGGAAAGGAACTTCATGTTTCAGTGTTATGGATTTACTCGAACTTGGAGAGTATGTAAGGGACTGAGTAGCGCCGGTCCCCTAAGGGAATTACAATATGGCCGACGGACTGGTGAACGGGTCTGTTCTTCCCTTAGTTTATCAGAAATTGCCCGGCCGTAGGAAAGAGGAGAGCAACAGGCCGACGGACTGGTGAAACGGGTCTGTTCTTCCTCATAGGAGAGTCACAGGCCGACGGACTGGTGAAACGGGTCTGTACTTCCTGCCTACAACCGATTGGCGGGGAGGTAGGTCAGTCAGATACTGTATATTCTTCCCTTCTACGTAGAAAAAGATCAGGGGGATACAGCTTGCGACTGATCATCGTAGGGGTATCCTTGGCGCCCAAAATCTTCATTTACAGTTCAGCATCCATGAAAAGAGCATGTTTCATGCAAGATTTCAGAAAAAGATAGTTTATTCCAGCTATTCAGTTTCATGAAAGTTTTCAAAAAGGTTACTCAAGAGTAATCCAGTACATTCCAGTATATGAGTTTATAAGGAAGAGTATGAATTTACGAAAAGTATATGATTTTATCTACAGGATATACGTGATCAGATGAGTTTAGAAAATGAATTGGAAATAAATTTACATTGTTTTATTTCCAGATTATATATGAAATAAATGTTTCCTATGAAAGTTGATACTTGATTATATATATATATTGTTTATCAGTTCAGCGTTATTTTGGTGGGCCTTGTTGCTCACCCTTGCTTATTTTTATATATATCACCACAACAGATAAACCAGATGTTTCGCACCACCAGCCGCAAGAGGGTTTGGGAACCCAGAGGACTCTCCCCTGATACTACAGCCGCCATAGCTGAGGTAGAGCCTACTAGTGATATAGACTGGTAGCTCAGATTCAGCTTTTAATTATATGTACGACATAACTTCAGAAGTGGCAACAAACTTAAACTTGTAAATTATATTTGGGCTTGTAATCACTTATGATATGTTTAAGGACCCTGTTAGCAGTACTTATTTCAAGTTCATCTCTGGGACTATAACTTGTGTGTGTGTGTGAGATAGATGGTGGGGTCATAGCATGTTGTTTATTTGTATTGATTCAAGTCAAGCATGATGTATGGAATGATGACCGTAACGACCAAATTCCTGACCCCGGATCTGGGGCTGTTACAGAGATGGTATCAGAGCTAAGAGTTAGACATCCCAGAGATGATGAGACGTTATAATCATAAACCCACTAAGATAATAAGAACCCTTGCCAGGTTCACCTAAAACCCTTATGGGAACCCTTAAGTACCATAATAGTAATATAGTTCGTTATTGTACAGGCGGGTGATATGTCAGACCCCGAGGCGGTAGCACGGCAGCACGATGAGGAGATACTCCGGGCCTCGAATCCACACTACGAGAGATCAGGAGATGAGCATCAGGAGGAGGATACGGAGGAGGATCCGGAGGAGGACCCAGAGGAGGACCTAGAGTGGGCTCCGGCCACTGAGTTCGACGAGGAGATTCCTGCTGTTGAGGTAGATCCAGAGGAGGAGATGGAGGGTGAGGCTCAGGCTGAGGAGCAGGGTTGGGATGATTCGGGGAGTCCAGTTTCTGTCTTACCTCCATTCCCCCTTAGTCCCCCTAGTTCCCCTAGTCCCCCACCTCTCCCGCTGAGTCCTCCTGAGGATCATGAGGAGCAGACCCCAGAGCCCACTCAGGCAGAGGATGTCCCGCCAGCGATCCCAGTCACTCCGCCCCATGCTCCCCTAGATGGTGTACCGGTTTTTGTGCATGGGTGGATTGTGAGCAGGTTGACGACAGACTTGACAGCAGCAGAGGCCAGGTTGGCAGAGTCTCGGCTACAGCTCGCCGCAGAGAGGACTGAGAGGCTTAGGCTCCAGCGTGTCAGGAGGACCCTTCGCCCTCGGACTTTTAGGAGGGAGGTGACCCGCATTGAGTGTCGGGCACGAGTGAGGATTAAGACCTTGCAGACAGACGAGGGTGGCAGAGTGTCCCGGCATGATGCTGAGGAGATCTTCTGTCTCGCGATGCTCAGGGTGAGGGCTCTGACTCGCGCTCGTGGCTGATTCCAGATGCAGTGATATGGTAGTCTAGCCTTCTAGCCTTGCATGGCAGTAGTATGGTGCCGACTTTTGGGGGGTTTGTTTTGTTGTATATAGTTCCCATGGGCAGGCTAGATGAGTAGACTTTGTATTTCACTTTTATGCTAGATGTTGTTATCAGACAGGTGTACTCTAAAACTTGGATGTTGGCTCAGATGTTATGTTTTGGCAGCCTTATGTATATATGGGTTTTCGTTTCAGTTGCACCAATTTTAGTGACATGGTCACCAGTGTGTATGATTTTATCTATGCGTATTTTCGATTAAATTGCCATATATATAGAACTGGGGATCCTAAATCCCAAATATATTATCATTGCGTAAGGAGAAATCCTACAAAGCAGGTGCGTAAATCTAATGTGATTTTTCAAAAATTTCAGTAAGATGCCTCCGCGAAGAATGGGAACTAGGGCTAATCCCCATGAGTCTATCGACCAGGAGAGTCACAACCAACATAGTGAAAACCCTGAGTATGATGAAGAATATGACGAAGATTATAATGAACAAGAAGACTCCCAGTATGGGGAAAGAGATAAAACCTTCTACACCGAGGAGTTTGAGGATGAAAGGGAGGAACCTGAGGTTGAGCAAGAGAGGGAAGATCGGAATAGAGACCCTATGGGTCAGTTCATGGACTTGCTCAGACAGAATTTGGTTCGACAACCCCAACCACCTCAAGGGGATAGCAGTAATGTGGCCAACTCTTTTAGGGCCTTTAAATCATTGAAGCCTCCTGAGTTTACAGGATCAGCCGACCCAGTAGAAGCGAGGGCATGGATTAAGGAGATGGAGAAGTCATTTGAAATTTTGAGTATTGAGGAGGCACAAAAGACTGTTTTTGCATCATACATGTTAAAGGGAGAGGCCAACTACTGGTGGGAGGCCAAGAGAAATATGGAAGCAGGTGCTGTGATAGCTTGGGAAAGGTTTAAGCAGTTATTTCTGAAAAAGTATTTTCCGAGGTTCATGAAAACTCAGATGGAGCTCAAGTTCTTGGAGCTAAAGCAAAATAATCTATCAGTGGCGGAGTATGAAGCGAAGTTTACTGAACTGTCAAGGTTCGTGCCCGAGTTCGTGGACACGGATGAGAAGAAAGCTAGTAGGTTTCAGCAAGGGTTGAGGCCAGGGATCCAGAATCGAGTGGCTATTTTGGAAATCTCGGATTATGCCACCCTAGTACAAAAAGCCTCAATCGCAGAAGCAGGCATCGACCAAGTCCAGAAAGAGAGAGGAGGAAGAAAAAGGAAGCACGTGAGTATGGGAGGGGGTTCCATTGGAGGCAACCCTTCAAACAAGTTTAATCGCAGGACGTTTTCGCTACCTGGTAGAAATGAAGGACCCAAACCAACCGTGAGCACCAACATAAACCAAGGTAATAAGCAGTCGGGAGCACCACAGTCCCAATCCTCTCGACCTTCGTTTCCGATATGTGCCACTTGTAGAAGGAGACACCCAGGTGTATGTAAAGTGGGTGCGACAACTTGTTATAAATGCGGACGACTAGGCCATTATGCCAATTCTTGTACCAAGGATTTCCTTAGTGACAACAAAAGCCCTACTTGTTTTAACTGTGGTCAGCAGGGACACATATCAAGAAACTGTCCAAGGAGCAAACCGGCAGCATCAGGGGCCAGCAAAGCTCCCTCCAACAAACCACCTACAGCCAGAACTTTTAACATGACAGTGCAGGATGCGGTGAGGGATACCGATGTGATAGCAGGTACTTTTTCCCTAAACTCAGTGGATGCAAATGTTTTATTTGATTCTGGAGCGACTAGATCTTTCATATCAAAGGACCTTGCTAATAAGTTAAGACTTAAGGCTCAACCCCTGAAAGATTCCTTGCAAGTAGAAATAGCCAATCATGAGATAGTCCTAGTTAATCAGATTCACCCCGAATGTGAGTCAAAAATAGGAGATCAATCTTTTTCTGTTGATTTGATTCCTTTCAAGTTAGGGGAGTTTGATGTTATTTTAGGAATGGATTGGTTGTCCCGTAATAATGCCCAGATAGACTGCAAAGGGAAGAAAATTAGACTGAGTACCCAAGGAAAGAAAGATATAGTGATTAAAGGGATAAGACAGACACAAAAATTCTTAACCATGGCCCAAACCAAGAGATTGTTGCGAAAGGGAAACGAAGCTTACTTAGCTTACGCGGTGGACACCTAGAAGGAGGTGCCCAATTTGCGAGATATTCCAGTAGTAAATGAATTCGAGGATGTGTTTCCCCAAGACCTTCCAGGGTTACCACCTGAAAGAGAAATTGAGTTTGCAATTGAGCTAGCCCCACGAACGGCACCAGTATCCAAGGCCCCGTATAGATTAGCACAAGTAGAGATGAAGGAGCTGGCTACCCAGTTGCAAGAACTATTAGAGAAAGGTTTTATAAGACCTAGTGTGTCGCCTTGGGGCGCACCAGTGTTGTTTGTTAAGAAGAAGGATGGGAGCATGAGATTATGCATTGACTATCGCGAATTAAACAAGTTAACCATAAAGAACAAGTATCCTTTACCAAGAATCGATAATTTGTTTGATCAGCTAAGAGGTGCTGTGTACTTTTCTAAGATTGACTTAAGAACTAGATATCACCAGTTGAAGATTAAACCCGAGGATATTCCTAAGACTGCGTTCCGTACCCGTTATGGACATTACGAGTTCTTGGTGATGTCATTTGGATTAACCAACGCCCCCGCAGCCTTTATGGACTTGATGAATAGAGTGTTCAAGAAATATTTGGACAAATTTGTCATAGTTTTCATTGATGACATTCTTATCTATTCTAAGACAGAAGCAGAACATGCCGAGCATCTGAGGATAGCCCTAGGAATTCTCAGGGAAGAGCGGTTGTACGCCAAGTTTTCGAAGTGTGAATTCTGGAAGGAGGAGGTGCAATTTTTAGGGCATGTGATTAATAAAGAAGGAGTGTTGGTTGACCCCTCCAAAATAGAAGCAGTTTCGAATTGGGAGCGTCCAACCACCCCAACAGAGGTAAGGAGCTTTATTGGACTGGCCGGTTATTACCGGAGATTTGTGCAAGATTTTGCAAAAATAGCCGCCCCGTTAACACGACTTACTCGCAAGACGGAGAAGTTTGAATGGACAGATAAATGTGAGAAAAGCTTTCAAGAGCTGAAGAAAAGGTTGGTGACGGCCCCTGTGTTGGCGTTGCCTGATGGAAAAGGGAATTTCGTAATTTACAGTGACGCTTCGCACAAAGGATTAGGATGTGTGCTTATGCAGCATGATAAAGTAATTGCGTATGCGTCAAGACAGCTAAAGGACTACGAGATTCGCTACCCAACTCACGATCTAGAATTGGCAGCGATAGTTTTTGCTTTAAAGATTTGGAGACACTACTTGTATGGGGAAAAATGTGAAATCTATACTGATCATAAGAGCCTTAAGTACATCTTTACCCAAAAGGAGCTTAACATGCGCCAGAGAAGATGGCTAGAACTGATTAAAGATTATGACTGTGAAATTCGTTATCACCCGGGCAAAGCCAATGTGGTGGCTGACGCCCTTAGCAGAAAGGAAAGACTTAAGATGATAACTTTGGAGGAAGCCCTGATAAGAGATATGGAGAGGTTGGAAATCGAGATCAGAATGCCAGGAGATAGTCGAGAGAAGTTGATGGAGATTCAGGTCCAATCCCCATTATTAGAAAAGATCAAGTTGTGCCAAGAGCGAATGCTCCAAGATGAAAGAGAATCCCTGACAGGGGAAGAGTTGAGGACTGAGAAAGACAACCAGGGCATAATGAGATATACTTACAGAATTTGGATTCCTAACGTCCCAGAGCTGAAAGATGAGATTCTGCATGAAGCTCACAATAGCAGATATTCAATTCACCCAGGAGGAAATAAGATGTATCAAGATCTGAAAGAGTATTACTGGTGGCCTAACATGAAAAGAGACGTGGAAGAATGGGTAGGCAAATGCCTGACCTGTCAAAGAGTGAAAGCTGAACACCAAAGGCCCAGTGGACTTCTACAACCTCTGGAAATTCCCGAATGGAAATGGGATCATATAGCAATGGACTTTGTCGTAGGTCTACCAAGGACCAAGGCCAATCATGACGCCATATGGGTGATAATAGACCGACTAACGAAGTTAGCCCACTTTCTACCAATTAACGAAAGATTCACTGTTGATAAATTAGTGGATATCTATATGAAAGAGATTGTGGCCCGGCATGGAGTCCCGGTGACCATCGTATCGGATCGAGATCCCAGATTTAATTCGAGATTTTGGAAGAGTTTTCAGGAATGTGCCGGAACCAAGCTGAATATGAGTACTGCCTATCACCCTCAGACAGATGGGCAAAGTGAAAGGACCATCCAAACACTTGAGGATATGCTGAGGTTCTGTGCCCTAGATCTTAAAGGAAGTTGGGATGATCACTTGCCATTGGTTGAGTTCTCTTATAATAATAGTTTTCATGCGAGCATTGGAATGCCGCCTTATGAGGCCCTTTATGGAAGAAGGTGCAGATCTCCCTTATATTGGGATGAAGTTGGTGAGCGTAAGTTGCTAGGGCCTGAAATGGTTCAAAGGACAAAGGACATAGTGGATCTAATTCGAGGACGGCTAGTAGCAACCCAGGATAGACAGAAAAAGTATGCAGATTTGGCTCGGAAGGGCAAAGAGTATGAAGTAGGAGACCTAGTGTTCTTGAAAGTGTCTCCTTGTAAAGGATTGATGAGATTTGGAAAGAAAGGAAAGTTGAGCCCTAGATACATTGGGCCATTTGAGGTTTTGAGACGTATCGGAAAGCTAGCGTATGAACTGGCACTACCCCCATATTTGCAACAAGTCCACAATGTGTTTCACGTTTCGATGCTAAGGCCCTACAAGTCGGATGCTAAGCATATAGTGGAATACGAGCATGTAGACATACAACCAGACTTGACCTATGGGAGCAGCCAATGGAAATTATAGATCGAAAGGAACAAGTGCTCTGAAACAAGGTCATCAAACTAGTCAGAGTGGTGTGGAGGAATCATAATGTGGAAGAATCAACTTGGGAGCTAGAGAGCGAGATGCTAGAAAGATATCCCCATTTGTTTTCAGAATGATTCCGAGACGGAATCCTTTTAAGGAGGGGAGACTGTAAGACCCCAGATTTTGGGTAGAATTAAAACTTTTATTGTATGATGATGTATATATATATATGTGTGGATGGTGGTAATGGTTTTTGGAGAATTAAGTATGAAATGAATATGGATTTCAGTTTTCAAACATTTTGAGAATAATAAGAATGGACGGAACATATAAATAAGAACAATCAATCTGGAAGATAAGAATACAATACTCCAGGGAAGGAAAGTATTTTTATGTCATCCAAATCAATATCTGGAATACATCTGATAACTCCGTAAACAAGATAGCGTATGCCCGAGAAAGCACTAGAACGTTTTCTAAGTGCAAAGAGCAAAGAGAAAATAGATCAGGAATATTGGAACGGATTTTGATCCAAAGGATTATAGAAAAACCACTGATGAATAGTAACTCTTCATTTAAAAGTTTTCAGACCACACTATATACGGGACGATATAATAAACTTTCACAGTCGCATTAGTGATCTACGATGGAAATAAAGGAATGCAAAAGCTGTCAGAATCGGAAAAATAGCATTTTTCGTTTTTTCCGATGTTTCACCAAAAACGGACTAAATAATTATTATTTGAGGATATTTAAGGATTTAAATTATTAAGTCCATGGATATGGATTTGATAAATGAATTAGAAGTATCGAGAACGATTACGGTAAAATACCTCGAAGGAACCCTTAAGAAACCCTGCGAGCATTCTACGAGATTAAACGAACCAGTAAAGCTACTTTAACGGAGCCAGTGCATGCTCGCCATGTGTCACAAGAAGAAGACATCAGGGGTGATGACTCACCACTTAATTGGATAAATATCTAAGTAATTATACAAAGGAAGAAAGAAAAGAAAAATCAAAACATTTTCCCCACCATTGAAGAGCAACATTCGGCCAAACTGTAGCAGCCAGATCTCCTTCATTTCTTACTCAAATCTTGCGTTCTTTAGCTTGTTGGAAAGGTCTTGAGATAATCTACAACTTCTAGTTCACAAGATATTTCCATTTGAGCATGGTAAGGCCTTCGTTTTTGCAGTTCTTTTACTGGTGAATAGTAACTCCGAGAGCTAACCTTGTTTTCTTGATTTCTTTTGTGGATTCAAGCTATCTTAGGACCATGCAAGGATCATACAAGGATTATTAGGCTTATATAAACTCCAAAGAAGGTATAAATCTTGAAACCCTTGAAGTAGTGTGAAGTTTATGGATGATTAATGATGTTGATGCATGTTTATAGCCTTAGTTGACATTAGTAGCTATGTTTGAGCTTTGTTACAAGTAATATTGAGTATTAAGAACGTAAAGGCATTGCTTGGCCTCAGTTCTTGGTTGAATCAGATGTATATGTTGATTGGAGTGATTGAGGAGCAATTTAGATGCTTTGAAATTTGGGATTATTCGATTTACAGCCGTCGTAATGACGAAATTTCTAAAACCCTTGAAAACAGAGCTTAACAGTCGATATAGGTCTCTGACCTTGATGAGTATATGACTTGTACTTATAGATTTTTGAACGTAGATTGTTTTGGCGCAAGAATCGGAACTATCGGACTTACGGTTTAGGAGATATGGTCAAATTAGTAAAAGTGGTTCAGAAACGAGAAGATGAGTTTGTAACTGAAATAAAGCTCTCTTGACTTGATCATTGCAGGAGATAATTTTGGTAATTAAATAGTAGAGACAGTAAGGAAAGAGTAGGAGAAAACCTTGTGTGAAAATGATCATTTTTCGATTTTATAAAAATGTTCGAAGTAAGGTTAAGTGCGAGAAACCCCTTAAAGCAAGCACTTGAATACCACTTTAGAAAAACCCTGAGAACGAGTTGAAAATCTTGAAATGGATCATAAGAGGTCGACTCTAGAACACCTATAGACTCAAGTCAGACCAAGGACAAGTTGGAATGATGTCCCTTGATAGCAAACAAGTGCCTAACTATAAGATGATAGCAGAGATTGCGAGGGTTATGAGCATATAGTTGTATTGGTATGGCGTATAAGTTTAAGTATGATGTTTGCTTGATTCCCGAGTATGAGTTACTGACAAAAGGTATCTTTGTTATTGATAGATTACCGGACCACTGCCAGGCACCACCCTCGGACACAGAAATCAGGCAAGTTTTCAAACCTATACCTTTTTAAAACTGTTGTGGTGATAACTAAAGAATTTGAGATATATGCTATATGTGTATGATTTCGAAATGATTTCTATGATGCTAAATCAAAGTATTGATACAAGTTGAACTTATAAGCTATGGATATAGTAATATTTTGGAGCTGATGTGCTAAGCAAAACCCTCAGTAGGGGGAATATACTCTGCATTTATACTTTGGACCGGGAATGGCATCAGTTGTTATCTAGAGATATATAATATACTCTCTATATTTATTTTACATACTAAGAATTGTATCAGTTGCTATCTAGGGTTATTTTATTGTGTTATTACAATTAATCTCGATAAGTGGTTTACAAATTAAAGATCATTGGGAGTTTAATCTATTAAGGGTATATTTTAAATATATGATGAATAGTTGTTATCTACCCTTTTTGATAAGAAAGTACTTGAGAATTATTTCTAAATAAATATTCTTTATTAAATATAGTTTGCATTAATTATTTAAAGCCCTACTTCTTAAGGAAGTATTTTGTGAAAACTATTTTAAACCCTAGATAGCTAATAAAGTATAATTCAGTCAATTTTTATTATAAATAGAGAAGGTTCCCAAATCTATTTTCCGTTTAAGTCTATATTCAGAAAGACTTAAATGTTCGCTCAAACTACAAATGCATGGGACCTTTCTCGAGATTTTATGTATGTTTCCAGTGGACTGCCCGGTCCTAAGCCTTTTTAAATCAATAAATTTATCAGTCTGGTTTACTACCATCAAAATGATTTTGATTACTTCCTCAAGATTCGAGGGGTAAGATCAGTGGAATTAGTTGCATCCATTAACAAGCGTCAGCTTGGGAAATATGGGTGAATTTTCCTTTCCAACCAGATATGACTACTTTGTGGAGTTGTATCCTTGGGGAAAAAGGGAAAGGAACTTCATGTTTCAGTGTTATGGATTTACTCGAACTTGGAGAGTATGTAAGGGACTGAGTAGCGCCGGTCCCCTAAGGGAATTACAATATGGCCGACGGACTGGTGAACGGGTCTGTTCTTCCCTTAGTTTATCAGAAATTGCCCGACCGTAGGAAAGAGGAGAGCAACAGGCCGACGGACTGGTGAAACGGGTCTGTTCTTCCTCATAGGAGAGTCACAGGCCGACGGACTGGTGAAACGGGTCTGTACTTCCTGCCTACAACCGATTGGCGGGGAGGTAGGTCAGTCAGATACTGTCTATTCTTCCTTTCTACGTAGAAAAAGATCAGGGGGATACAGCTTGCGACTGATCATCGTAGGGGTATCCTTGGCGCCCAGAATCTCCATTTACAGTTCAGCATCCATGAAAAGAGCATGTTTCATGCAAGATTTCAGAAAAAGATAGTTTATTCCAGCTATTCAGTTTCATGAAAGTTTTCAGAAAGGTTACTCAAGAGTAATCCAGTACATTCCAGTATATGAGTTTATAAGGAAGAGTATGAATTTACGAAAAGTATATGATTTTATCTACAGGATATACGTGATCAGATGAGTTTAGAAAATGAATTGGAAATAAATTTACATTGTTTTATTTCCAGATTATATATGAAATAAATGTTTCCTATGAAAGTTGATACTTGATTATATATATATATTGTTTATCAGTTCAGCATTATTTTGGTGGGCCTTGTTGTTCACCCTTGCTTGTTTTTATATATATCACCACAACAGATAAACCAAATGTTTCGCACCACCAGCCGCAAGAGGGTTTGGGAACCCAGAGGACTCTCCCCTGATACTACAGCCGTCATAGCTGAGGTAGAGCCTACTAGTGATATAGACTGGTAGTTCAGATTCAGCTTTTAATTATATGTACGACATAACTTCAGAAGTGGCAACAAACTTAAACTTGTAAATTATATTTGGGCTTGTAATCACTTATGATATGTTTAAGGACCCTGTTAGCAGTACTTATTTCAAGTTCATCTCTGGGACTATAACTTGTGTGTGTGTGTGAGATAGATGGTGGGGTCATAGCATGTTGTTTATTTGTATTGATTCAAGTCAAGCATGATGTATGGAATGATGACCGTAACGACCAGATTCCTGACCCCGGATCTGGGGCTGTTACACTCATAGACTAGTACTTCTCATTCCAAGCTTGTTTGTAGGCTTAAGAAATCACTTTATGGCCTAGGTAGGCTCCACGACAGTGGTTCAGTAAGCTCTCTGTGACTTTACTTTGTGATGATTTTGTGCAATCAAAAGCATATTATAGCTTTTTTACAAAGCATACTACAGATAAGATTACTTTGATACTTGTCTATGTGGATGACTTACTAATTGTTGGTAACTCTCCATTTGAAATTGATGAGTTGAAAGGCGTATTGTCATGAATTTTCATATGAAGGATCTTGGATATTTTGGGACTCGAGATTGATAAATCTGCCAGTGGATATTTTGTTTCTTAAAAGAAGTATACCTTAGACATTCTTAAGGATTTCAGCATGCAAACTGTGACTCCGTTAAAAGTTCATTTGTATATTCATCTCAAGTTAACACCGGAGAAAGGTGATTTGCTTTCTGATCCTGGTTCATATCATAAACTTATTGGAAAGCTTCTTTATCTCACCACAACCAGGCCTGATATCTCATTCTCTGTGCATCTGTTAACTCAATTTCTGCAACACCCTACTACTGTTCATATGTAAGCAGCGAAACGTTTACTGCGATATTTGGCATACAATCCTGCACAAGGCATTCAATTGGCTTCAAAATCTGCAGATCAACTTACAGCCTTTTGCGACAGTGACTGGGCCAGTTGTGCTTCTTCTCGTCGTTTTACAACTGGATTTTGCATCTTGTTAGGTCAATCTCCTATCTCCTGGAAGTCTAAGAAATAATCTGTTGTATCACGGTCTTTTGCAGAAGCAGAATACCGTGCTATGGCACTAACAACGTGTGAGATCACTTGGTTAACCACTCTTTTAAAGGACATGGGGTTAGAGAATCTGCCTCATACTGTGCTTTATTGTGACAATCAAGCAACATTGTCTATTGTTTCTAAGTGCTTCATGAACGTACGAAACACATTGAAATCGATTGCCATTATATTCGTGATATAATCAAGTCTGGTGACATCGAGACTCAGTATGTTCCTTCACATGCTCAATTGGCAGATATTCTTACAAAGCAGCTTTCAGTCAGGCAGCATCATTCATTGCTTAATAAACTTGGTGCTCGAACTGGTGATGTTTCTTCTGGTGTGCAGCCTTCATCATCTGCCTGCGAGTGATTCAAGTTTGCTAGTGTCCTGTCATCCTCTGGCAACTTGAGGGGGAGTAATGCAATATACAAATACAGTGTCAAGGGTATTTTTGTAATATACTAAATCTAGTAAGGGGTGTATGGTCATTTCAGTACAAAGTTTGTTATAACTGATTTTAGATTGAGAGACTGGGTATAGATACTCATCTTATTGCTACTTGCCATTTCAAGTTTGAATAAATAAACATTCTGATTGGTTTCATGATTCTTTTATCATTTGCATTTAGTCTTTAGATCTTTTAACTATATCGGATCATAAGATAGAGGAGACAGGTAAATGGCTGATGTGTGTTGCTATCCACTTGGTTATAAGTTTTTGGAAGATAAGAGGAAGAGTCCAAGATGAGTGTCATCATGACTATTCTCCTATTTTTGGTTTCTCTGCCGAGCCTCTTTCTCTTCTCTTTGATTATGTGTCGTGACGGACTACATTGAAAAATTTCGATGATGTAGATATGTTTGAGGGTTGAACTAAGTTTAGCGGTAGAAAATTACTCGGATTTTAGATTTTTCACTTTGTCGAACTAGGTTGTTGGGAATAATTCAGGACAGAACGTGTATTTAATAGACTTCACGAGGGAGCCCATTTTGGGAACACCCTTTTAAGGGAGTGGGTTGTTTGGTTGCAAACCCATTTCGCTCTTTTAGGCCCAAGACTGGGCACAATTGGTTATTATATTTAAGAAGTTTATTAAATTTGTTGTTAAACTCGTTTAAATAATAAATATCATCTACATAACTAATGGTCATGGTTCTAAAAATTCTCGATTTTTATCGATTAATCATAAATTAATCTTCTAAAAGGTGGCTGACCGATCCGCTTTTTAAAATTTGATTAATCTTTGTGGAACTTCTTCATCAAAATATTTATAAATAAATTATTAAAATTAAAATAATATATTAATTAAATACGAATAGTTATAGGCTTAATGATATGATAAAAACATATTGGTTCATAAATAACAAATAGAATCATAATAATATATTAAAAAATATTATTACATTTGATTTATATTTTCTTCCGATTAATTCTCGATTTATCAATTAATTCTAAATCGACACCTCAACTGATTAGTTCCGATTCTCGATTTTTACAACATTGCTAATAATATTTAAGGGTAAATGAGCTAAATCATCACTCTATTATACTATACTGTTTCAGTTGAATCACCGGCCCAAAAAAACTATGTAAAAATTTCATTTAGGTTTACTCCGTTACTTCCGTTAAAAACTCTAACCAAAAAATGATGTGGACGTTGACATGACATACTCAAACAAAAGTTTAACATCGAATTCATCACTCACCTGTGTATTAGTTTCAATCAGGTCATCTGCTAATTTTAATTCAAAATTTTCAACTCATTTTTTCTTATAATTTATACCAAATTTTCCCAAATGTTTATAATTTAGTTAAATTTAAAAATAAAAATTACTCTTTATACATATACATTTAAACTGATACAAGCAAATAAATACTCCCTCTGTCCCAATCAATTCTTTACACTTTCCTTTTTGGGACGTCCCACCAATTCTTTACATTACTAAAAATAGTAACTTTTAATAATATAATACATTATTACATCCACTACTTCACTCCACTTTTTCAATACTTTATACTATTACACCCACTATCTCACTTATCTTAACAATAAATTATTATTACACCCACTACTTCATTTATTTTAACAATAAAATACAATATTACATCCACTACCTCACTTATTTTAAGAATATTCCTTGGTCTCCGTGCAAAAAGCAAACGTAAAGAACCTGTTGGGACGGAGGGAGTATATATTAAATAATACATTTTTCAATCGTACTTTTTCCAACATCGATTAATTGTACCAGAAATGTAAACTTTTGAAATGTTTAATTTTTTCTGAATGGTTACACTTTAATTAAATTTAAAACTGTACATACTCATTTAATTCATATGCTTATAAATCGATATAATAAATATTTTTCTAGGAAAGGCCTAGTTCTGTTTTAATCTTTTTTGACTCTTTAAACAATATTTTCTGAACAAACTCAAAACACGAAACTTAGAGAGAACGAAAAGAACTCTCCGAAAAGTCAAGAATCAACGAATTCCAACTCATGATAAATTTTCTACAACTTTTTAAGAGATTATAATATAACAAAAAAATAAAATGAAACATACCTCATTTAGTTCATATGCTTGTAAATGGATAAAAGTGGGCAAATATTGTAATTGTTGTTAAATATATTTTTTTTATGATTACAGTTTATTTGAATTAAAAAAAAAATTATTTTAGTAAAAGGAATTTTTTTTTTCAAAATATACTTTTTTCCATTCGGTGACCCATTCGAAACTTGGTTGATGGTTCAGTGATGAATTAGGTTCAAATTTTTGAATCTTGACATGGCTGCTGACATGGCGCTCACGTCGCAGCTGATGTGGAAAATATTAACTTTTCTCCGTTAAAAGTTAACGGATTTTAACATCTGTGCAAGTATTTTGGAGTTCGATGATGTGATTGCAAATTAATTTTAAGTTTGTGATGCAATTATAAATTTTTTTGGGTCGGTGATTCAACTGAAACTTTCGGTATTTAATGTATCTGCTTACTCACGTTTTGATGTTCAATTTATCCAAGAAATTACCACCAATTTACTTTTTGTCATTTTAATTTTTCCGCCTGTTTGTTTAAAAGTTGAATTTTTTCCACTTGGGTCATTCAATATTTATAGAATATACTTCTGATTTTTGAACATGTATAAAACTTTATGGAATCTATAAGAAATTTCGAGGTTGACATTGTGAATGTACGTGAATTTATACTCTTTGTTAATAAGAAAAATTATATTTTGATAGGACACAATAAAATCAAATGTGTTTATCGTTAGATTTATTTCAATTATACAATTAAATAAGATTTATTATTAATCTAACTTTTTTCTTTGATCTCATCCCCGTTCGACTCCCTATAATCGATATAATTTAATATATATTTTGATCCTAATTTTAAATTAAACTATCTACAAATTCTTATTTAAAAAATATTTATTAATTTTTTTTAATATTAATATTTTTATCAAGATCCATGCTTCGCATGAGTTACCGGCTAATATTGTGCGTGTTTGGGATATCACAAAAAAGTTGACTTATAGCGTAAAATGAGTAAGTGTCATGTAAGTGATAAGTTGATTAATTCTTATAAATTATACGGGTGTTTGGATAAATTTACTTATAAGTTAATTAAGAGTTTGCTAAATTAAATTTGAAAAAATAATTATTAAATACAATGATTTCAACACTTGCATTTTAAATTAAAAAAATATTTAAAAACACAAAGGTAAAAATATAAAGTACTAAAAAACAAAGAAATCAAGTAATAAGTCAATAAGTTCAGGAAAATGCCTCGTTATTAACATTCAACTTATCAACATATAAGTTATAAGTTGAGGTCATAAGTTGGGTTGGCAAACACCCCATAAGCTCTTAGGGGTTTATAATAGAGCTGGCAATTCGTTCGTTTCGTATACTTTCGTGTCGTGTACTTTCGTGTTTCGTGTACATAAATGCTAACCCAAATCCGACCCGTTAAGGATTCGTGTCGTTTCGTGTTCGTGTACCTTTATGTCGTGTACTTTTCGTGTCGTATTTCGTGTAATTTTAAATAAAATTAAAAATATAAGAAATCAAAAATAAAAAATTAAATTTTAAAAGTTTCAGTTAAAATTTTACTATTCGAGTATTAAGTCAATAAGCCGTAATGTTCCAAGTGTAGTCAAATCTTGCTAAACTTAAATTTGAAACTATTTTCTATTTTATTTTTGTAAAAATTCTATATACAATATTTATGATAATATGTATCTATATAATTTTAATATATTTATTTAATTTTTTAATTATTTCGTGTACTTTCGTTTCGTGTCGTGTACCCAAGGGTAAATCCAAAACCGACACGAAATTCGCTCGTGTAATTTCGTGTTCGTGTATTTTCGTGTTCGTGTACCGAAAAGGTAAAACCAAACCCGTTATTATCGTGTCGTTTTCGTGTCATGTTTTCGTGTCGTATACGAAATTGCCGGCTCTAGTTTATAAGCCATAAGTCAGGCCCATTATTGTGCGGGGTATCACAAAAAAGTTGACATATACTTTAAACTGAGTAAGTGCTTTATAAGTGATAAGTTGATGGATTCTTATAAGTTATACGAGTGTTTGGATAAATTTACTTATAAGTTAGTGAAGAATTTGCTAAATTAAATTTGAAAAAATAATTTTTAAATACAATGATTTCAACACTTGTATTTTAAATTAAAAAAATATTTAAAAACACAAATTTAAAAATATAAAATATTAGAAAAATAAAGAAATCAAAGAATAAGTTGATAAGTTAAGTAAAATGTTAGTGATTTCTAACATTCAACTTATCAATTTATAAGTTATAAGTTATCAAATAAGCTGAGTACACAAACACCCTTCATAAGCTCTTATCAACTTATAATACATAAGCTCTAACTTAAAAGAAGAGCCAAACAGGCCCATTGTGCGTGTTTGAGATATCACAAAAAAGTTGACTTATAGCTTAAAATGAGTAAGTGTCAAGTTGATGAATTCATATAAGTTATACGGGTGTTTGGATAAATTTACTTATAAATTAGTTAAGAGTTTGGTAAATTAAATTTGAAAAAATAATGATTAAATACAATGATTTCAACACTTGCATTTTAAATTAAAAAAATATTTAAAAATACAAAGGTAAAAATATAAAGTATTAAAAAATAAAGAAATCAAGTAATAAGTCAATAAATTGAAAAAAATGTACACCATTATTAACATTAAATTTATCAACATATAAGTTAAGTTAGGGTCGCAAACACCGCATGAGCTCTTCCATAAGTCAGGTCATGGGACCAAAATCGCAAGTTCAATTGTTTTCAAAGTTTAAAACAAAAAAAACAAAAAACTTCTCTCGTCATCTGGTGTGACGTACATAATTTCTTTCCCAGGTCAGATGAGGTCATGAGCCACCTTACATCCGTTTCACGTGCCAATATCGAACCCTGTTTTGTGTCACTGTGTATCTGTAATATTTTCTTTGACGTTGCTCTAACGCAAGGAGATGTTTGGCAGCGGCGGTTGTTAGTAGTGCTAGTGTTTGATAAAACGTGTGAATGAAATAAATTATTATTACTATGAATGGAGGCATGGAGCTGTGTGCTGTGAACTTATATATTCATGTAAGGTTGAACATTGAGGTATGAAAAAGGAAACGTTACCCCATACTTTCAACTGGAGTTGCACACTGGTTAATCTCTTTGAGCCTTGTATAGTTATTCAACCTGGGTAGATTTAGCCTCAACTTTAAGTTTTAAAGCTTATGATACAGACCAGATGTCATGGTCTCAGAATAACTTAACTTGTCTTTGCATTTGCATAACTAGAATACTAAAGACTTTCCTTAGCACTAGGATTATAAAATGATACTATGTGGACTGCATAACGTTATAACTCTTTGCCCATCAATGGCGATAGATTTTATTGTATCATAATTTTGATTGCTTGAATCATCTTTTGACTCTTATATATAGGCATGCGTGAGATTTGTAAAACGGACACGAATTAAGAGATTAGCTAAAAATCACAATGTGATTCAAGAAATGTCCCCCATCATCAAACACAGTTTAGGTGTATCAGGCATTTGCCAGTACATCTGTTTATGGCCATCAGAGATCAAAATGTATACATAGAGTAATACTACATAATATCATGTAGGTGGCTTGCAGTAATATTCTACTGTGCCAATATTGTATGTACTAATTACATTTGTAATGTTATTTATTGATTCTTCTTGCAACTCTATCTCCATGATTAATTCTCACACGTGTAAAACTTGTGAAATGGATACAGATAAATCGATAATATAAAAACACAAAGATGTTCAAGGAATGTCATCATCTTTGCTCGTAAAGTGTAAGTAAAATTTAGTGCAAAAGGATCTATTTATGTGGATGTGCACCTAGATGGTCTGAGAGCTCAAACATAGCAGAAAGTAGATGGGGGGCTTTCTGGCACTTTCGTGGGAATTAATTAGACAAGTGAATGTTAATTGATTTTTAAAATGTGTACTCTTTCTAGGTTGGGTTCATAATCTAGCTATTTTGACATGCTTCTGAATTTTCTGACACTTTTGTCTTTTCGTTATGCAGCTTATATTCATACTGTATATGCTGAGGCGAACATGAACAAGCCTACTGATATGACGCCATGGGTATACATGTAGTGTAACTCGAAGAGCTCATTGCTACTTAAAGACATAAAAATTGTATTTGTAGCTTTAGTTGTCCCGCCGTGATGTGATTCAGTTGGAGCATTGAGAGGAACGTAACATGTGAGTTAAATGAATGGAAAGATAATATGTGGTGGCAAACTTATCAGTAGGTCTGCTTATTACTGAAATTTGAAAACCAAAAAGTTAAAGCGATAAGAAAATAGATAGATGCTTCAGTTTACGATCTCTTCAAATATGATATTTGCTTTTAACTCTCTTGTTGAGAGGGAAATGCAGGAAAAGCTCCAATTGCTAAGAAGTCTTTTTAGCTTTAATTTTCTTGGAAGTGAATGTATGTCTCAAAGACATGCTAAAGTAGAAAGTCCTAACTCTTACAAAGAATTTTAAAGCAATATCATCCAAAATTGGAATTTTTTCATGCATCTTTGGCACACTAATGTCATTTACTTGCGAAGATGAAGGTGGAGAGCCAAAAGTTGAGGATCAGAAGAGCTACGAACCTAAAAATGGGCTTCCTGAACCAGGCCTACTACCACATTATTCTTTCGTCAGTGGCTAATGCAGTATCTACCAAGACTTTGTTTCGTGTTTCTACAACCAAAGGTACTAATTATATAAATATTTACTATTATAATGGAGGTTTTAGGGATTCTTAATAATTTTTCCGCAAATTGTATCCTACCAATTATTTTCCCTCTTTATTATAACAAGTAGTTGATGGTTTGATTTCATGCTGCAACAAAAAATTTAGATCCTCAAAACTGCCATTCTGAAATTATAAATCTTAGTGCTGCAAATATGTTCTTGCATGGATTCGGCCCTGGGATCAAAAAGTGCGATGTTTTCTTATATTGTCAGCCATGTTAACCTTGATACATGTATACTAGAACATGCTTGTGCATTGCATGGGCAAAAAAGAGCTATAATACTACAACATGCCGTATATTATTCACATTTAGTTAAATTCCTGCCCCTTTCATATATGTGTGTGTGTGTGTGAATCTTGATAGTAAATTCATTTTTCCTATGAATCTTTTTTCAACAAACAGCATACAAAAACATTTATGTCGGTAGTAAACTCATTTTTCCTATGTATCTTTTTTTAACTGGAAAACATTGTTGATTTTGACTTTTGTTCTTTCCCTTCTAATTTTTATTGAACTGGTTTTTATAGATGTAATTTGGTCATACATTACCTTCGTCTATAGTATGTTGAGTGCTTGCCGGATCATTCTGTCAAAGTAGCTGTTACTATTAGTTGTTCCTAATTAGATGTAAATATATTAGCTGTATTAACAGATCCGTGTAGGTAAATATTCACATTCCATTACACTAGAAAATCTATTACTGGTTGGTGTATGTTTCTTGGAGACGCCCTTATATCATGGAAATGCAAAAAGCAGAACCGTGTGTCTAAGTCATCCACGGAAGCAGAATATCGTGCTATGTCCGCTGCTTGTTCTGAGATTATCTGGCTACGTGGGCTCCTCGCAGAACTTGGGTACTTTCAAGCTCAACCCACTCCATTACATGCTGATAACACCAGCGCCATTCAGATTGCAGCTAACCCAGTTTACCACGAACACACAAAACACATCGAGGTTGACTGTCATTCAATTCGTGAAGCCTATGACCACCTGGTCATACTCTCCCACATATCTCCACCACCCTACAAATTGCTGATATTTTCACTAAATCGATGTCACGTCGGCGCCACAACTTTCTTGTTGGCAAATTGATGCTTGTAGATTTACCACCAGCATCAATTTGAGGGAGGGTGTCAAAGTAGCTGTTACTATTAGTTGTTCCTAATTAGATGTAAATATATTAGCTGTATTAACAGATCCATGTAGGTAAATATTCACATTCCATAGTCAGGGTATAACAGCTGTTGTAAAGGCAGAAAATCTGTACATTAGCTATATTTTAGGAGAGATTTCAGTTTGTAATATTGATATATAATGAGGAGAGTCCAGCAATGGAAAATATACTTTTCCCCACACTTTTTCTAGTCTAATATTCTTGTTAATTCTTGTATTTTTGTCACTTTCTTTGAAATTTTCTTGGCCAGTGATCCAAGAGACTTTTTGTATTGGTTACTTGGAACAATTTTTTACGCAATGCTTTCTTTCTTTTTCTTTCATTTTTCCTTGATACTCATCTCAAAATACTATCTAGAGATAGTGTGATCATATCAAACATCAATATTCGCCACCTATATGACGACTACTCATTATTCCTTCTAGCTCATCTAATACTTCATGTTATTGTGAGACTTAATTCACAAAATTCTCCAGATTAAAATTGGTAGGCCAGTTTATCTACATTTTCTTTAACCGTGTCCGCCTTCTAGCTCATCTAATACTTCATGTTATTATGAAGGACTAATGATTCATGTTCTGTGCTAACAAGCAATACAATTGGATCTTTCCTATGTGCTTCCATGCCCATGATTTGTAATTGACATACTCTATTAAATTGTTGTGAATTTGAAAGTCCACCTTTTTTGCTAAATGAAATGTCCCTTTTTAAAAGGCTTTTCGCAAATTTTGATACGACGCTTGTGTTATTTGAACTTGTAGTACATTTTGCCTTTTAGATTGTAGTCAATAAAATTCTTGTGTACTCGTACTTGTACTTGTCGAGAGTGAGCTCCTTGTACTTGTCAGACTCTTTTGTTTTTCAGTTTTCCTAGCTAGATAAAATGATATGATACTTTTCGTACCCAAGTAGAGTGAGTGTCAAACAGAGCTTTCACTTTTGAGATTCTCTATTCTGTGTATATATAAATATCTCCTAATGCTTCTGTGATTAATTTATTTTGTTTTCTGATCTGTTCAGATGGGCCTTTTCTTATGTTATGGCATCTCATTATAATTGAACCTTCTTAGCCAGTAATTCTCTAATTCACTGTTCTACAATTTATTGCTGAGTAAATTGCAAAGTGGTGGCTGACTTTATCCACTTTTGCACTTTGATGACCGAATTTTTAAATTTGTAATATGTTGGCCAAATATTTCTTTTACTCTTTGAAAGGGTGGCTAAGGGCCACTTTTATGAAAAAAAATATTCTCGGAAAGGTGGCCCTTAGCCATCTTCCTGAACAACAAAAACAATGTTTGGCCAGCATATTGCAAATTTCAAATTTCGACCACCAAAATGCAGAAGTGGATAAAGTTCAACCACAACTATGTAATTTACTCTTTATTGTTCTTATTTGTTTATTTTGCGTGCCCGTGTAGACGTGTGATGTACTTGACATTTTGCCCACTCTAAGGAAGCTGCGGTGTCTTATAACTATTAACTGCCTTTTCTAAGTAAAGTTCCATAGTCGCTAATTTTTCTTAATTTGTATATGCATGATATAATTTTGCTTTATACTAACCATGATTTTGTGTTTGCGCACATAGATGTGATGTGCTTGACATTTCAGCCACACTAATGCAGCTGGTTTGTTATCGCAGATAATTGTTCTTTTAAGTACAGTACTACAGTTGTTAAATATCCTTGTTTATGTGTGTGCAGAGGTGCATCTGCTTGACATTTTGCCCACCCTAAGGCAGCAGGTTACTTGGGAACTATTGTTGACAACTTGACGTATTATATCCTTCCTTATGTTATGCTCCGTTTTCCTTGATACGCTTCTCTAATATCAAACCAAGGGTTTATGAATCTTTAAATTTGGATCTTGAAATTAAAACATATTGTTTTTATTTGAATAAAATTTAGTATGAATTAGTATTTTATATCATTTTGATTTTTATTTATACCCCACTCATAAGTTGAGTGAGAGTAAGATGTACATACCTTGTCCCTACCCCTTGGAAGCAAAAAATGGTTACCTGAAGAATCCTGGCTTATAAATATAACTCGAAAAAGATGCAGGATACAGTAATACTTCTGACTATCAGTGAGCATCTCCAATGGACTTACCTATAATGGTTCCCTAAAATATTATAAAATAATAGTTACCTAAAATATAAGGAATCAAAAAGGTATTTTGCTCCAATGGTGTTCCCTATATCTTCACATATTCTATTTTATTATTATTTTATTAGTTATTTATTAATTTAACGTCAATCAAAATAGTATAATTTATTTATTTTAGTCATTTACTCATATTTATAAATATAATTTAATTCATAAAAAGAATTTATAACAATATTTATAAAAAAATATTTAGTTAATAATATATATATTTTTTAAAAATTACCAAAATAAATAAATATAAATTTGGATCGAATTTATTCGTTTTGGAATTGAATTCACGAATAAACTCGATCCAAAACGATACAACAAAGATGAGTCATCAAGATAGGGAAGCAAAATTGTTGCACAAATGTAGAGAACCATTTTCTCTCACCTAAAAATTTAAGGTAAGGATTATGTCCATTGGAGAAGGGTTTTTGAACAAGGATCCCTATAATTGCATATGTGGCAAAAATATAGGTAAGGAGAGGGGTGCATTGGAGATGCTCTGAATGAAGAAATCCTTTTGATTATTTGATTTACAATTCATTAATTTATTCCCCATTGCCTTATATTTTCTTACCTGTGGAATCTCTGATATTGAATGCTGAATTTTAACTGCTTCATTGTATCATATATTGTGATTCAGTATCCAACATGTTACCGTGTGATTGAAAATTATGAGGATCCACAAGTCATCTATTATATGTTTATGTGTGCTAATATTTTATACCTTAACCTCTTTTATAACCAATGTTGAGGCAATGTTTACATCTGTAGATCTCGGGACAAGCCAATGGAACCAGTGACTTGATGTGAGAAATTTATGTTCACAATATATAAATTATGATGTACATTGATGACCCCCTGTTTGGTGTTGCTTGATTTATAGGAAGGGGGACTGGAGGTTATTTATACATGTACTAATAAAGATGATTTTGTTGCTAACCGTCTGTTAGCTGATGGCAAAGAGAAAAATGCACAAAAATGGGTTGGTCTAAGGAGGTATCATGTGCACGATGTATTTGCAACCAGTGAAGACTGCTTGAGGAAAGCTAAGAGCAGTCATTGAGGGTGCTAAACTTGTTTGGAAAAGTGCCATAGCTTGAAGCCTTCTAGTAGACTTGTGAGTGATCTAAGAATATGAATGTAGGTAGTTTCCATTAAGGGTGAAGCAAATTGAGATATTTGTGATGGTTTTTACTCTGTATTCTTAAATTATTGCAAAATATATGATTTTCAGATTCATAGCTTAAATCATTACATCTTTGAAACTGTAATTGCAGGAAATTTTTTATTTCTTTTTTCTAGATCTGCCTCTGCTGAATCAGCTCCATCTGGGACACAAAGAAAGCTGCCTCCTTTGACGTTGGAGATGGTACAAAACCTTGTTGCGGATGTTTAGGCAGAGACACAAATTAAAATGCTGTTGCAAAGGTTGGTTCTCCTGTAGTCCATTTGTCAGTTCCACATGGTACTACTAGCTTCTGCAAAGGTTTAGAAATCAGCTATTAATTGTTTATCTGTTTTGTCATAATATACAATGATTAGTAAGAGCACTAGGCTAAAAACCATAATGTATGTACTATATTTGTAGTTTTAGAGCATGAAGGCACAGGCTAAGAAGCTATTAATATCGATTAATTCATCATTGTCTGCTAACAATTAGCCCCCCTGCTAATAATTAGCTCCCCTACTGAATAAGCTATATATGTAAGATAGATGAAGTTCTATTAAATGAATTAGTTCCTATCCAGAATCTTATATTTAACTGCATCTCCATATACGTATATTTAGCTAGAATAGACCTTTTTAACTTAAAAATTAAAAATAGAAACTAACGAGGCAGAGACCTTCAAAGTTTTAATACTGGAGGATATATACACCGAAATCAATTAACTTAAGTTTCCCGGGTCAAGTATGCTAAATTTATTACATATTATTAACATAGAATTAAAAATTACAATTTACACCTGTAAAGAGTTTGTCATGTCTGATGGACTGTTCAGTAAAAATGTTTAGGATTACTGAATGAATAAGACACAGGAGACCTAGAAGAATGGCCAAATCAAAATATTAAAGAACAAAACTATATGATAGTCTTTTTTTCTAAAATCCATCGTATGAATATTTATCCACACTTCTAACTTGTTCTAAAGAAATTTGTCCGAATATATGTACCTTCTTACTTAATATATGTTTATTGTTTAAACTATCTTGTACACATAACTAACCAGTACAACTGACATACTGCTAGTCCTTTACTAGTTATTTAAGAAGTTGAATATATTAGTAGCCCGTCCTCACCCTCAAGCCTAGCTCCGCCACTGTTTAATAGTATATGTGAATTTGATCATATATGCAGTTTTCTTGTGCCCTTCAGTTCAGTTGGAATTTTGGTTTTGTTTGCTGTTTAGAACGCTGAAAGCCTGAAACACAACTCTGAAGCTTGCATTGAATTAATAAAATGAATTTTGCAAGTGTTATTGTTTAAGATCTTTTTTATCAGAGTATTATAGGATATAGCAAAGGCTTGCATTACTCATACATGTAGAAATAAAATCAATCACTGAGTTTATTAGTCCCCAGTCAAAATTTTAAATCTTCATAGAATACAGCAGATTCTTACATAATTAAATCTTACTAAATTAAACAATTTCCTCTTTAGCATCTTGATATATATGCACTCTCTGCATATGATATATCTGTAGGCATCCCTACATATAAATATAGGTACTTGTATACATAAATCTATATATGTACCATATTCTAAATTTGCATATATTGCATGTTTTTACATCACAGTAAATAATAAATTTCTGTATAACAACTGGTATTAGAGTGTTGAAAGAAGTACCAAACTTCATTTTGGCCAGTTTAATAATTTGTTTTGCTTCTTCAAGCATGCTATCCATAATGTACCACATGTTGATCACCAATCAAAAATTTAAATCTTTATAGAATCCTAGATTCTTACAGTTTCTTTAAACATTCAATGTTATCAGAATAAATAATACATCTCTGCATAGGATATATGTGTAAGCACCTCTATTCATATTGATACTTGTATCCAGTCTTCTGTACCATTTTCTCAGAACCATATACAGAGTTAGAGGTCTGAATTTACATCATCAATGGTGATATTTTATATTCACCTCATATTCATGTTGAGCTCATGTACTGCTCAAAACAATGCTAGGTTTTACAGTGTGAAGAATTATGGTGCTGTGGCTTACGGAGGGGTTGATAACTCAAAGGTATTCAGTTGGTTCTTTTATTTTGTGTCTGTATGATATAAATACTTTTACACTATAAAACGTGCATGATGGTTCTAAATCTTCTCTCTTTTTTGACAGCAATTTCTTAGAGCATGGGAAGATGCATGCCAATGGAATGGCAACAGTGTGATGTTCATACCAACAGGAACATACAAGCTCAATCCTGTTGAGTTTAAGGGACCCTGCAAAGGTTCTACGGTTGTGCGGATCATTGGTAATCTTCAGGCTTCTACTGATCTTTCTGTGGAGACTTGGATTAGTTTTCAGCATGTAGATTCGTTGCTGGTAGAAGGTAGGGGTACTGTGGATGGCCTAGGTGCTTCTGCTTGGAGTAAAAACGATTGCCGGCATAACCACAGAATATGTCGCCCTCTTCCTGTTGTAAGTGAATATATAAAGCCATTTTATGTGACCATTCTACTTATATTTTTTTAGAAAACAATTTTTAAAAGAATTTTAATTTATAAGTATTTCTTGATCCACACACCAAACCATTCACATAAAAATGGAACATGGTAAGCATAGTTCTACAGTTGAACAAGGTTTTGAAATCAAGAGAGCCCTTGAAAAGAGTGTTTACGTCCTCAATAATATGACATTCTCTGTATTATTAATTAGAAACATCTTATATATTTGCAACATAGCTTGAACTGCTATTTATTTCTTTTCATTGATAATAACTGCTTTGTAATTCGATAAATTCACTTGTTCCCTTGTATATCTAACAGTCGATGGGATTCAATTTTGTCAAAAATTCAAATATCAGCAACTTGAGAATGATCAACAGCAAAAGTGTTCACTTGAAAGTGTTTCATAGCCAAAAATTTTTTATTAGTGGAGTCAAAATTACAGCTCCAGAAAACAGTCCAAATACAGATGGTATAAGTATATCCGATTCTCAGGACATCAAAGTCCACGACTGCAACATAGCATGTGGTGACGATTGTATATCCATGCTTAGTGGAAATGAAAATGTGGAAATATTCGACACTGTATGCGGGCCTGGCCATGGTATTAGTGTTGGTAGCCTTGGACAGGGCCTGGGAGATGGAAGAAGAAGTGATGTTACAGGACTGCATGTAAGAAATTGTACTTGTATTGGTACTCGAAACGGCTTGAGGATTAAAACTTGGGCACCATCTGACCGTGGCTTGGTTAGTGATTTTGTGTACGAAGACATACACATGGAGAATGCTGCTAATCCCATTATCATTGATCAACATTATTGCCCGAGTCGTGATTGTAACAAAGAGGTACAAATAACACTCTTTTATGTCACCACTATAAGATATCCATGTTACTTGTATACAAATGTTATTAACACCTTTATCTATGTGAACGATAGGCACAGTCATCAGTTCAGATAAAGAACGTGACATTCAAGAATATATGGGGGGAGTCAAGTACACTTGCAGCAATAAATATCCAATGCAGCAGAAAAGTGCCATGTTTAGAGTTTAAGCTCCAAGATATAAACCTGACCTACAATGGAAGAGGACTAGCAAAATCAGAGTGTTTCAATGTCCAAGGTCAATCCTACGGTCACGAGCAGCCTCCTGGTTGTCTTTAATCCAATCGAAGCCATTACTTCTATCAGCTAGGCTTAATACTATTAAGTTAGCAGTATAGGAGTATAGGGGAAAGTGATCACATGTATAGTTTTCTTGTGCCCTTCAGTTCAATTAAAACTTGGTACTGTTTACTGTTTAAAATGTTAATGTAATGTATAGTTATTGTGCCCTTCAGTTCAGTTTTCTTGTGCATGTGTTTTGGGAATGTAAATTTCTTAAAAACTCTGGAAGAATTTTGAGTTTCATAACCTATTTCCAGGACAAGCTTCTTTTGACGTGTTAACCTTTATTATGTGCATTCAAAGAAGAATTTCTGGGAAAGACTTATAATATTTATCGTTATGTTGGGCTTTGTGGTATATAGAAGAAACAAATGCTTGCATGGTCTCGCATATCCTGTGGATGTTGATCTTATTAATTTAGGTATTATTTTTGTTCAATTGTCATTATCTACGCACTTATCAACCAATGTTGTGTCGTGTAGCAAGATTAAAGAGGGTTTGGCATCCCCCTCTTGTTGAGTACATTCTGATTAACTGTGATGCTGCTCATTTTAAAACAAAACCAGGTTCTGGTCTGGGATCGGTTGCTAGAGATTTCAGGGGAAGGGTGTTATGCAAAAGAAGTTTTTTCTGTAGAAGCAGCTGAATCAATGGCTTTAAGAGATGGCATTTCTTTAGCAAAAGAGCTGGGATGTAAAAATTTCTGATTGTCTTCTGATTCTGTTAAGGTGATAGATTGTCTGAAGATTAGAACTACGTCCTTGGCTGATTGGCACGTTATGACTGAATATATATGCTCAAATCAAGTCTTTTTAATGCTGCTCTCGGATTTTTTACTCTCCTAGATCATCAAATAAGGTGGCTCATGATGTCGCTAAGTTTAGCCTCAGCCATTGTATAACTAAGCGTTGGATTGAAGAGGCTACTCATTGTGCTGTTGCTAGTCTGTTAGCAGACATGCACATCTGTGTTGTTCAGGCTACTTAATGTTTGTTTCCAAAAAATTGCTGAAATAATACAGCTCCTAAACTTGTTTTGAAATAATAATTAAACTAATTTAGGAAGTGTTAATGTTTGATATCTTTTTCATGTAAGCAGTATAATCATACATGGAGAAATAAAATCAATATCACTGAGTCACCAGCCAAAAATTTAAATTATCACGCAGCCAGGATTCTTAATCATATTTCTCCGTATCGTTTCAATTTTATCAAATATCTCCAAAGCGGAGGAACTTTTTTTTAATAATTTAGGTCAAAATTTTAGGTCTTCCCCACAATTAAACATATCCTCTTAAACACTAATTGATCAACTTTCACAATACACCTCTGCATAAGGAATGGAGGCACCCCTACAGATGTAGTTAGTTGTATACATACACTGAATTGCCTAACATAATCAGCTAAAATAATGAGGTAAATATTATTTCATGCAAAAGGAAAGGGTAAAATCTAGTCCCTAGTCTATACCCAAACTGAAGTCAGCCAATTCAGTACCATACTACTTCTAACTTTGCTAATTATATAGTATATATATCTATATTGCTAATTACACAATATCTATATCTCTCTCTTATATATCCTATATTTATATATGGAAAAAAGATGAATGGCACATTACTAAATTTTGTAATATTACAAATTTTCCATACCTAACTAATTTTTGTGACCCATGCTCAGTTTTTTTGTAGATTAGGTTGTTACAAATCTAATATTTTTGACCCATGACCAAGTTTCCTTATTCATAATTCTCATTTATTTCTGATTTACAATCCTCAATTATTCATTCTCGATTTCTTGTTTACAAAGCAAAATTTGCTCAAGTCAAGAGTTGAAGTGGCTAGACAATTGATCTAGTTTTTATCCCATTTCCAAGATTAACTAGTGTTCGACGCTATGGTCAAGTGTTACTACAGAATTCGTTACGAGTTTATGAAATATGTAGAGTGCTGGATGAGTGTCATAGTGTCTATTCTCCTACTGTTGCTTTCTTTACAGAGCCTCTTTGTCTTCTCTTTGATTCTGTGTTCTGTAAGAGATTTAAAATTAAGTGGAATCATCTGCAGAAGTAACTCAGTGTCTTTCTCTATATTTTAACTTCATATATAGAACTTGTCACTTGCTAGTTGCTACAATATTTGTTTACTCTCGCAGGAAGAGAAGACTGGGGGATAAAAAAAGAGTGAGTAGTCTCTAGCCCACTAACTTGACTAAAAGTTCCTAGTTCTTAGCTAGAAAAAACAGTTAAGAAGTCCCAAATGATCAATGGTTGGGTCACATTCCGGAGTAAAGTGGACCAAAATTTGCATGACAACTCTCATCTTTGTTCTCGTAGTTGATCAGAGACTAAAAGGACTTATGATCTAAATAACTAATCAAAGGTCACAAGATTATAATGACTTGTAATGTATATAACTGGTCAGTGGTAACAAGCTCTATGATTAGTCTTTTCGGCTTTGTGTCTGTTTTTATATGTTCTTGCTTCACTAGGAACCTGCAAACTAGAAAGGAGAAATCAGAAGATTGTTAATCTACTCATTCCTTGTAGCCTTCATATGTACTTCCAAAGTGATTTTTCTGTATACGATTTTTAAGTTTTATCTTCCTTCCAAAATAATTAGTTCTTTGTTTTGTCTGAGTTTTTATACTTTGTGTTCAAATAAACTGGGGGGCAGTCTTGAGAATCAAGTACATACATCATATGAAAGTGACTAATCCGCTTGCTTTGTCCCTGGTTTTTAGTTTAGGATTTATATGCTTGTCGATATGGATTTAAGACTGCAGCAATGATATTGTCGGAAAGCAATTCGTGTGAACTATCTAGGTCGGTTGAGCATCTCTATGTGATGTTTATACTTAATACCAGGATTTGTAAGAGGTTGACATTTTGATCTTCACACTTAGATTTCCTATAATTTATAATTTAGTTGACTTATGCATGATGATGCAAACAATTTATACTTAGGTAGGACCTCAGCCTGCATTGTAGACAAATCTTAAGAAAATCAGCCACCAGATAGAACTGTTAATCTGGTTTACAAAGTTAGTTATTTTACAGTTTAAGGAATGCTATCAGTACCTTAAAGTTCCAACGAAGTAGAAACTTTTTCATTTCGAAGTTATGGAAATACGGGCCACAAACATTTTGGAATTACAGACAGACTTAAAAAGACCCCATATAACGTGCACAGTTAGCTACATTGCAGAAGAAAGGTCCAGGAAATGTTATACTAGCTTTCATGGGAATAAGAAATAGAACTAAATCATGCTATGCTATGTTTTTTAACCTGATAATATAATGCAGATTGAAGTTTAAGGCGCTTTGACCTGATATGTCTTCAAGATAATGCCCTGTAAAGGATCTCAGGTAGTCAATTCGTTTGCATATTATAAAAAAGGATAAATATGTCAACTTCGCAGCTGTTTTCCTGTATATTCCTATAATGATTGTTTATATCGTTGTGATTTCTTCAACTCAAGTGCCAGATGTGTCTTCAAATGTCAACCTGCCAAATTGCTGTTTAATTTAATTATGGAATTTAGGCATCCGGTCAGTCTTGTAAAATATCGCCTTGTCGAGTTTCTATATAAATGGCATGCAAGTGCATAATATCTCTTCACTATGATCTGATTGCACTACTGCTGCTTGTTCCAAGTATAATTAGGTTTATCTGCATACATATAAACTTCATCGTCGCCCTAGTCCCTACTCTGTCAGCTTTAACTTGAAGAAATGTTACCATTTTATCATCTTGATCGTAGTGGATCTCCTGACAATCGGCGTTACAACTGTCCTGTGGAGAATGTTGGAGAGCAGTCTCGAATTTCTGAAAACCACATTTCTCACGGGAGGCAGCAGATGCCATTCTTTCCAGGGTTTGAGAGATTTGATGAGTTATGTTTCAACGATGGCCCTTCCGAACCTTCTCCATTCCAATTAAGTCAAGAAGAGTGTACAAAGCTTAGAAACATCCACTCGGAGATGTTGGAACTATTTGCGCCTGAAGAGGAAGAAACTTCACCAACTTTATCATCCTTCAGAATTTTAAACAACTGCAGAAGCAACTTAGAAGACCAGAATTCTGAAAAAGTGAAGGTCTCTGGCTCTAATGTTGCATGCTCTAAGGTGGGTGGAGCATCAGTCAATGAAATCATACGGTTGGCAGGAGAAAAGTTCATAAAGTCCCGAACCCCAAGAGTTGATGATTTATCAGAGCTTAACCAAGGCCTTCATGATGACAAGACTGAAGATGTTGAACTCGTTATACAGAATCTTCTATTGTCAGCTGAGAAAATAAGAGAGCAACAGTTTGAGGATGCAAGAAGCCTCCTAAACCATTGTTACGAGTACTCTTCTAATAAAGGAAACCCTGTTCAAAGATTAGTGTACTACTTCTGTGCAGCTCTTCGTGAGAAAATCGACCTAGAAATGGGAGTGACAACACCAAAGGTGGTTTCGCCTGAGTTTGAGAAAGCTGTAAAGTGTCCAATCTCCACCAGCCTTTCACTTCACCAACGGATACCCTTCTGTCAAGTTATGCAATTCACTGGAATTCAAGCAATAATAGAAAATGTATCTGAAGCAAAAAGAATCCATATAATTGATCTTGACATAAAATACGGAACACATTGTTCAGTTTTCATACAGGATCTTGCAAGTCGACATGTATGTCCTGTAGAGCACCTGAGGATAACTGCAGTTGGAACTAAATCAAACAGTCTACCAACAGAGACAGGTAAACGGCTGGCTAATTTTGCCAAGTCCGTGAATCTGTCATTCTCTTTCCATGTAGTTACCGTGGCTGACATACTAGATCTTAATGAAAATCAGTTCGAGTTGGACAGTGATGAAGTTACTGCTGTGTACTCTCCATACTTCTTGTGGACCTTGATCAGCCAGCAAGATAGGCTTGAATGTTTGATGAAAGTGATGAGAACTATCAATCCTTCTGTGATGGTTGTTAGTGAAACAGAGGTAAACCATAATTCACCCATGTTTGTGAATCGTTTTGTGGAAGCGCTCTTCTTCTTTGGTGCATATTTTGACTGCTTTGGGGAATACATGGATCCTGATGATCCAGAGAGATTCACTGCAGAATCCATTTTTGGTCAGGGTATTCAAAACATAGTAGCTGCCGAGGGAAAGGACAGAACACTTCGACAAGTGAAGAACAATGTGTGGGTGCAATTTTTTGGTCAGTTTAACATGGTGCAGAAGGAACTGAGCAGATCATCCTTGTATCAAGCAAGCTTAGTGTCTAAGAACTTCAATTGTGAGGCTTCTTGCTCACTTAAGATGGATGGGAAGAGTTTAATTCTAGGCTGGAAAGGAACATCAATTCTCTCTCTTTCTGCCTGGGAATTCTCATAAAGATGATGGTCTGCATGGTACACTTAATTAAGGATTAAAATTATGTGCAAGTCTGTGATGTATTCTCATCCGCTTCTTAGCTTTTGTAGATCACATGTCTTCAATTTGGATTCCATCGTATAGATTATAAATTATAGAGTCTTTAATTTGGGTGATTCAAAAAAGATGAATTTTTATTTGCATTCCATCATCGTATAGATTATAAACTAGTTGAAAAAGCCGCGCTTCGCGGCGGCGTTATAATTATTTTTTAAACTCTATAAATTAAGTCATAACAATTACTCATTCCTCTCTAATAAACCGTACTCCCATAAAATACATTTTCCTAATTAAGACCGAAATCCCAAATTTAATATATTGAATACTTGAATTCTTGGTTTATGATGATTAATCGCATTCAACAACATTGGACATTGGATTATTCAATGGAGTTAGAATAGGATAAAATAAATTGTACGTTCTAGTTTGACTGATTCTATACTTATCTTTCCTAAACAAACTTCTTGAGATAAAACTAGTTTGAACTTTTCAAAGACTTATCTTTTCAAAGGTTTTATAACAAAACTAACGGATTGTTTTCTAAAGACTTATTCAAATACTTTCAAACAAATCTTTTTAACAAATCTTATCTTGTTTATTGTTTGAAAGATTCTATTCATTATATTGTTTCTATATATATCCAAACTCATTATTTTTCAGAGAGATCACTTACAACCTATTGTTTTCGAAGCTGAATTTATTCTCATCTTTCTTTCTGAAAAATACATTCTTGTTTCATAATCTTTCAAGATCATTCAGTCAAACAAGAATTAGTTTGAGTTGTAATCTTTTCTTTGTGTGTATTGTATTTATATCAACTTGTTGCCGGGTTGTGGCAAGGTATTGGTTTCAAAGGTTAGTCAAGGTAGCAAGTGTGCTAAAGGAAAGGGTTTCTTTCAAGGGACTATCCTATTGTAATCAAGGAAAGATTGTAAGTTCTTTATTAAAGTTGATATAATACATTCTCTATGCTAGTTGGCATGGGGACTTGGATGTAGGCCATAGACTAGAGTTAAGGGCCGAACCAAGTGAAAACTTCTGGTGTTCTGCAGTACATTTATTTTTAATTATAACTGTTCATACTGCTCATTATTCTGTAACTCTGTTTATAATTGAGACTGTCCCATTGTCTGTCTCAATTAGAAAGAGACCGTCTCATTTGCTATCGTAATAGTAATTTTTAATATATAGATTGTGCCATTCAAATTTCATTTGGTATCAGAGCAGGTGCATTTAATTCTCTGTTTAGTGTTTATTTTGCTAGCGATCCATGGCTCAATCAGATAGGCATTCGAATAACATACCCCCAATGCTTCACGGTGCTGAAGATTACAATGACTGGAAATTTCGCATGAAAATATTTCTCCAGCGAGACATATTCGAATGGGATGCTGTTGAAAATGGTCTCGTAGTTCCGGTGAAAGATGGAAATCCAAAACCAGTCAAGGAACTCACCCCTGAGGAAGTGAATTCTCTTAACTATAATGCTAGAGCCATGAACTCATTGCTCAATGGAATGGTGGCTACTGAGTTACGAAAAGTATCAGCATGTACAACGGCAAAACAAATTTGGGATACAATCAAAGTCAGCCACGAAGGTACATCCAAGGTACGTGAAGTAAAACTAAGTATGCTAATGAGTGATTATGAAGCTTTCAGGTTGGAAAGAGATGAAAACATAAAGGATGCTCAAGGAAGATTCTTGACATTGATGAACTCAATAGCTCTTTTGGAAAGAGTCATTCCTCAAACTGAGATCAACAGGAAAATTCTCCGAGCTATGCCAAAGAAATTTGCTCCTAAGGTTACCATACTCCAGGATTCTGTCAGTCTCTCTACTATGGATACTCTTACTGTATTCAGCGAGTTGGAAGATTTCGAGAATCAACTACGTAGGTATGATGAAGAAGAGATTGCTCCTCGCAAAAAGACATTGGCACGTAATGCAGATGCTGATGAATCTCCTGACGACTCTGATGAGGAAATAGCTCTCCTAACTAAGAAGTTTCACAAATTTCTGGCTAAAAGGAATACATCAAAGCAACCAATGAAGTCTCAGTTTCCAAAGAAAGATTTTAAATCCTCTTCAAATAAGGCCAACAAAGCAGATCCAAGCAAGGACGCATGTTTTGAATGTGGAAAGAAAGGACATTTCAAGAAGGACTGTTACAAACTAAAAGCTAAACGAAAAGCTTTACTTACATGGAGTGATGACGAATCAGATGTGGAAATTGACTCCGATGATGAAGTAGCTCAATTGTGCTTTGCTGGATTTGAAGATAGTGCAAGTGATAACGATGAGGTACAAACTGTTCAAGATCATTTACATACGAAAATATCTCCTATTGTACTAACATTGCAGGCACAAAACAAGAAGCTTAAGGAAAAGAATGCCTACTTAAAACAAGCTTTAAGTGAAGTTCTAAATGAAATCGACGATTCACTTAAAGATGAAGCAGTAATGGCAGAAAATCGATCATTAGTCGCAAAGGTGGCTAAACTCACGGAAGAAAACATCTACCTCAAAAATGAGATCGAAATGAGAGATGCATGTCTTGAAGCTCTCAAGAAGGAACCAATGACAACTGCATCTGAAAGTGTCAAAGAAGAAAAAGTTTCTGATCCCTTAGTTCCTGAACTAAAACAGAAAGTGGCTCAGTTAGAGAAAGATCTAGCTAAATGTTTCCATGGTGAAGGAACTCTAAATGCTCTACTTGCGGAACAAAAATCATCCCTGGACAAAGAAGGAATAGGTTGTGAATCAACCAAGAAAAGTGCATTTCAAAGTGGATACAAAAGAACACCAATGAAGTACAAAATGCCTTATGAAAAATGTCGAGATTGTGGCAAACCATGTCACACTACATCAGAATCAAGATTGTGTGGTATCAAGGGCCACAATTCTAACTCATATTATAGACATTATGTTCCTACATCTGTTAATGTTGTTCAAATATGGATTAAGAAATCAGAAAGACATTTATATAAGATCTGTGATACTAACACATCAGGACCCAAAGTCAAATGGGGACCTAAGAGATAGAACGATTTCTGCAGGTGTGTTTGAAAGTCCATGTTCCTAGTAACAAATGGATTATCGACCGTGGATGTTCTCGTCATATGACTGGGGACAAATCCAAGTTTCTCTCTCTCGAAGCTAAAGAAGGAGGTCTAGTTACACTTGGTGATTCAAATACTGTTCGCATCATTGGTAAAGGCACTATTGGTAATAACAGGTTTGCTATTACAAATGTTCGTTTAGTTGATGGTTTAAAATATAATCTTATTAGTGTGAGTCAACTTACTGATGCGGGTCACGAGGTAAGTTTTGGTAAAGATGTATGTTATATTGGTATGAAATCTAACAAAGCTTCCTTAGTAGCCAAACGAAAAGGAAATATATTTGTGTTAGATTTTGATGAACAGCATTCAGAGATTTGTCTCGCCTCTGTTCAAGAACAACAGACCTTGTGGCATCGACGTCTTGGACATGTTCACATGGATTTGATTCATAAGATATCTTCCCATGACTTAGTTCGAGGTTTACCAAAGCTTAAATATAAGAAGGTGGAACCATGCTCAGCTTGTCAACTGGGAAAACAAGTGAAGACATCTTTTACTAGTAAGAACAAAGTGTCAACAACAGTTCCCTTGCAACTTCTTCATTTAGATCTTTTTGGTCCAGAACGATATGTAAGTCTTGGTGGTAAGAATTATGCTTTTGTGATAGTAGATGACTATTCTCAATTTACTTGGGTATTATTCTTACGTACTAAAGATGAAGCTTTTGTTGAGTTTAAGGATTTAATTACTAATCTGGAAACTAAGTATTCTTTCAAGCTCAACACTATTCGTAGTGATCATGGTGGTGAATTCGAGAAAGATTTCATAACTTACTGCAAATCTAGAGGAATCACTCATGAATTCTCGGCTCCAAGGACTCCTCAGCAGAATGGAGTAGTTGAACGCAAAAACAGGACTTTACAGGAAACAGCTAGAACGTTACTTCATGAGAGTAAGCTTCCAAGAAAGTTTTGGGCTGAAGCAGTACACACTTCCTGTTATGTTTTAAATAGAGTACTTATTCGTCCTATTTTACTTAAAACTCCTTCTGAATTGCTTAATAAGAGAACTCCTAACATCAATTATTTTCGAGTTTTTGGTTCCAAATGCTTTATTTTAGATACACAAAATACTCGAGGTAAGTTTGATCCAAGATCAACAGAAGGAATATTTTTGGGTTACTCTACTACAAGCAAAGCATACAGAGTTTATAATTCTCTCAAACACAAGGTGGAAGAATCTATCAACATCACCTTCAATGAATCTACTCGCAATATCTCTCAACTTGAAGAAGATGCCCCAGAAATACCGTCTCAATCCCAATTGAGGTAGTCTCAATCCCAAAAGAGTCCGTCTCTTTCTGGTCAATCAGGCAGTCAAGATACTCCTGGCTCATCTCAGTCACATATCTCTTCACCAGGTTCTTCTAGTAATTCAGAATCATTGCCAGGCTCTCCTCAGACACCTGAATCAAGCTCTCGTTTGTACACTGATTCTCCAACTAAAATGAGACAGTCTCATTCAAATGAGACACCTCTCAATCACTCTCAGACAGATAATTCCAATGAAGAAGAAATGAGTAATATTCACCTTCCAAAGTCTTCCAGAACAGTGAAGAATCATCCTCCCGACAATCTTCTTACAGACATAGATCAAGGTATTTCTACTCGAAGCAGACTTAGAAATTTCTGTGCTTTCAGTGCTTTTGTTGCTGAGTTCGAACCAAAGAATGCTCAAGAAGCTGTGGCAGATGAACACTGGTCAGTAGCAATGCAGGAAGAACTGAATTAGTTCAAACGTTGTGATGTATGGGAACTTGTCCCACCTCCTAAAAATGTCAAAGTCATAGGCACTCGTTGGGTTTTCAAGAACAAACAAGATGAAGCTGGAAACATCATTCGAAATAAAGCTCGTTTGGTCGCACAAGGATACAATCAACAGGAAGGCATCGATTTTGATGAAACATACACTCCTGTTGCTCGCTTAGAAGCTATTCGAATTCTGATGGCATTTGCAGCTCATAAGAACTTCAAACTGTATCAAATGGACGTTAAAAGTGCGTTCCTTAATGGTTATCTTAAGGAAGAAGTTTTTGTTAAGCAACCTCCAGGTTTTATTCATGAAAAATATCCTGACTATGTTTATCGACTCAAGAAATCAGTCTACGGTTTGAGACAATCTCCTAGATGCTGGTATGATCGTCTCAGTCAGTTTCTTGTTCAAAATGGCTTCATTCGTGGTACACTCGATCCAACTTTATTTATTTTTCATAAACGTAGTCATTTGTTATTAGTACAAGTTTATGTTGATGATATTGTGTTCGGATCTACTAACGAATCGCTGTGTAAGTGGTTTTCTGATTGCATGCATAAAGAATTTGACATGAGTTTAATGGGCGAACTTCAATACTTTCTTGGTTTGCAAATAAATCAAACTGCGACAGGAATATTTATTCATCAAGGCAAGTACATTGCTGATCTTCTCAAAAGATTTGCTCTTGATCATGTTTCACCTAAGTCTACACCTATGAGTACATCTATCAAGCTCACTAAGGATGAACAAGGTACTTCTGTAGATGTTACTAAATATCGAGGTATGATTGGTTCTCTGTTATATTTAACTGCCTCTCGTCCTGATATCATGTATAGTGTGTGCTTGTGTGCCCGGTTTCAATCTCAACCTAAAGAATCTCATTTAAATGCTGTTAAACGTATTTTTAAGTATTTGAAAGGTACTAGTGACTTGGGATTGTTTTATCCAAGCTCTTCTTCCTTTGACTTAATTGGTTTTTCAGATGCTGACTATGCAGGGTCACAGGTTGATCGAAAAAGTACTAGTGGTGCTTGTGAATTTTTAGGTGATTGTTTAGTTGCATGGCACAGTAAAAAGCAAACATCTGTAGCTCTCTCTACTGCTGAAGGTGAATATATCGCAGCTGGTAGTTGCTGTGCTCAGATTTTATGGATGCAACAAACACTCCAAGATTTTGGTATTTCTGTATCTCATATTCCTATTTATTGTGATAATACCTCTGCCATTAATATCTCTAAAAATCCTGTCATGCATTCTCGTACTAAGCATATTGATGTTCGTCACCATTTTCTTCGAGATAATGTGTCTAAAGGTAATATTGAGCTTATATACATTCCTACTGAAAATCAGCGTGCTGATATTTTTACAAAACCCCTTGCCGATGACAGGTTTTGTTTCCTCCGTCGTGAACTCGGTATGTGTTCTATATGACAGTTATTCAATGATTTTATGCTTAGCTGATTTTGAGCATTTAATTGATTTGTTATTCAATTTTATATTGGATTGTATGTGAATTATATATTTATTCCGTGTTTATCTCAGATTCTGAATAAACTTTACCCTTTTATGATGAAGGGGGAGGAAGTTTAAGATGAAATTATTATTTATGTTTTGTTAAACAGTTAAACATTGTGTTGTTTTGTGTTGGTTTGATTGATGATTGATGACTTGTTTTTGGTTTGGTAATCTAAACATTTCTTTGGTTTATCCATGGTTTATGGGATAATAGTTCGTAATGATGCATATGTTTATTTCCTGAATTTTTTTTACTGTCTCATTCTATCTGTCTGTCTCATTATCATTCTATCAATGTTTATTGAACTGTTTCATTGCATAATGTTATATATTGCATATAGTTTGTTGTTGATTGAACAGGTATCAAAGTATCTTTGAAAGGGGGAGCTTCTATTCCTTTTCATCGGTATCATCATAAAAGGGGGAGATTGTTAATTCTTGGTTTATGATGATTAATCGCATTCAACAACATTGGACATTGGATTATTCAATGGAGTTAGAATATGATAAGATAAATTGTACGTTCTGGTTTGACTGATTCTATACTTATGTTTCCTAAACAAACTTCTTGAGATAAACCTAGTTTGAACTTTTCAAAGACTTATCTTTTCAAAGGTTTTATAACAAAACTAACGGATTGTTTTCTAAAGACTTATTCAAATACTTTCAAACAAATCTTTTTAACAAATCTTATCTTGTTTATTGTTTGAAAGATTCTATCCGTTATATTGTTTCTATATATATCCAAACTCATTATTTTTCAGAGAGATCACTTACAACCTATTGTTTTCGAAGCTGAATTTATTCTCATCTTTCTTTCTGAAAAATACATTCTTGTTTCATAATCTTTCAAGATCATTCAGTCAAACAAGAATTAGTTTGAGTTGTAATCTTTTCTTTGTGTGTATTGTATTTATATCAACTTGTTGCCGGGTTGTGGCAAGGTATTGGTTTCAAAGGTTAGTCAAGGTAGCAAGTGTGCTAAGTAGCAAGTGTGCTAAAGGAAAGGGTTTCTTTCAAGGGACTATCCTATTGTAATCAAGGAAAGATTGTAAGTTCTTTATTAAAGTTGATATAATACATTCTCTATGCTAGTTGGCATGGGGACTTGGATGTAGGCCATAGACTAGAGTTAAGGGCCGAACCAAGTGAAAACTTATGGTGTTCTGCAGTACATTTATTTTTAATTATAACTGTTCATACTGCTCATTATTCTGTAACTCTGTTTATAATTGAGACTGTCCCATTGTCTGTCTCAATTAGAAAGAGACCGTCTCATTTGCTATTGTAATAGTAATTTTTAATATATAGATTGTGCCATTCAAATTTCAGATATTAATTTTTATGCTAACATATTCTTTTCTAATGAGCCGCTCTCTCGTTGAAAAAACTTTTAATAAATTCACACTCATATTTTACTTCCAATAGAACTTTAGTTATATGTCTTTTCTATAATTGTAACTCTTCTCCTTTGTAATTAATTCGCATACATATTCTACTTCTAATAGAACTTTTAATTATGTGTCAGAAACATTTATTTTATTTCTAATACAAACACCTATTTTACTTCAAATAAAACTTTTAAATATATGTACTTTTTATAAATTCGAACTCTTTTCCTCTATAAATTCGAACATAGAACACCTATTCTACTTCAAATAAATTTTTTATTTATATGTGTTCTCTATAAATTCGAACTTTTCTACTCAATAAATTCAAATGCATATTCTACTTCTAAAATGATAAAGAATATTGGAACACCTATTCTATTTCAAATAAAACTTTTATTTATATGCGTTCTCTATAAATTCGAACTCTTCGTCTTTATAAATTCAAATACTTATTCTACTTCTAATATGCTAAAAAATATTTTTTGATTTATTAGTATTTACAATTCAAAAATTCTAGAAAATTAGAAAAATAGATTGAGACGATTTTAGATGCGCCACCTAACCTCCCGCGTATATATCTTATAAATTTGAACTCTTCTCCTCTATAAATTCGAACACCTATTCTACTTTAAATATAACTTTTAATTCTATGTCTTAACTACAAATTCAAACTCTTCTCCTTAATAAATTCGAACACCTATTCTACTTCATAATATGTTAAAGGATATTTTTTGATTTATCACTATTTAAAATTCAAAATTTCAAGAAACTTGAAAAAATAGATTAAGACAATCTTAGAGACGTCACCTAAACTCCCGCATCTCCTCTTTTTTATAACAAAAGAACAAATATGAAAAATAAACAATAAACAAAGAACTAAAAGAACACAAATAATTCACAATAAATTAATATAAACACAAATATAAAACGTATACCATCATTACGGGTTACGGCTCGAAAAACGCGGTTAGCAATGTAATAACAGTATATTGAGAAATTTGGATAATTTAACGCACCAATAATTCACAATTTTCATAATCTGTGCTACACCTGAACAAAAAAAACATGCGTTCGCAATTAGCACAGTCATAAACTTTATAACAACAAACGTTATAATAATGCGGTGAATGTAGCTTTATATAGTATTTTGGATTAAATTTAGAAGATGATTAGGTTTAAAATATGTTAAATGAAGTTTTAATATCCTTATGAATTTGAATTCTTATATTCTATAAATTCGAACATCTATTCTACATCTTCGTTATTAATTTGAACTATTCTTCTCAATAAATTCGAACACCTATTCTACTTATAATAGGTTGAAGGATATTTTTCATTTATTAGTATTTAAATTTTTTTCATTTATTAGTATTTAAAAATCAGAAAATCTAGAAAATTAGAAAAATAGATTGAGACGATCTTAGGGCGCCACATAACCTCCAGCGTATCCTCCTTTATATATATATATATTGATGATTGATTATATCCCTGTAAATATTGAGCACACAAATGTTACATGAATTAATTCCGGGGCGAAATTCTACTAAGAAAGGAGGCATTTTTAGTGATTTCACCAAGGGGCTTGTTTGTAAATCTCAAGATATTGTAAATCCATGCACCCGCTATGGCCCCACTTATTGGACCCAACAGATAGATCCAAATCCCATCGTAGCGGCTCGTCACCAAAACTGGGCCCAAACTTCTTGCTGGATTCATTGATGCCCCTGATATTGGTCTGTCAAACAACCCACATCACAAATTAGCCGTAAATACATTTTTATCAGAACTATAAATTAATAATCCATTATAATAATAGTAATTCAAAATAAGTTTCAAATTTTGTCAATTTTAATATAATAAATCCTATTTATGATCTCGATGGGTAGTTGAAAAACTGATTAAAATATCATCTAACCTATTTGAGTTGTTTTATTTTTCATAAATAATATTCCCTCATTCTCGTTCATTTTTTTTTTACACTTTTTTCTTGTCCATTTTTTACACTTTTTTTATGCATGTTCCTCTCAATTCTTTAAATTTCAGAATTTTAACATATGATAAGGATGAAAGGAGTACTTAATTTTAGGAAAAAGTAAATAATTGCGTACTTTTTTAATATTCAAATTTTTTGGTCTTATTTAGTTTTTTTATGGTCAAAACAGACAAATCTTGACCAAATATTAAACTATATAATGTATATATATATATATATATATAAGTTCATTAATAGTAATTTAATGTTTATGTTAAATTTCTCAGTAATTTAAAAATAAATAGTAATTGTTACTTTAAATTTCATTAATAGTTGAAATTTTCTACCTATCAGTTATAATCTATGTACTCCCTCCGTCCCATTCATTTCTATACACTTTTCATTTTGGGATGTCCCATTCATTTCTATACATTCCAAAAATAGTAACTTTTAATAATATAAAACACTATTACACCCACTACTTTCTCCACTATATCTATTCTATAACAATATAAATCACTATTACACCCACTACTTCCTCCACTATCTCAAATCTATTATTAAATATTGATAGGTCCCACCACTTTACCCACTTTTCATCTAATTTTACTCATTTTTTATACATTTTCTTGGTCTCCGTGTCCAAACCAAACGTATAGAATTGATCGGGACGGAGGGAGTAACTTATAAGGGGTCTAACAGATCAGCGTCTCTGTCAACTTACAGCTGACAGATAAATAAAAACATACAAAAAGACTTACCAACCACGAAATAACTTTAATAATCAATTGAAATTTAAAATGTAATGGTCTGTGGGTCTTTAGTTTTTGGGGAAAATAAAGAAGATAACCTAAAAAACAAAAACCTCTCAACAAGCCGCCGCCCCCTTCCCTCTTCTTCTTTTTTCTTCTGCCCTCCTCTTCTTCACAGATTTGTCGGAGTTTATCTCCGATGAGAGTCGATTAAGTTTTCTTCCTTTTTTCAGTTTTCCAAATAAATCGAGCTTGATTTCTGAAATCTTTGAAGAATCCATTCGGATTTTTCAGTTTGATTCTTAGATCTTCGCCGATATGTCTTTTTAGTTGTTGTTTTATTTTCAGTTTGAATGTCTTGCTTTTTAGCATGTGTCTTGCCTTTTGGCATGTGTCTTGCTTTGTTCGTCTATCAGTATGGCATTTTGGTTCGATGAAGGCTCATTTTGTAGAGGCTTGCGAGTGGATTAATTGAGATTCCATTTCAGAGGGAGTTATTATGTCTATAAAGCTTATCTTGGATCTATGGATATCTGCTCAAAAAAGAGCGCGAGATCAATTTAACGGAAGTCAGGATTCAGATCAATGTAGATGCGGTAATTTCTGAAGTTTATGGGCTCTTTTGTTCATATGCCTCGATATTATGGATATTCCTTTTGTCGTTCTTGGTGTTGTACTGTTTTTTATTTTTTTAAACGGTCTGCGAACCACTTAGCTCACTTTGTAGCGAGTTATTGTAGTTTTATAGCTGATCGTATCTGGACGATGAGTTATGCTCATCTTTAGTTCATTATTGTATTGATGAACGTTTTGAAGTAATGAAAGTTATTTTCTTTCTTGGCAAAAAAAAAAAAAAAATGTAATGGTCTAGAGACTTCGACTACCTTGCCTGTTGAGTAGTAACATATAGGCTGCGTTTGGATTGTTAATGGGAATTGGAATCGGGAATGAGAATGAAAGGAAGGGGAATGATAGTAAACGGATATGGCAATGAGTCAATAGTGTTTGATTTGCTCGGAATTGGAATCAGAATAAAAATTAAACTATTTTTTTTATTTTTATTGATTTAAAAATAAATTTATCACAAAATATAATAAAAATCTTATTAAAATTATAAATATTTTAAATTTTTAAAGTTGAATTATTTATAACATAAAAATTTACGAATACTCTCAAGGAGAATTTTCATCGAACAGGTAATGAGCATTTTTAAGTCCAGACTTCCTGAAGGTTTTTGATAAGTTTTAAAATCAGATAATTTGCAATTGCAAGTGACATAACAGCATACACATGATTCAGCAACAAAAAAAAACGGCATACACATACAATAATTAATGAGGAAAAAATAACTTGTGTGTTTTTGAAATTAAGAAATGACGATCGAAATAATTGCTGATTCATTTGTTAATTTAGGAAATCATTAATCATGGATGAGCCGTATCTTGGGCAAAAGGAGAGGGGCAGAAAAATAGAGAGAAATAAAAATATGAATAAGTAAAGGTTGCACCAATTTTTTTTGAAAAATAGATATTTTAGTGAGAAGATAATATGTTTTAATTTAAACATAATTGTCTTTGATATTTTTGAAATAATTTATACTATCAATACTATTATATAATAGACGAAACATTAAAAGTTTAGTCGGTCGGTCGGTATGGTACGTTGTGATTTTACTTAATTGCCCTTTCTTAAATTCGTGTTTTTACTTAATTAACCTTACTTATTTATAGAAATATATTATTAAATAATAATTTTACATATTTATAAGAAATTACTTTTTTCATCTAAAATACATTTTTTTTAACAAATTTCCCTACTTTTTGAAATATATCACGGGCAATTACCTTTTTTAACTAAAACATGTTAGTTTTTCTATTTTTTCTTACTAAAACCCCTCATTTTCCAAAAATATCACGGACAAACCTTTAGTTATTTATTTTTAAACCTAATATTATAATTATTTTTTTAAAAATTTACCTATTTTAACATGTATACTTATTTTTTCTTAACAAATGCAATTACTAAAAATATTAAAATATAAATAATCAAATACCTATATATAACCAATTACCTTTTCAGCTAAAACACATTATAGATTTTTTCTAACATAGTCCCTCATTTTCTAAATATATCACGGGAAATTGCTTTTTTCAATTGCTTTTTTCTATTTTTCTCACTAAAATCCATTCTTTTTCTAAAAATATCACGGACAAACCCTTTACTTATTTCTTTTAAAACATATTTAAATAATTTGAATTATTAAATTTTAAAACCTCATTTTCCAAAAATATCACGGGCATTTACCTTTTTAAACTAAATATATGTTACATTTTTTATTTTTCCATACTAAAACCCTCCATTTTCTAAAAATATAACGAGCAAACCCTTACTTATTTATTTTAAAATCTGTTTTAATGTTTTTAATTAATTAAAAGTGTTTAGCTATTTTAACATGCCTACTTATTTTTTTAACAAATACAATTAAAATAATAAAAAAATAATAATAAAATAACAATTAACAATCCGTGCATCGCACGGGTTTTAAGCTAGTATTATTAAAGAATAAATATTAAAAATTTGGTCGCACATATTTTTTGGTACTTTGTGTTTTTATTTAAATACCCTTACTTATTTATTAAATATATTAAATAATAATTACATTATAATAATTACATTTTTCTGCTAAAACACGTTACTTTTTTTTCCCTATTTTTTTAACAAAATCCCTTCATTTTTCAAAAATATCACGGGTTTTTCAACTAAAAAATGTTAGTTTTTCTATTTATTTTACTAAATCCCTCCTTTTCGAAAATATAGCGTGCAAATCCTTATTTATTATTTTAAAACCTCTTCTAATGTTTTTAATTATTTCAAATAATAATTACTTTTTCTGCTAAAACACATTACTTTTCTATTTTTCTAACAAAATTTCCTCCTTTTTCCAAAAATATCACGGGAAATTATTATTTTTTCACTAAAATAAGGTACGTTTTCTATTTTTCCATACCAAAACCCCTTATCTTCCAAAAATATCACCGGGCAAACCCTTACCTATTTATTTTAAATTTTATTTTAATGTTTTACAAAATATACCTATTTTAACATTCTACTTATTTTTTTAACGAATGCAGTTAATAAAATATTAAAACGTAAATAATAAAATTACAATTATCAAAAAAAAAATTGTGCATCGCACGGGTTTTAAGCTAGTATTAATAATAAGGATAAATAGAAAATGTATCATATTTTAATTATTAATAATAAGGACAAATAGAAAATCTAACATGTTTTAATTAAAAAAAGTAATTGCTCGTAATATTTTTGGAAGTGTTTTAATTATATTAATTGTATTTGTTAAAAAAATATGTTGGCATGTTAAAATATGTAAGATTTTTTAAATAATTAAAAGTATTAAAATAGGTTTTAAAATAAATAAATAAGGGCTGCACCTGATATTTTTGGAAAAAAAGAATTTTAGTGAGAATAAATATAAAAGGTAATATGTTTTAATTTAAAGGTAATTGTCCGTGATATTTTTGGAAAATAGTAGATTTTGTAGTGAGAACAAATATAAAAGGTAATATGCTTTAATTTAGAGGTAATTGCGTGTGATATTTTTTTTAAAGGAGTAAATTTTGTTAGAAAAAGTGTTTTAATTATAAAAGTCCATCAAATAGTTACTATTTTTATATTATTTTATTATTTATTAAATAGAATAAATGACCGAAAATCGAAAACCAAAAATTTCAATGTTTCGACTTTAATAATATAATATAGATAGTATAAATTTCTCCAATGCATCCATTTATTTATTTAATAAAAATATTATAGAGAAAACGTCAAAAGTTAAATGGTACATCTAAAACATTTTGTAAATTGGATAAGATAGAGCATTATTATTGATATAAAATTGAGGAAAATAATATAATACATTATACATACCCTGCAATGATCACGTTAAGCAACACAATAGCTCCAATGGCAAGTCCAGCAAGTTCGCCGATCTGCAATAAAATTAAAAATATATATTAATCTGATATATGTATATATACTAACTGTCGAAGTTAATTTGATATAAATAATGTTTTAGCTTATTTGGCTGGAGTGTTGGTAGAAATTGTGGCCCGTGTAATTGCGAAGGAAAATGTTAAATACCCCAAATTTTTTCTCAAAATATTTACTCGTTAAAAATTTTGATAAATATTTTAGGTATCTAGCACAACTCATTTATCAATGCTTAGATATAGTTAAATACTTGTCAAGGCACTAACCAAGCCATTATCTTGCTATTATTGTGGGCCTGTTTGGGTAACCGGCTTATGACTTATAAATCCATAAGAATTTATGAGATTATACTCAGCTTATTTGATAACTTATAAATTGATAACTATTTATTCATAACTTATAAAAATTTATCAACTTATCAATTTTTTGTGATAGCCCCGTACATGCACCGTATATACAAGATACATAAATCCTTCAATGTTGCACGCCATGTCGCCATTGACATTAATATGACAGCAATTTAAAAACTTAATGAAGCCAATCATAAACAAAAAAATCAATTAAAATCGGTCAACTCGTACGATTTAAAAAAGTTGGAGATCAAAGGAAGCTGTTATCAGTTTAACTGAGTTGTTTAATAAGATGAAGAAAGAAGAGTAGAAGACTAACAGCTCTGTTATCAGTGGCCACGCCGGATATTACAAACATAAGGAAGAACGTGATTATAAACTCCACCACCAATGACTGCAGGTTTGTCCCTGTCGGAAATGTCCCTGGAGATATGTCTTTAGTACCCCGAAAAATCAATCTGATAGTTTCGCTGGCTAACGTTGCCCCGATCATTTGTGCTGCAATATAAGCTGGTACCTAACATAAAATAAATTGTTTAAGATCAGGTTGGCTGATGTTGTGCAAATATTAACTCAAACAGCACATCTAATATATACTACGAGCACCTCTTGCAGCATATTTTGTAAATGTGTATCAGGATTGATTTTTCAAGAGAGTTGTAGTAGGCTATTATACGTCTTTCGTGAAAGGCGTAAGGTCTCATTACTTTTGCAAGAGAGTTGTGTTAAGCTATTCTTGGGTGGTGTCAACCCAAGTACCATATCGAGGAGATAAGATATAATTTTCTTGTTATATAGTCAATTAACTCCATTAGTATGAGGAGTCATAACTAATTTCACGTTATGATATTGTCCGTTTTGGACCGAACCCGCACGGATTTATTTTTGAACATATCCCAAAAGGCCTCGTACTAGGACGATCTGAAGGTCTGATCCTAGCGATGATGACTATATGTCAGTGTTTGAAAATGTATCTATTATTTGTTGTTATAATTATTAATTTTTCTTAGTGAAATCTTATTTGAAATGAATAAAAAAGTTTATAGAAACAGAATCTTATTAAATGAGTGACTTGAGGTTACCTGTTTCCATGGAAATCTTTTAACAGAGGCAAAGGCAATGGTGACAGCAGGGTTAATATGAGCACCAGAAATGTGTCCAATTGAGTAAACCATCACCATTACAGCCAAACCCCATACCATAGCAACTCCCGGCAATGTAACCACTTTGTCCTTCGACAAATTAACTGTCACCGCGCAATCCCCCACAAATATGAGAAAAAATGTGCCCAACAACTCTGCAATCAACTGTATGTACATGAAACATGTAGATATTTCAGTCACCATTAGAACTTAATAGACAATTTGTTTCTTAATGAGGTTGTGTTAAAGTTGCTAGATATTTCTGGAACAGCTCCTTGTGTTATGAATTCTCTATTTATAGTGCGTGCATGTGTACAGATACTGATCTCGGGTTAGGTTTCTGCAAAATATCCTGAGTCTAAGTCTATTTTAAAGAGATATTATCAATTGACTGTAAATAGTACACATTATCCGAATATCACTCTAAAATCGTTTTCAAGTGATCCGTTCTTCAATCCAAAAAAAAACCTTTTTATAAGAAATGATTAAAACGTAAGCATGGTATACCTTATAAGATTCTAGGAAATTATTTGGAAACTTAACAGCTATGAACTCATACTAACAGGACCGATTCCAAATAAACAAAAGGTTAGTTGCCGACAAAATTAAGGGCAAAAGTCTAGAAACTTCTTTTCGTTTGATTCTCAGGTTAAAAATTCTCAGGTTAAAATGTTAAGGGGAGCAAAACTGTCAGTTTCTAGCTACTTGATAAAACAGAGAACCAAAAAGAAACTTCATTTTAATTATCTATCTAGCCAAACCCAAACCCCTATAATTTGAATACTTGTAAAAAACACTGACAAGGTCTGTCTATACATTAGACAACTGCAAGTAGCAAATTTAGAGTTAACTGCAAGAAAAGCAAAGAAACATGTTAAATCTCGAACTGGACATGTTACCTTTTGTATAAAAGGAAGAGTTACAAAGCAGCTGTCATCGGATTGGTCACCGGAGGGTTCATGCATACTACCATCTACTACAGATAAAACAAGATCTCCATCATTAGTACCGTTACTTTCTGCAATCACATGAGCCATCCTTTCGCGATATGTAACTTTCTTTGTATGTATCGAGGGAGATCAGCTAGCTAGAGGTGTTCCAACACCAACTACACATGAAATATTAATGAAAACCAAGACATTTAATGATGACTTGTTTCCAAAGACAAAGCCGAATATCATATGATATCGCAGATGATGATTTGACCTTTGCATATTAATTTTAAAACTATTGATTATCAAGCCACATAATCTCTTACTTGTACATTGTTAGGATGGAGTATATATTAATGACAAGTACGGAAGCAATGACATGCAATATGTAGTTGCAGTAGGATATTCATGTTTTTAAACCTTAATCTTGGTGGTCGGTAACTTATTATCTAAAATAAGTTCGGAGTACATACTGTTTGTTTGTTGAATTAGAACTTACGACTAGAGCGGATTTTGAAGTTAAAATGTAAGAAGTAGGAAATATGGTAATCAATTGTTCAAAACAGTGTCCAACTATGGAGCCGAGTTTCTGAATGCGTGTTGGTATTAGTGGTTCTTGCTTTCAGAAAACAATTTCTCAATGTATTGTACATTTGCAGATGTAATGGCCTTCCTGATGTTGCAAACTACTGGAAGCAAGTGATAGGTGAACGATTAGTAAAAACGCAGGCGTGTCAACTGAATTGTTTTGTTCACTTGATGAGTTGATGTTGGAGTCAGGTTCTGGCAAGAATATTGCACTTCTGGAGTCTGCAAATGCCCACATTCGGGTTTAGTGGAAGGACTGTTGTATAGTTCAGAAGCTAAAGGAAATTGGTTTTATTGTGTTTTTCATATACACAGTAGAGTGGGCACTAGGCACACAGTTTTGATTATGAATATTTTTTTTTTAGCCACTGTCTATCACTAAATTTTGAGTTCCCTCTTTCTTCTCAAAAGAGTAAGAGCATCTCCGATGCAATTCTCTATTTTGAGTCCCTAAAATATAATAAAATAATCATTACCATAGGGGCTCAAAATGTTGTTTTACTCCAATGATGTTATCTATATTGGTTACCTATAATTTAAAAAGTAATATTTATTCAATATTTTAGGTAATATAGGTAATGAGGGGAGGGTTGGAGTAGATATATATTCTATGGAATGTGTCATTATAGGGATTCACTTTTCTCTCCCCTAAATAAGGGTTTGGTTTTCTCTCCCCTAAAAATTTTAGGGATAGGGAGTCCATTGGAGCATGATTTTTAAATCTAAACCCTTAAAATATGTACAACTAGGACAAATTTAGGGGATAGAGAGTCTCATTGGAGTTGCTCTAACGATGGAGTTGCAAAATATTGTTCTTAAGTGACATGACATGATGCGTCAATTTAAAATATTTTAATTGGTGTTGTGCAGGAGACACATTTAATATTTCAATATAGTCTGAAAAATAACCAAAAATATCACTATAAATGTGAAATAAATCTATAACCTTTATTAATAAGTGAAACCCCCTTTTAAGTACCAAATTTGGTTCACACTTTTTTTGGTTCCACCATTTTTTTGGTTTCACCCCTAATTTGTTTTTTTTCAATTTTATTTTTCTAAAAAATATAATTATCTAATCTAAAATATCAATACCATCAATACTATTATATAATAGACGAAACATTAAAAGTTTGTGATATGGTCAGAAAAGTAATTATAGAAATATAATTGACTGGTCAAACAAAAGGCCGATATTTAAAGCCCAATACCCTAATTATTCATTAATTTCGTAATTAATGAATAGGGAAAATATACAGCTCATAAAAAGAGTCCAAATTATGGCAAATTGGTCAAAGAAGGATCCAGAATCCCAATTAAAGGCAATTAATGAGTCATAACCTTTATCAACAAGGAAACGAATTCTTTAGCAAGAAATACAATACTTATCCAATATCAAAAAGAAGACTTATCCGCTAAGTCTCCCAAACATACCATAAATACTAGGCTCCAGACGCCTATATAAGGTCCCTGATCCTACAATCAGAACTACGTCTTTGGCTTGATTCTCAATAACAATTTGAGATACGTAGGCATCTTGTGAGGACCAATTTAGTCCGGATACACGAGTGCAGCCATTAAAGCTCGAAGATCATTAATCCTAGCATTAAATTCACAAAGCACGTTTTTTAATCCATAACATTTGGCGCCGTCTGTGGGAATCGAACATCAACCATGGCAAACACACGAAGAACAGCTCGGGATACTCAGACTCCCGACGATCGCCCCCTCACCTCTGAGGCTGATCAGCCACCGCCGACTACCGGCACACAAGGGGCGAATATCCCCACCAGTACTCAAGGACCGGAAATCCCGATTTCGGTTGAAGGGACGAATCCCCTGCAGATGGTCATTCATGGATCTAATCCACAAGAGACCGTTCACCAGCAACCAATCACGACCTCCCCGCTGCTCATGAGTGCACCAAGGAGCCTTCAACTCCATACTACTGATCTCCCTCAATACGCGAATCAGACTTTGGGGATGCCAAGCTATGGCATGCCCCCTCGACCCATGGCGGGCGGTAGTGGAACTAATCCAATCTACCATGAGGCATATGTGCCTCCTTATATACAAGGTCTGGGACCCCAAAATCAACAAACTCGTCAGACCCCTCTCATTCAAGATTACTCTAGCCCATACACTGAGGATGAGGGTTATACAACTGGGGAGGATGTCGCCCCAAGGAGGAGACGTTCTTCACAGACAAATCGGGAGCCACCCCAAACTACTAGGGAGAAGCTTGCAGCCCATGAGGCAGAGACTGCAAGGCTCAAAAAACTCCTTGCTGAAGAAGAGGCCGCTCAAACTAGGGGCCGAACGACTGAAGGAATCCCGATAATCAACTTGGATCCACCAAGAAGGACCAAGAGGGCTGAAGCCCCAAGGGGTGATCCTAGTAATCTGTTGCCCCTAGGAGATCCTGATGATCCTACACCACCGTTTACTCAAGACATCATGAAAACGGCTATATCCAGAAAGTTTAAGATGCCTTCGATCAAAGCCTATGATGGAACGGGAGATCCCGCAAATCATGTAAGGACATTCTCCAATGCACTGCTGTTGCAGCCAGCCAACGATGCGGTCAAGTGTAGGGCGTTTCCCCAAACTCTTGCAGGTATGGCTCAACGTTGGTACAGCCGTCTACCTCCCAACTCTATTGGGTACTTTAAGGAGCTAAGCAAGGCTTTCATCAACCAGTTCATTAGTGGAAGGGTGCATGAGAAAAGTTCTGCGTCACTCATGGCAATACGTCAAGGAAAGAATGAAGCCCTAAGGGACTACATTAATCGATTCACTCGAGAGGCTTTGAAAGTCCCGGATTTAGACGACAAAGTGGCTATGATAGCCCTGCAACAAGGAACCACTGATGACCACTTCAGGAGGTCGTTGGCTAAACATCCACCAGAGAGCATGTTGAAGCTCCAAGATAGAGCCGGAAAGTACATCAAGGCTGAGGAAAGCATGAGAAAGTATGAACCCACCGCTGGCGACGGTGGAAACTCAAAGAAAAGAAAAGAAACTCAGGAGTACGACGTCAAGGAAAAGTTTCCCCGAACATCAAAGAATTCTGACTCTCCACCCAAGAGAAATAACCTTGGGCCAAAGTTCACGGAGTATGCAAGATTGAATACTCCCAGGAGTCAAATTCTGATGGAGATAGCCAAGGAAGAAGATATCAAATGGCCAAAGCCAATGAGGGCTGATTTGTCCAAACGGAACCAAAATCAGTTTTGTCGGTTCCACAAAGAAGTCGGTCATGACACCGACGATTGTAGGCAATTGAAAGATGAGATTGAGTTTCTGATACGAAGAGGAAAACTCAGCAAGTTCACTAAGGATGGAAGCCAAGGTAGCCAAAGGGGGAACTATGAAAGAAAGGATTATGATAGAAGGGACAACGATCAAGATCGGAATCCCAAGCCCCGAGGGCCAGTGATCAACATGATATTCGGAGGGCCAACTGCTGCTGGGTCCTCCCGAAACTCAAGAAAAGCTTATGCCCGAGAGGTACTGACCGTCGTTGGAGAAGCACCGAAGCGTGCACGAACAGAAGTGTCAATAGGTTTTGATGATTCAGACTTGGAAGGGGTGAAGTTCCCCCACGATGATCCTCTTGTCATAGTACCTGTGATAGGCAACTCGGAAACAAAGAGAGTCCTAGTCGACAATGGAGCCTCAGTAGATATCTTGTTCCACGATGCCTTTATCAAGATGGGTTACACTGATTCTCAGTTGACACCCTCTAATATGCCCATATATGGGTTCAATGGAGTGGAATCAAAGGTGGAAGGCACTATCCAACTCCCAATGACCATGGGACAAGGAACGAATACATCCACTCAGATGCTGAACTTCATAGTTATAAAGGCAACCTCAACCTACAATGCGATCCTTGGGAGGACGGGTCTTCATGCGTTTAAGGCTGTTGCCTCATCTTACCACCTGAAACTCAAATTCCCCACTCGAAATGGGATTGGTGAAGAACGGGGAGACCAAAAGATGGCTAGAAGCTGTTATGTAACCGCGTTGAGGCCTGATGGAGTTGGGGGGCAGGTTCTCCCCATTGAAGATATGGACACTAGTGACAATGAGGACCGAAGAGGGAAACCAGTTGAGGATTTAATCCCAATTCCCTTAGTCCCGGATGAACCAGAGAAGGTGACTTATGTTGGGGCACTACTGCCCGAACCATTGAAAGGCAAACTCGCATCTTTTCTTCAAGAGAACAATGACGTTTTTGCTTGGACAGCGGCTGACATGCCAGGGATTGATCCCCAACTAATATCTCACAAATTGAATGTGGATCCAGAAAGGAAGGCAGTGAAACAAAAGAAAAGAAGTTTTGCTCCAGAAAGGCTTGAAGCCATTAAGCAAGAAGTAAATAAGCTTTTAGAAGCTGGGTTTATTGAAGAAATCCAATTCCCAGAATGGTTAGCTAACCCTGTGATGGTCAAAAAAGCTAACGGGAAGTGGAGAATGTGCGTCGACTTCACCGATTTGAATGATGCATGTCCTAAGGATTGTTTTCCCTTACCTAGGATTGATGCCTTGATAGATGCCACTGCTGGGCATGAGATGCTAAGTTTCATGGATGGCTTCAGCGGATATAATCAAATCAAGATGCACAAAGATGACATCGCCAAAGTGTCGTTCATCACTGACTTTAGTGTCTTCTGTTTCTTAGTCATGGCTTTTGGGCTTAAGAATGCTGGAGCAACCTATCAAAGGTTGGTGAACAAAATCTTTGAGCACCTGATTGGAAAAACCATGGAGGTCTACGTAGATGACATGTTAGTCAAGAGCCTTGATAAGGCCAATCACATTGAGCACCTCCGAGAGGCTTTTGAAGTGCTAAGACACCACAAGATGATGTTGAATCCAGCTAAGTGTGCCTTTGGTGTAGGCTCGGGAAAGTTTTTAGGTCTGATGGTTTCCAAGAGAGGAATCGAGGCTAATCCCGACAAAATCAAAGCGATTCTAGACATGGAACCACCAAAGACTGTCAAGGATGTCCAGAAACTGACGGGAAGAGTGGCTGCTTTGGGAAGATTCATCTCCAAGTCTGGAGAGAAGTGTTTACCCTTCTTCAAAGCACTCAAAAAAGTGAAGAATTTTGAATGGACAACTGAAAGTCAAGAGGCCTTTGAGGCCCTGAAGAAATATATGGCTGAAGCATCACTGTTGGCAAAACCCAAGCCAGGAGAAATTCTCTATTTATACTTGGTGGTTTCCAACACAGCCCTTGGAGCTGTTTTGGTAAAGGAAGAAGTAAAGGTTCAGAAACCCATCTACTATGTGAGCAAGATTTTACATGGGGCAGAAATAAACTACTCAATGGTTGAGAAGTTTGCCTTAGCCTTGATAATGGCCTCAAGAAAGCTACGCCCCTACTTCCAGGCTCACAAGATAGAGGTCTTGACTGATCAACCTCTAAGAAACATCTTGCATAGCCCTCAAGTTAGTGGAAGATTGATCAAATGGGCCATTGAATTGGGCGAATTCGACATCAAGTATAAGCCTCGAACGGCCATAAAAGCTCAGGCACTTGCTGACTTCATGGTTGAATGCACCATTGACAACCAAGAAGTCGGGGGGCAGGAAGTAACTATGGAAGATAAGAAAGATGAGGAAATGACCTTCAAAGAATGTTGGGTGCTCTATTTTGATAGAGCATCAAAAACAAAATCAAGTGGAGCTGGTTTAGTGCTACAGAGTCCTGATGGATTCCTAATAGAGTATGCATTAAAACTTGACTTCCCGACGACAAACAATGAGGCTGAGTATGAAGCTCTGATAGCTGGCTTAGGGCTGGCTGGAGCCTTGAGAGTCAAAACTCTGAAAGTATGTGGAGACTCGAGGCTAGTGGTTTCCCAAGTAAATGGGGAGTTTGAGGCCAGAGATGAAGTCATGGCCAAGTACTTAAAACTTGTCAAGGCCATTATGACTCAGTTCGATGAATGCTATGTGGAGCACATTCCAAGGGAGGAAAATATGAAGGCTGATGCCTTGTCTAAGTTTGCCTCTTCTGAAATTGAAAACTATGCCGGGAGTGTATACTTCCAAGTCTTGAAGACCCCAAGCATCAATGGAAAGTTGGTAGCCCCCATTGGTATCACCAGTTGTTGGATTGATCCCATCAAAGCTCATCTGGAAACTGGGTGGCTGCCCAACGACACTTCAGAAGCACGAAAGCTATACGTCAGAGCACTAAGGTATGCCCTAATTGAGGGAATCCTATACAAGAAATCTTTTGTTATTCCGTACTTAAAGTGCTTGAGACCTCAAGAGGCAGAATTGGCCCTAAAGGAAGTGCATGAAGGGATTTGTGGGCAACACTTGGGGGGCAGAGCCCTGGCTCATAAAGTCACTCGTCTAGGTTTCTATTGGCCAAGCATACTTGCTGATGCTAAAAGCTACGTCAAGAAATGTGAACGGTGCCAGAAACATGCACCAGTGGTTAGGCAACCACCAGAGATGATGACATCCATTAACTCACCTATCCCCTTTGCTATGTGGGGAATGGATATACTCGGGCCATTTCCTATGGCAAGTGCTCAAAGAAAGTTCTTGATAGTAGCAATTGATTATTTCACCAAGTGGATTGAGGCTAAGCCATTAGCCAAGATAACCACCAAGCAAGTGATGCAATTCTTCTGGGAAAATTTGATATGCAGATATGGAATTCCACGAGTCCTGGTCACGGACAATGGAACCCAGTTTAACAACGATGAGTTCAAGAAGTATTGTGATGAAAACGATATCAAGTTGCGCTTCACTTCTGTCGCCCATCCTCAAGCAAATGGGCAAGCTGAGGTTGCAAATCGAATCATCCTTGATGGACTAAAGAAAAGAGTTGAACGCTCCAGAAACACTTGGGTAGACGAATTACTTCCTATACTTTGGGCATATCGTACTACTTGCAAAGTCACCACCGGGGCAACTCCGTTCCTATTGGCTTATGGAGCAGAGGCAGTGGTCCCAGTGGAAATTACTCACACCTCCCCAAGAGTTGAGGCTTATGAACCAGAAGAGAATGAAGAAGGCTTGAGGCTAGCTTTGGATCTAATTGATGAAGTTAGAGATGAAGCAAACGCCAAGATAGTTGAACATCAAAAGAAAGCCTCTTTCTACTACAACCTAAGGGTTAAAGAAAGGTTCTTTCGTCAAGGAGACTTGGTTCTCAGAAAGATTGAAGCATCCGGAGTTGGACAAAAAGGGAAGTTGGCCCCAAATTGGGAAGGACCATATCGCGTCAAGAACGTATTTGGTCGAGGCTCTTACAAGCTAGAAACCCTTGAAGGGCATGAGGTGCCAAGAACTTGGCATGCCTCCAACTTGAAAGTTTATTATGTTTAAGGTGTTTCTTAAGTGAATTCACTACTAGAAATAAGGTTTGATAAAACCAACCCAAGTTTTTAAAACTTGAGTATTATGTAAGGGTTGAGCCCATTCTTCAAAGTTATGAATTATATACTCCTATTCATCATGTTTTGAATGCATTACATACTGATAGATATGTACAAAATGCTAACTAAACATGCAAAAGGCAAGAAAACAACACAAGCCATGAATGGCCACAAAATATAAATAAAACTAAACTTACAAAAGTTTAAGTTAAGCCCAAAGGCTAGCCATAAAGAAACTACAAACTACAAAGCCATGAATGGCCATAAAGAAACTACAAACTACGGCTGCGCGTCACCATCCTTGACTCCCGCATCTGTCTCCTCCCCTGAACTAGAGCTGGAAGAATGCTCACCAGCATCCTCAGCACCATCAGCAGAAGCGTCACTGAGGGGTGATGAATGCTCTGGAACTAAAATCCTAGCATCTTCCTCCATATCATCAACTCCAGCCAAAATACGCTCCAAGGGAGTAGGAGGGTGAGGAGCAGGAAAGTCAGCAGCATCAAAGACTCCAGGATGCTTGGCCAAGATAGCCTGAACAACATCCTCCCATCCTGAAGTATGCTGGACTGGGAAAAGGATCTCGTCATGCTTTTCGATCAAGTCCTTGTACTCCTGAGAGTCAAGGTACTCATCAATGCAATCATCCTTGCCTTTCCTCAGCTCAACAATATCAGCCTGAGCGTCAGCAAGCTCCTTCTCCCTCCTGGCAAGAGTCTCCTTAAGAGACTTCACCTCCTCCTCAGACCTCTCCAGCTTGACCATGTTGGCCTCAGAGGAGGTACGCCAAGCCTTAGCTTGGAACAATACCCCCTGAAAGTTGGCATTGGTCTGCCAAAAGATAAAAGTTAGGAAAATATAAGCAGAAACTTCAAAGAAATAGCTAAGGTAAAGAAAATTACCGCAGCAATAGCTTGAGCCCCAAGATGCCCAGCACCCTCAAGGGTGGAATCTGCAACGAAATCCTTGTAATCACAAGGGGTAAGAGAGTGGTACGACCAGTCCACGGCATGTTTGGACACCCCAGTAATGGTGTCCTTCTTCCTGATACCCCAGTTGGGGCGCCACACTGAGGACTTGGCAGACACAGGAATGTCCACCTCATCCACAGAAGGGATCAAGAAGTTGGGAGCACTGGCTTTCCCCCTGGGATCATCCCCGATCCTAGCCCTTTTCATCCTGGACGTCTCTACATCCTTGGGCTCATTGGTCTTGTTGATAAAGGCCGCAGCTACAAGAAAAGCCGGAAAATGGTTAACAGAAAATCACAAAGAAATAAAAATAGGCATAAGGAAAAGGGATAAGCAAAAATACCCTTATCATGAACAGTAGAGAGCCCAACGGACTTGAGGACGAACTCGTCCAATAACTCCCAAGCCACGGTAGTCCCATTATCCTTAATGAGCTCTGAGTAGGCATGGAGCTCCTCCTCATTTAAGACAATGTTACCGGGACTACCATCAGAAACTCTCCCAAAAGATGTACGGAACAGGGTTCCCCAGTCCCCTCATTCCCATACGAGATACATGAACTCATTTTTCCATTTGGGGTTATTATCTGGGATTGATTTGGGGTGAAAAATGAAAGGGAAGCCTACCCTATGGCTTATATACACCCAACCCAAGTTGTTGGCTGAGCTATTCTTAAACTGAAAAATCTTTCTAAACAAAGGTACAGAAAGAGGAAAGTTTTTAAGAAGGCATAAAACCATGAAACAATTAATTATCCTCCAGGCATTTGGAGGTAATTGGCAAGGGTTGACTTGGACATCTGCCAAAAGTCTAGGAATAAACTCGTGAAAAGGGAACCTAAGGCCAGCAACTATGGCATCCCTATAAATACACAAAGCATTTGACCGCCAGTGACATGAACGGTCACCGGGGCCGGCAGGAACAAGCTTCAAAGGGGCCTTTACCCTATACATCTTATTATAATCTTTTATCATATCTACTTCATGAAATCTATTGCTACAGTCATACGAATCTAAAGCAGATACAGACGGGTATTCATCCCCACGTTCATTAATCATATCATGCAAAGACATGTATTTTGAACGAATAGGAATGGGGGTACCTCGTTTTGATGCAGAATTCATCTTCGAAAGACGTTGGGAAGCGCGATCAGCCATTTCAAACCCAGAATCTTCAAAGAAAATCTTCAAATCTTCAAAGAAAATTGCCCAGAAATCTTCAAGGAAACCCAGAATCTTCAAAGAAACCCAGAATCTTCAAAGAAAATCTTCAAATCTTCAAGTGAAAACCCAGAAAACGGTGAGAAAATCTCACCGGGAATCGCCTTACGACAGAACCCTAGCAGAGCAATCTAAAGAAAATTTCGGAGAAAATTTAGCAGAGTAACTTTGAGAAAGTGAAATGTGAAGAATGAATGGAAACAAATGAGAACTCACCCTTATATTGGGATGACAGCCGGTCAATGGGCCAGTTGAAGGAAGGGCAACCGGCATTAGTCGGTACGGCCCATAAAAGGCTAAAAGCCCAATTGATAAAGTTGAACAGTAAAAGTTTTGGGCCCCCTTAATCCCATAACTAAAATAAACAATATTCTGATCGAATGAGTTCGAATAAAGCCCAAAATGGCTCACATATTCGACCACAATCCAGGTCGAAAAGTTAAAGGCCCAATTGCAAAGTAAAGGCCTTAGGCCCAAATTAAGCCCAATATATGTGGGCCTTAAAAGTCTGAAACGAACCAAGTGTTCGACCACATCCCTGGTCGAAATCATTCGACCAGGTATCAAAATTGAAGTCATGTTCGACCACATCCCTGGTCGAAATCATTCGACCAGGTATCAAAATTGAAGTCATGTTCGACCACAATCCTGGTCGAAACCATTCGACCAGGAGACAAAATGGAAGTAAGCTTCGACCAGAATCCTGGTCGAAACCATTCGACCAGGAGGCAAAATGCAAGCAAATTTCGACCAGAATCCTGGTCGAAGGAGTTCGACCAGGAGCTAAAATCAAGGTCAAATTCGACCAGGATCCTGGTCGAAAATGACATGAAAAATTCAAAAATCAATTTATGTTCCAGGGAATTGATGAAAAATCCCGATTCCTGTTTTGGAGAATTATAAAATTGATTTAGAACTATACGTTCGTCAAACCAAGCCACGATATGGAAGAAAATTTCATAACTCCTGAATGAAATAACTTCTACGATAATCCAAGAGAGATTTTCCTAGAAGTTGGGGGGCAAATGATATGGTCAGAAAAGTAATTATAGAAATATAATTGACTGGTCAAACAAAAGGCCGATATTTAAAGCCCAGTACCCTAATTATTCATTAATTTCGTAATTAATGAATAGGGAAAATATACAGCTCATAAAAAGAGTCCAAATTATGGCAAATTGGTCAAAGAAGGATCCAGAATCCCAATTAAAGGCAATTAATGAGTCATAACCTTTATCAACAAGGAAACGAATTCTTCAGCAAGAAATACAATACTTATCCAATATCAAAAAGAAGACTTATCCGCTAAGTCTCCCAAACATACCATAAATACTAGGCTCTAGTCGCCTATATAAGGTCCCTGATCCTACAATCAGAACTACGTCTTTGGCTTGATTCTCAATAACAATTTGAGATACGTAGGCATCTTGTGAGGACCAATTTAGTCCGGATACACGAGTGCAGCCATTAAAGCTCGAAGCTCATTAATCCTAGCATTAAATTCACAAAGCACGTTTTTTAATCCATAACCGTTTGGTTGGTCGGTATGGTACGTTGTGATTTTACTTAATTGCCCTTAACTGTATTTCGTGTTTTTACTTAATTAACCTTACTTATTTATAGAAATATATTATTAAATAATAATATTACCTATTTATAACCAATTAACTTTTTCTCTAAAACACATTATTTTTTCTAACAAATTTCCCTACTTTTTCAAACATGGCAATTACCTTTTTTAATTAAAACATGTTAGTTTTTCTATTTTTTCTTACTAAAACCCCTCATTTTAAAAAAATATCACGGACAAACCTTTAGTTACTTATTTTTAAACCTATAATATTATAATTTTTTTTTAAAGTTTACCTATTTTAACCTGTCTACTTATTGTTCTTAACAAATGCAATCACTAAAAATATTAAAATATAAATAATCAAATACCTATTTATAACCAATTACTCTAAAACACATTATAGATTTTTTCTAATAATGTCCCTTATTTTCTAAATATATCACGGGAAATTGTCTTTTTCAATTTACATTTTCTATTTTTCTCACTAAAATTCATTTTTTTTTCAAAAATATCATAGAAAACCCTTTACTTATTTATTTTAAAACAAATTTAAATAATTTTGATTATTAAATTTTAAAACCTCATTTTCTAAAAATATCACGGGCAATTACCTTTTTAAACTAAATATATGTTACATTTTTTATTTTTTCTTACTAAAACCCCTCATTTTCCAAAAATATAACGGGCAAACCCTTACTTATTTATTTTAATATCTATTTTAATGTTTTTAATTAATTAAAAGTATTTAGCTATTTTAACATGCCTACTTATTTTTTTTAACAAATACAATTAATAAAATATTAAAAATATAATAATATAATAACAATTAACAATCCGTGCATCGCACGGGTTTTAAGCTAGTATTATATAATAGACGAAACATTAAAAGTTTGGTTGGTCGGTATGGTACGTTGTGATTTTACTTAATTGCCCTTAATTAACTGTACTTCGTGTTTTTACTTAATTAACATTACTTATTTATAAAAATATATTATTAAATAATAATATTAGCTATTTATAACCAATTATCTTTTTCACCTAAAATACATTATTTTTTCTATTTTTTCTAACAAATTCCCCTACTTTTTCAAATATATCACTGACAATTACTTTTTTAACTAAAACATGTTTGTTTTTCTATTTTTCTTTACTAATTAAACTCCTCCTTTTCCAAAAATATCACGGACAAACCTTTAGTTATTTATTTTTAAATCTATTTTAATATTGTAATTATTTTTTTAAAAGTTTACCTATTTTAACATGTCTACTTATTTTTCTTAACAAATGCAATTACTAAAAATATTAAAATATAAATAATCAAATATCTATTTATAACCAATTATCTTTTCAGCTAAAACACATTATATATTTTTTCTAACAAAGTCCATCCTTTTCTAAATATATCACGGGAAATTGTCTTTTACAATTTACTTTTTCTATTTTTCTCACTAAAATCCATTCTTTTTCCAAAAATATCACAGGAAACTCTTTACTTATTTATTTTAAAAAGTATTTAAATACTTTTAATTATTAAATTTTAAAACCTCATTTTCCAAAAATATCACGGGCATTTACCTTTTTAAACTAAATATATGTTACATTTTTTTATTTTTTCTTACTAAAGCCCCTCATTTTCCAAAAATATAACGAGTAAACCCATACTTATTTATTTTAAAATCTGTTTTAATGTTTTTAATTAATTAAAAGTGTTTAGCTATTTTAACATGTCTGCTTATTTTTTGCACAATTACAATTAATAAAGTATTAAAATAATAATAATAAAATAACAATTAACAATCCGTGCATCGTACGGGTTTTAAACTAGTATTATATTATAATCTAAACTCCTATTTCATGTAGTAGAATTATATTATACTCTCACTCTTTTTTGGTTCCACCTTTTTTTTGGTTTCACCCCTAATTTGTTTTTCTTTTCAATTTTATTTTTCTAAAAAATATAATTATCTAATCTAAAATAGAATATATTATACTCTAAACTCCTATTTCATGTAGTAGAATTATTATACTCTAAATTCACGTAGTACAATTTTATATTATTTTTAAATTATTTTTGTTTTGTTCAATGATCTACTTCCATGGATCTTCTAACAATTTTATTATTATTTTGGACTTTTCGTCTTTGCAAATAGAAGCTAAATAAATCATTAATATTAACAAATCTGTGTAATAAAAGGTTAGTTTTATGTTTTGTCAAAACTGATATACATATGTCAATATTATCTGTGGCTAAAATCCTATCTCAACTAAAAATTCTATCTCATATAGAAATCCAATCCAAGCTCGCATAAAATTCTATGTTATTATATAAAATATTAATCCAAACGAAATTTGTTTTTAATAGTACAATTTGTACCAAATTTAATTTGTACTTTTTTTGGTTTCATCCTAAAATTTTATCTCATGTAGAATCCTATATCACATTGAATTCTATTTTGTTTTTTTAAATATAAAATCTTATTTCACGTAAAAATTCAATGTCACATAGAATTCTATGTTGTTAAAAAAATATATAAATCTAAAATATATTAGAGTAAAGTGCACTTTGTGTACTCGTACTTTAGTCAAGACACCATTTGCAATACTATAGTTTAAAATCGAGCAGTTTCAATATTAATTTTTGTATTTCACTGCACTTTGTTGCATTCCGTTAATTGAGGTTAACTCCGTTATTCATTTAGGGAGTAAAGTGCACTTTGTGTACTCGCACTTTAGTCTATAGTGCATTTTGTGTACTCGCACTTTACTCTAAATTTTGAACTAAAGTATTGCAAGTGATGTGTTGAGCAAAGTGCGGGTACACAAAATGCACTTTAGAGTAAAGTGCGAGTACACAAAGTGCACTTTACTCCCTAAATTAATAACGGAGATAACCTCAGTTAACGGAATGCAACAAAGTGCATTGAAATACAAACATTGATATTGCAACTGCTCGATTTTGAACTATAGTATTGCAAGTGGTGTCTTGACTATAGTGCGAGTACACAAAATGCACTTTACTCAATATATTATAATATTATTATTGTACTAAAATATATTATATTATTATACCCATCAGCGTCATAATTAGATCATCTACCAGACCCGATTATAATCACTTAGTTGTTGAATCAGGATAATAATTTCAATCTATTTTATACCCCTGAATTTGTAATCTAATTAACCTTTGTACGAGCATCTACCCTCAAAACTTTAGGTATCATTCTTCTCCTAAATCTCTTGATTATATTTTTGAGTATAATTCTTAATTTCATGTTTGATTAAGTTGGAAATATGTGCAAATTCTTTTAAACTCCAACAATAATTTGTTCGTACAACATTGGGTTTATTTACTTGATTACGATAAAACCTCTATAAATTTAAAACATTGGTCTCAGAAAAATTATCATTTTAACGAGATTATTAATTTATCAATTAATGAATATTTTATTATTTTATCGATAAACTAATATTTATTAATTTATACAATATTTTATATCAAATAATTTATTAGTTAATATATTGTACAAGCAATCAAAATAATTCAAATATGTATTGATAGATATGTTTGATACATGTATCAAAATTAATAAATTTATGTACCAAAAAATAGTTAATTATACGTTCCATTCATTTTTATACCGTTTTCATTTTGGGATGTCTCTCTCATTTCTATACATTCCAAAAATATTAACTTTTAATAATATAAAACACTATTACACTCACTACTTTCTGCACTATCTCTATTATATAATAATATAAAATACTATTACACCCACTATTTTTCTCCACTATCTCAAATATATTATTAAATATTGATAGGTCCCACCACTTTACCCACTTTTCATCTAATTTTACTCATTTTATATATTTTTTCTTGGTATCCGTGCCCACCCCCAATGTATATAAATCAGTGAGACAGAGGGAGTATTAATGTAGGTAAATTCCAACACATATACACCAAATATGCTTTATTTCTTTTGCTCTCTCACAAAATTAGAGATGACATTGTACTTTATTTTTATGAAAAGAGGAATAGTTAATTGTTAAAATATAATTTAGCAAAGTTAACTAAAGAGTATCCAAGAATTATGTTCAATGTATAAAAAATTATTATATTTTAATGAATTGTAATTTTATATTTGTTAGTGGGCCTTAAGAACTTTTATAAAGTTTATTATATTTTGCATTTAGCAATAATATGAATTTATCATATTGACCCAAGTCCGGAACAAAAATATTATTAATTTATCAATATTTATTTATTGAGGTTTTACGGTATATCTTAACGGAGTGGTAATTCATGTTTACCTTCTCATCAATACACGCGTAATTTGTATTATGAGAAGTGGGTAAATAGTATTATATTTTAAAAATGTTGGAGTCCCCAAAATTGTTCCGAAACCGTTCTCGAATGATGAATCAAAATATTATTGGCACTTCTCATAAATGAGTAGGCCCATCGTGCATACACATGAATCCCACAAATAAAAATACGTTATGTCATTCGGAAACATATTTAAAATTCAATTCGGGGTACGTAGTATTGCCCATTATATTATTATAAGTAAAATAAATAATTATTTATATTCGTGATCATTGAAAATTTATAGTGTAATTCAAATTCTTTTATTATGACCTTAATACCTTATATATATTGCATAATTAATTTAAATTTTCAAATAAATTAACTAGGTTCGTGCTTCACACGTGTTATCATCTAGTATTATAAACCGTCCAAATCAACAACTCATGATCGCAGAAATAATAACCACAAAACTAAAATTATGATTAATGTTGAAAAAAGTTTGCTATATAATTAAAATTAAATGTTGTTGATATTTTTGTCCCAAGTTAATTTTAACGAGAATAGTTTTGTTTGTGTTTACATTTTTGGGTTATTATTATTCCTCCTGCTTAGTTGGGCCGTTGCCCTAAACTGATACAAATACACACACAAAAATATACAGAGCAAGAGAAATGGAGACGGAGGAGGCAAGTGAAGTAGAAGCTGAGAAATTCAAGTCCAACAAAACAAACAGAACTGAATCATGGGTCCAAAAACACACTTCAATTTACAAACAAGCTACAAGACACCCTTTTATTCTCAGCATTAGAGATGGCACAATTGATTCATCTTCCTTCAACAAATGGCTGGTACCTTCTCTTTTCTTCATCTTTGCCCTATTTGAAAATACCCCTTTTCGATCTTGTACATAAATTTACTGTTTTAGCATGGTTTTAATACCCCTTTTCAATCTTGTACATAAATTTACTGTTTTAGCATGGTTTTAATACCCCTTTTCCAATCTTGTACATAAATTTACTGTTTTAGCATGGTTTTTACTGTTTCTCCATTGAAAGATTGTATCTTTATAGTTGGTACCACTCCAGAACTTTATTTTCGAGAAAATATCAGTGAAAGATTGTTATATTATAAGTTGTATCCTTATTTTTCGTAAAGATACTCGTGAACTGGCGGATAACAAGCACACATTTTTATTAATAATGTGTCTCATTGTGAGGATAGGGGAGCAGAGTAATAAATTTGCTGTGTTTTCGGGTTTTAATTATGTATTTTTGTGATAAGTTTGATTGTTAAGTCAATTAGGATCTAGTTTAACTATTGTGGTTTGTTCGAGAATCAAGACTAGTTTATATTTAGCTCAAAGACACAATATGATTAACTGATGTGTGTTATTTGAAATGTAACAAGAGTAGGACGAGTGGATTGAGTTATTATGGTTGATTTGTTGAGTTCATTAGTTGTTGCTGCATATATGATGTAGGGACAGGATTACATATATGTCAGAGCCTTTGTCCCTTTCGTTGCAAGTCTCTTGGTGAAAGCTTGTGAGGAATCGGATGATAGTTCCGATATGGACATTATTTTAGGTGGTATGGCCTCTTTAAATGATGAGATTCCATGGTTCAAGGAAGAAGCTTCTAGATGGGAGGTTTCACTGACCACTGTTGTTCCACAGAGGGCAAATGTCACGTACTGCAGGTAACCAGATCTGTTGGATTTTATGAGCATTTTGGGGCAAAGACATACAATATTTTTGTTCTCTGAAGTCTAAATCATTGATGTTTGCTACATAATATGTGAACTGCTCGCTAATAACACTGGTATTTGCACCCTATTTAGTGTTCCGGTTTAGCTTTTCCATTTCAACTTGGTATCTTTCTCTTTGTCATTCAAAACAAATTAAGAAGTCTTATAGTGTTTCTAGATGTCAATTTTCTGGCTTGTGCTTCAGCCTTCAGCTGTCAGTGTGCAATTCTTTGAGATGTCTGTGTTTATGAACCTCTCTGTAAAAAGGTTTAATGAAACAAACAACCTTTAATTTAGCAAAAAAAGAAACAAACAACCTTTATTGAATAGTTGACGGAAATTTGCTGTGCACTTCAAACTTCATCGTATCCATGTTTCAAATACGAATAGTCAGTTTACAGCCGACTGCTCACTAAGCTACTCCTATTTTATGATATGCGCATGGAACAATTAAAATATACAAAAATCATATATAGGAGCCTGTTCAATTTTGAATAAAAGTATGCAAACGAGTCCCTAGTATTAGTATATCATTTATGCACAAACAGTATAATCATATTTTGTATCTAGTAGCACAGCATGCAGGCTTTGAGGCCATGGTATGCGAAGAATTCTAACCAAGCAAAATTTCGCTTTTCACCTGTATGTTTCTGTTATTCTGACATCTCTCCACATTGTCATAATATCTAGTTTTAATCTTTGCCTACATAATATATTATCATGTTATAATCTACAGTATCATCTCTTTTGCTGCAGCTTACTAAAGAGACTAATGAGCTCAGAAATTGAATATACAGTAGCAATTACTGCTTTTTGGGCTATTGAAACTGTTTATCAAGAGAGCTTTGCTCACTGTCTAGAAGACGGATCTAAAATTCCAGAAGAACTTAAGCAGACATGCCAAAGATGGGGTAATAGTGGCTTTGGTCAGTACTGCCATTCCCTTCAGAATATAGCTGACCGTTGTTTGGAGAAGGCATCGATTGATATCATTGCAAAAGCTGAGCGAGTTTTTCTAACAGTCCTTGAACATGAAGTTGAATTTTGGAACATGAGCAAAGGGTAGATCTAAGTGCTGACATATGTATGTAGTTACTGTTAGTTACGGTATATGCATAGAGAGGTGCCAGTGTTAATGCCTATGTTTCTTTACAATGGATAGCTTCTGCATTCCGAGCTTTGTTTTATGGGACCCTTGTTATATGTTTTTGTCTATATATTATCCATAAGGTTCACGTATGAGTACTCGTTTTTCAGTGAGTAATTGATCAGATGTTATTAACTTGAATAATGTGAACACATAAGTATATTCTGAGCTGTGTCTTGAGCAATCTTTGCCAGGATTCAAACCGTTGTCTTGGAATATCTTTTTACTAAATGAGACATGCCCTTTCTCACGATGTAGAGAAGGTTTGCGTTTGTACTGCCAAGTTACGGAACTTGATGCAGGTGCAAGACCATATAATTTCTGGAGTTCATGATATTTGAGTTGTTAATCAGCTGAAACATGTGTAGTTTTAGTCTATATACATAGTATCACAAAAGTGTTCACCACCTGTGGCTGTAGTTTAGTGGTAAGAATTCCACGTTGTGGCCGTGGAGACCTGGGCTCGAATCCCAGCAGCCACAATTCCTTTTTAAAAAAAATAAGCAGTCACCGAAATTTGATTCAAGTTAGTGAAGAACCGGATATGCATTATGCTTATGTTATGCATGGCCAAAGTTAGGGGTGAGCAAAACCGGATATCCCGGATCGGGTTTAACCGGATATCCGGAATTCGGATATCCGTTTAAACCGGATCAGAAATCGGATAATCCGGATCCGAATTAATTAATTAAAATATATTTGAAGTTGTAAAAAATAATAAATTTTATTATATTTTGATCGATTATCGTTAACTTTACAAATTTTAAATTGATTAATAGCATTTTAGACATCAAAATCTCATATATTAACATTTATAAATTTATTTTTTTCCTAATTTTAATTTAACCCATCAAATTATCATTCATTTGTTTAATATATACTTCTACGTACTTTTTTAGAGATATTAATAGCACGTTCACTCTCGAGTTTATTTTATTAAATAAAATAATAATATTAAACGAGAACACTTTTTCATTAACTTCGTTCTAAAATTTTATTAACTAAGATTACGAGGTTTTTCACGTACAAATATATAGTATAGTGTTTATAAATGCGCACTCAAATATACAATTTGATGTGTATTATTTCGATTTGACACCTAGAATGTTTATAAACTCGATCAATGCACACAAACTTAGTAATTTATTAGTAATAATTTATTACTTAATCTAATATATCATATGTTAATTATTTGTCTTTAATATTATTTATTATACATATATAAATATATTATTTTTTTAATATATATTGAAAACCTGATCGGATTCGGATATCCGGTTTTATCTAAAGTTGTGATCCGGATCCGAATCCGAATTTATAAAAAAAATTCGGATCGGATATCTAAATTTCCAGATTTTTAAAATCGGATACCGGATCGGAAATTAGGATAATCCGGTTTTCGGATTTTTATGCTCACCCCTAGCCAAAGTCATCAGAAAAACATGGAAGCTTACATGGTATAGGGGCTAGAAGTCTAATGAAACATGGAAATACAAGAAATTTCCTTTTTCAACACAAATACCAAAAACATAGAAAACACTAGTATTATATGTCACTCTTCAGTGAAGTGAAACTAGTGCTACTGCCAGCATAAACAACTCCAGATCCTTCCAAAGAACCCCTTATTGAGAACTTAGGCCTTTTGTCTGCAAAAAACAGTCCAAAGTGTTTCTCATACTCAGGCGATTTGTTATTTTCGTCGAATGTTGCAGACCAATAAGCCTCTAGTTTCTGAGGCCTCTTAGGTGTACCAGTTAGGATATGTTGAATCAATCTAGAGCAATAATTTTGTGCATTTTCAAACGTTGTCGATACCCCACCAGCAGATGGCCATCCTGTCTCCGGCACAACTACTTTCAATGAACCACCTCCAGCTCTCTCAAGGGCAGCGTATAAAGCATCCATCATAGCATCAAAAAGATTCTGATATCCCAGACCATTGTCCCAAACCACTACTCCTGGAGAAGTAAAGATATGTCTCTTGGATTGCCAATATGGCTAAAATAAGGGTATACATTTGCGAGTAATGGCGCATTGTTTGCTACCAGAAAATTGATGATTGGATCAAAATACCATCTAATATCATCACGGAAACTACCAGCTGATGGTGGAAAGGAGTTCCCAATCAGTGTCATGTCAATTGCAGTCGAAACTCGGATGGTGTCATGGAGGTTATAAGTATATACAGCATTTTGGATGTTTTGCATTGCAGGGAGAACATACTGTGCCATCCAAGATGTAGCATCATTGAGAGGTCTAATTTCATTTCCTACGGCTATGTATCGAAACTTAACTTGAGGGTAAAAGTTTCTCACATTTCTTTGTACCCAATCAAATGCAAATCCTGGATTGGTGGCTAAATTTTGAAGGTCCGAGTTGGGGACCCCAATCATGGTGATGATATTTGCATCTCTTAAAGCTTCTAAAGCGGCATGGTCCGGATCATAGAGTCTTGTGGCAACAATGTTGTTGGATTTGTACAGATTTATAACTTCTGTTGCAGGTGGTAGGTTGTTTCCCATCATTCCATAGCATGCACCTATAGGTTGTGCTCCTGCAGTGATCATAATTTCGTTAGGAACTTGAAATTAATATTATAAATCCTCTAGGACTTTTTGCACTTCTAAATTAGTAATAGCAAATGAGATACGATGCATGTATCCTAGCAGATTTAAAAATGCAAGGTCTGCCCTGAAATCTACGGAACCTTAGTCAAAATCAGTTCATATTTTATATATATTTTTTTTTTGCCAACATATTTTATATATTTTTATATATAAAAAAATGCTAAAATTTTGGGACCCTAAGTGTCCGCTTTCATTCAGGCCACAAACTTTAGTAATGAGGGAAGAAAATTTTATGTACCTGTTATTTCAAAAATTGCAAAGAGGAAACTTGCATGGAAGGAAGTCATTGTAAAGAGCACAAGAAATTTATACAACTACAATTTGCATGCTAGTATATATAAAGGTCACAGAAATTATTTATATAATTGCAAATTGTATGGAAACCCCACATGTTATAATGAATTATAATCAACTTGTAGATACTTACATTTTATCTAAATCTTAACCATCTCTTGATTCTCTTCTAGTTATAATTAGTAAGCGTGGTGATGTTTATATGTTTTAATATTAGGGTGGGTTTTGGAGAAAGGGCGTGTTTTAATTTGAGGACACTTTCCTGGATCTTATATTGTATTCTAACTTGTACTGCAATTTATTATCTTTTTTATGTATTACAAGAGAGAGTGACCATTTTGATCACCTCTCAGTGTCACCATTCTAAAACTCAAGTGCATGCCAAACTTTGACATACATTCTTTTCAACAAAGAGCTGTGATGCTAAAATCTTTTTGTAGGCGAATACTTGCTTCTCGGGTACGATGCCTGAACCCTCTCCCGGAAAGGAGTCAAAGCAATACACTAGACTAATAGCTACTTAATCGGTTGAGGGCGAAAACACTAGCACACTAAAAATTACACTCAATACTTAATCCACGCTTAAGTTGAGTAGTTCGAAGACCTAAGCTATAACATGTGCAGGTCATTTTGTTCTTTGCCAGATCATTATGATGGGGGATTATAGTTTGTTATACTAAACACTGAGAATGGAATTCATTGACATTGCACAAAGGATTCCTATATCTCCATTTGGGAAAAAAAAACTTGAAGAATCCATTGTATAACTTGATACCTTTAAGACAACTAGAGAACGGTTCAACACACTTTCCTAGCCAATTATTCATGCTTTCTGTAATTGAGCACTCAGACAGAAGCTTCCAAGCCTTCCGAGATTGAGAATAGAGATTTATGAATAAACTTATCTTCGCAAGCTGCAGCTGGTTGTCTCCAAAAGGGAAAAATTCATTGGCACCAAGAAAATTATAACAAGCATGTTAGCATAAAGTTTGCCAGTGAGTTTTGAGTTGCTTGAAGGCATTCAATATGTCACACAGTTAAAGTGCAGTTACAAACTTTAATTTGGAACAAAAACATTCCTCAATTTTTATCAGCTTATGATGCCAAGAGTTTGCTTCTTCAATGTCCATTTGTACAGTTTTAGACTTTTAGTCTCTCCAACGGTGGCCACAATTCGGGTTGCAGCACACGAAGAACAGGGTCATACCTTCTTCTCCCATGGCAGTTGCCTGCACAATATATGACAAATGAATATGTAGACAAGGGATGCTAATCAAATTCATCAGTTCTCGTGAATTCGGAAAGTACAAAAAAAATAATAAATCATGTCCATTTTAAACCTCCAGTCAAAAAAACTACTCAGGCTATACATTTGCAAGGTGAGAGTTTGAGAAGGACATGTACAGATTCAAATTACAAAGGCAGAGCATAATATTCAAAATGAAACATGTGAAATTCTCAGAGTCTTCATTTAAATATACAATCAATCATTTCGGTAAGAGAGATACTCAGAGCAGTCTTTTCAGCAGTTTTCATCTTGTGAATAAAAACAAACTTTCTAAGATATAAACAAAATAGTATGATGTGAACAAAATAGTATGATTTGTACTTGAAGTTGATCTTTAACAAATGAGTTTAGCTTTGAAAGCAAGCTTATATACTTTCTTCTCCCAGTAAAACAAGAGAGAAAAAAGACCCAACACAAACAAAAATAGGAACCAGAGTGTGGGACATCAAACATGACAGATATTAGACTAATGAAAATTTAAGATGAAAACCTGGAAGAAGACAGCTTCGCCATGGTTGCACACAGCACAACGGACTGATTTCGTCCGCGGCAGAGTTGGATCTGCAGCCACATCCTGCAAACCTTGGGCGCGCTCGCCAACAGAGTGATGTATTTCTTTCCTGTACACACAATTGTTGCCTGCAGGCTCCTGTACAATTTTATATAAAGTAAGGAACACTGGCAAATGGCAATTAGGATGAGCTCACAAATCCTAAATAAAAAATGGAACAACAAACTGAAGGCCATTAATTAAGTCAATTCATTTATTAGAAACTATGACAAAAGAGCGACTAACCAACATTTGCTTCAACACCCCATTTTATGACCTATAGCGTGAAATTACTAAAGTAAACATCACCATTCACCACCATCAAGACAGATGAAACTGCATTATTAATCTCCAATTCTCCATATAAGAATCACACATGAAATTTGTAATAAATGTGTTAAGAAATTATATGATCCAATTACGCACATCTCCTAATACCTTATGCTTTGAGGAGAGTTGATACATTATAAGTTACTAGAGCTTATGTAGGAGGTCTCGAGTCTCAACCCTCCTACCACCAATATTCTCACAAAAACACAAATCAATTTGGACACAAATGTCGAATGTTACTCCATAAAAAGATGGGTTCCAAGCGATCCTCTCTTTGAACCTGGGTTTTCGAGTGGAAGAAAGTTCCATAGATATACAACAGAAACAGCCTGTCTCCATTACACCATACCTTGAGGTATTCGATGAGTTTGTAACTTATTTACTTAAAATTAACTTAGTTGCTTAACACCATATAATCGTTGCTTGATTATTGCTTTTAAAATATTGTCCTGCATCAGTTACTCAACAAAATGGTTGAGACCTGAAAATTCATGTTGAACTATCTCATGCAAGGAAAACACAGGTCCTGACTTAAATGTAAAACTACATAGTCAGGTAAAGAGTCAACTTTGTTAGTTAAGGATATATACTGATAATTTTACATTGAGCATTCACTTAAATTCCGCCCTTGTTACACATTTGTAAATAGTTAGGAGTTATAGTTTGTATAAAGAGATTTGCAGTGTATTAGTAATTAGTTAGAAGATGATAGTTTCTTCTCAGTTTCTTAGGTTTTCACATTATCTTGAGTTCAGAATTAATACTTTCAGAATTATAACAATTCAAATTCACTAAAGGCCTAAATCTTATCTTTTGAATACTCAACTAAATCAGTAAAAGTTCGAGTAATCTAACACCAATGACCAATTGTAATAAGGAGAAACACTACCAGGGACGGAAGCATCAAAGGGCTTCCTTGGGCTTAAGCCCAGGATGAAATTTTTTTAAAAAAATTACTACTAGTTATAGATGCTGTGACTTTACTTGGTCCAACTTTTATTTGACATATCCAGCCCATAATAACTAAGTGACCATTATGTATTTGCTATAGTCTTTCATGCCATGCTGCTGATAATTTCTGTAAAAATAACAACAATCTTTAAATTTCTAAAGAGTAGTCCTAGTATGGAGGATGCATTTCAAGGCAATATTATGGTTATCTATGTAGGGAGAGACAATTTGTTAAGAAAATTAACAATGGATAATATTATGGTATATATGTAGGGATCAGAAGGTGAAAATTTGTAATAAGTTGTCAAGCCCACCCCATTTTATATTCCTAGTTCCGTCCCTGAACACTACACAAGTTTATATAACTAAGGCATCCTAGAACCACCCAAACTAGAAATGATCAACAGATTAACTGTCCAAGCTAGAAAAAGGCAAGTCAATTATACACATTTTTCAAAAAAAACAAGTGAGAAATTGACAAATAGCCAGTTCACTAAATAACTCCCGACAACTTATATTAGGGTAATTTTTTTTATTTTTTTGAGGGATTATATTAGGGTAATTTTTTTTAATTTTTTTGAGGGATTATATTAGGGTAATTCATGTCATATAAAAGGGCTTAAACAATAGACATAAACCCCTCCACCAAAAACAAATAAAACACATACACAAACCAAAAGTTGAAGCTGAAACACACACTTGCATACACTAAACAATTTAAAGAATGCCTGTCGAGGTTATTTTCGAAAACCCCAAAATTCAAATAAATGGAAATGAAATACATGGTTAGATATAAAATCAAGGGAGCATCAAAATTGAAATATATCTAAAACCCTAATGCAAAACACAGTGAATACTAAGAGGGAGAGAAGTAAAGTGGGACCTCGTGATCACAATTACAACAAGCATAGAGAAGTCTGTTTTGCTCTTTGTCTTCCTTTGGATACATTGTGTTTTTGCTGTTTCAATTATTACAAGAAAAGACAAGATTAATAATGTCAAGAAAATGAAGATAGATATACAAAAACATAAGTACATATGTAACTCAACTGACCATTCACGGCAGAACTTCAAGGTCCTCATTTTGCTTGCTCTACCCCCACTTCTTCTCTGTTTCGAGTATCAAGTCTTCTGGGAAGAACAAAGAGTAATTAATACTCAAATATCTTAATTAGAGTACTAGGTTAATCAAATTCACTCTGCTTGCCAAAAAATGTGGTCAAATTAATGAAATTTTGACCGAATTTTAAAAATTATTATTTTATAATTTTATGAAACTGAAAAATGTACTTTACAAAACTATTTCTATTTTTAAATAAAATAATTTTTAAAATTTTTCCGGTCAAATTTTTAAAACGGAGAAAGTGCTATTTAACATGCTCCCTCTATTTTTTTAATATTTTGAGATTTTACTTCTCAACCTTTGATTGTATAATTAAAACATTATTTTACAATATTTCATTTCTGTTAATAAAATATGTAACTTAAATCTGTTATATTTATTATCTCTTCTATCTATATATAATAGGAGAACACATGGTAATTTGAGCAAGAAAATCCCCTGTGAAATTACTGATATACCCTTTCATGTTACAAAATTACATGCATATGCCACTCACTTATTTAATTTGAAAAAAAGAAGTTAATTTTGTTTAAGCAAAGATTTGAACCACTAACCTCCTCTAAACAATTCATCCCTCCAACCATTGTGCTACATTATCATTTGGTTTCTATTTTAAAATCCTTTAAGATAAATCCGACCTCTTATTTGTCCTATACTTTAAAGTAAAAATAATAGTGATTCACATTATTTTTAAAATTTTGTATATTAGTTTTCTAATATGGTACGTAAAACCAATTTTGAAAACAAGTTGTCACTCTCTTATTTAATGAAAAAAAATGAGTTAATTTACTTCTTGTGGTAAACTAAACCGCTAATCTCATTTAAATAATTCATCCTTCTAATCATTGTGTTACATAATTTTCTAATTTTGAATTAAAAATTCTTTTACATAAATCCAACATGTATCATGTTTTTACTATTACTTTTACATTTGAGTAAAATGATGTTATGTTTAAACTTTTCTATTTTTAAAAGAAATATGGTACGTGATTATGTATTCTACCAATTTCAAAAATATTGATAATAATATCACGTAATGTAAATTTGTCTTACCATATTTTTAGTTAATATTAATATGAATTTATATAGTAATTTTATCAAAAAAAAAATAAAATGATTAGTCAGAATCGAATTAATCAATAAATGTAACTATGTTTGGAAAAGTTATTTGGTCATGAGGTAAAATAATTGAAATACGAGATTCTTAAAAATATTAGATAGTAACAAAAAAGGTCGTTAAATGAATCTTATATAAATCAAAAAAATGATCATATCTAATATATGATAGGACAAAATATAAAAATTAATCTATATGTACATTGATTATAATGTCGGATAATATGCACTTAGAAATTTCGGTTGGAAATTAAAGATAATAAACTTTGAAAATATTGGATTAAAATAGTCAAGTTAACAATAATCAATACATTTTAGAAAATAGGATAACACATGACAGACACGTACACAAAATATTATGGTCGATCAACCACATTATACCGCTTCTCAACATTTTGTTGATAAATAGTCTGTTTCTTGAGGTGTAAAAATTATAACTGATATAAGATCAAAATATGTCATCCTTGTACAACTCATTTATATTGTAACTGTGTTTTCAGATATACATTGGAAGAGAAAGAAATTAAAATATTAAATAACTTTATTCCAAAATTTAATTTGTGTCGATGTAAAACTCTAAGAAGAACAAAAAAGAAAAATACTCTTATTTTTAAACTTTATGTTCTCTTGCCCATAGTTCGGAGTTATTATAAAATTAAATTACTAGATGTTTTCTACTTATGACGTAAATTCGAACATATTAAAAGAATTGGTCTATTTGTGTTAGTTTGTACAATAAGCTATAAAATATCTTATTTTTAATGCTTATATGAACACGTAAGCCAAATTATATGTAAATTAAAACAGGGACATTATAACTAAACATGTATAAACGAAAAATATATAATTACACTCAAATATATCTTTTAAGTCGCAAAAGTAAACGAATTATGTCAATTGCTATTGTTCTCTATAGAAAAGATGGGTATTAAACTAATATCAAGCACCGTGATGTGGAAAGTTCACAACATCGGAGGAATAGTACAATTAGTATTGATGAATTTTATACAGTTAGGACACACTACTGCACTGTTGAGGGACATGCTTTATTGCTTGGGGCAGACTATTTCTACATATGTGGTTGACGCTGGGTGTTTTATAAAGCGCACTAGGTTACTCTAGGTTGAAAAATATCGGTCTTTAATTATGTCAGGTCTTTATAACAATATTATTGATAGCCTCAAGCTTTATTATGTAATTGTTAGATGTTGGTCGACGTGTGATCTTGCACTTGAGTTTCATTAGGAGATAAAAATACATGCAACAAAATTTTCAGGAAATTATTTCATTCAAACCGTTTAAAATTAAAAATAATATGTATTTTTGTACAATGCTATAGAATGACCCGTGCCTCGCACGGGCTATTATGCTAGTTATTATATATATAATAGAGCAACTAGGGTGTTGCTTGAGACAATTTAATCGATGTAAAATTACTAAATTACCCCTCATATATTAGGATGACAAAAAATTGTTTCTAATGGGAATTGAACCCTTGACCTCTAAATTATAAGTGACATTCCTTACTACACATCTATTTTGATTTTATAATGAAACTCTTTTATAATATGCGCAAATACACAATATGTTATATTCTATTTTGGTCTCTTCTTGTAATCTACTTGGTAAGGTAGATAATTTATTTTCACAAGTGTCTCAAAATTATATTTTAGGGAAAAACTCACGCAAAAATAGATATATAAAATGTTATAAAATTGGATTTGATCCATTAAAAAATAATTATATTAATATTTGTATATTGCATGTTTATTTGCATTAAGTACATAATGGCTCATATTATATATAATGTTATATTACAAATTATATATACTATCAGATTATATATATATATATATAAGATTACTAAATTACCCTTTCAATATTATATTGATGATATTAGATTACTAAATTACCCATCCAATTGTATATTGATGATAAAAAAATTTGTTTTTAATAGGAATTGAACCATGACCTAGGTAATAGTGTGACAAATGTTGACATCTTTAGCAAGTATCAACTATTATATTCTGTTTTAATATTTATTGACAATTTAATCGTCATGAAATTACTAAATTACCCCTCATATATTAGGATGACAAAAAAAATTGTTTCTAATGAGAATTAAACCCTTGACCTCTAAATTAGAATAAATTAGAAGTGACATTCATTACCACTATGCTAGACATCTATTTTGATTGTATTATGAAACTCTTTTATAATATGCGTAAATACTCAATATGTTATATTCTATTTTGGTCTCTTCGTGTAATCTACTTGGTAAGGTAGATAATTTATTTTTACAAGTGCCTTAAAATCATATATCTGACCATGTTAGAGAAAAACTCGCGCAAAATAGATATACAAAATGTTATAAAACTGTAATTGATCCATAAAATATGAAACTCTTTATTAATATCCACAAGTACTCAATATGTTATACTCTATTTTGATCTCTTCTTGTAATCTACTTGGAAATGTAGATACTTTATTTTAACAAGTGTCTCAAAATTATATTTCAGGGAAAAACTCACGCAAAAATAGATATACCAAATGTTATAAAATTGGATTTGATCCATTAAAAAAGAATAATATTAATATTTGTATAATGCATGTTTATTTGCATTAAGTACATAATGGCTCATATTATATATACTGTTAGATTACAAATTATATATACTATCAAATTATATATATATATTAGATTACTAAATTACCCTTTCAATATAATATTGATGATATTAGATTACTAAATTACTCCTCCGAATTGTATATTGATGATAAAAAAAATTTGTTTTTAATAGGAATTGAACCATGACATAGGTCATAGTGTGACAAATGTTGACATCTATAGCCAAGATCAACTATTATATTCTGTTTTAATATTTATTTTAAAATTTAAAACTATCAACATATTTACTCCTTTTCAATTATATCCTTATGTAAAACGGATTTTTATTCATTATTTAACATTTATTACTACTTCATTATAAGATTTTAACAACTTATAATTATATACGCATTTTTGAAATTTTAGTTACTAATATAGATTAAAACTGTAGTTTTATTATGGTCCAATATATTACAAGTCTCGTCCTCAATAGATAAATTTTATACGTTGATCATTTTTGAAAAATATACTATTAATATATAAAGTATTGAACCTGAAAAATGCAAAGAGTTTTCTCTTTCTCTACTAATAAAAAAGTTTGTGTTGGTGATTTTTACAAGAAAGTTGAAGTTGTCATCGTACAACTAAATCAAATATAAACTAATATCGCTTTGAATTTTTTGAATATCTATGATAAAATATTAAAAGTATTAAATGTTAAATTATTTGTGTCAAGTGTCAATTGTAAGGTGAAACGAGTAACTTATCATGAATGCTTCTTGAGAGGTATAAGTAATAGTTTTCTGAAATAAAGTATATCCACAACTGTAAAATTATTGCATTCATCGTGCATGCAGGGAGACCCTTCTTAAAACGGGCAAAGTGGTATGCATTCGTTTAATTGGTATATCCACACGTACTAATATAACTTATATTTCTACACTTTTACTCTATTATACACACCGATCAAATATTACAACACCCACTTAACGGCTACCTTATGAACTACAAACAGGTAAATGGAGTGTCAATGTTCCCCCAGGCAATGGAAATGGTAAAAGACCCCCGATACTTTTTCAAAGTGACACTAAAATCATCTTCTCATTCAAATATAGCTGGAAAAATTATAATCGACGAAATCTTGTAGTTCACAAAGGCCGTGCGTGCCAACACAACATGTTAATTAGTCAAAATATTTGCACCTACTCAGGTTGTAATAACAACCTTATAGACTGGGATTTTGCAGAACATGTATTATCAAAACTTTGACCTATTTTTTACTAATATATCGTTACGTGCTTATGTCTTTTCTTCTACATGCATTACTCCAAACGATGAGATCAACATAATCGAAAAATAGCTAGAGCATGCTCGTGCCTCGCACGGGCTACAAAGCTAGTTATATATATAATAGAGCAACTAGGGGGTTGTTTGAGACAATTTAATCAGTGTAAAATTATCAAATTACCCCTACTTATTATATTAATGATAAAAAAAATTTGTTTCTAATGGGAGTTGAACCCTTGACCTCTAAATTAGAAAGGATACTTCTAAGTTCTAACCACTATGTTAGACATCACTTTTGGCTATATTATAAAACTCTTTATTAATATGTGCAAATACTCAATATGTTATATTCTATTTTGGTCTCTTCTTGTAATCTACTTGGTAAGGTAGATAATCTATTTTCACAAGTGCCTTAAAATCATATATTTGATCATATTAGAGAAAAACTCATGCAAAATAGATATACAAAATGTTATAAATTGAAATTGGTCCATTTGCAAAAGAATTGTATTAATATTTTTATATTGTAAATCATGTTTATTTGCAATAAGTATATATTTGCTCAGATTATATATACTATTAGATTACAAATTCTATATACAATCAATATATATCTATATATTATATTTATAAAAGAGCAACTAGGGGGTTCAATGAGCCAATTTATTCAAGTTAAATTACCAAAATACTCTTCTAAATTATATTTTAATTATACATGTATTTTTTTTGAAAGTAATTATACATGTATTAATTACAATTAATACTCATCTACTTTAATATGTGTACATTAATTGTATCCAACTCATTATTGCATATCATTGATATTTATTATTACTTCAATATTTAATATTAACAATTTATGACTAGATATTATTTTTTATAGAAAATATTAAAACTTTTAAACATTAAATAAATTGTGACAATGATGATTGATAATTGTTAATCGAAAGAGATTACCAACTAATTTAGAGCTTTATTCACTATTGCAAAGTGAAGCATATGAAATCTTATTTTGCTAAATTAAAAAAAATAAACTATTGGCCTTATTGCATATTTCGTATCTAGGTTCGTTATTTGATTCATTACATTTATTTGCTTATATAGCAGACAGTTTATGTAGATCAAAAGTAATTATAGACCAAATAAATGATGATAAAAAATAATGAATATGGCGAGTGGAAAATGAATATCAATCAAACAATTTGGATACGGAAGATGTAATAATAAGGCAATAGGTTTGTTTTTCGAAGTTAGCAAAATATGATTTGATCTGCATATCAAATCTTATTTTGCTAAATTGAAAAAACAAACTATTGGCCTTATTGCATATTTCGTATCCAAGTTCGTTATTTTTTTCATTACATTTATTTGCTTATATAGTAAACAGTTTATGGAGATCAAAAGTAATTATAGACCAAATAAATGATGATAAAAAATAATGGATACGGTGAGTGAAAAATGAATATCAACCAAATAAGAAATTTGGATACGGAAGATATAATAATAAGGCTAATAGGTTTGTTTTTTGAACTTAACAAAATATGATTTGATCTGTGTCACTTTACAATAGCCAACGAGAAGATTTTGTACCATATCAAATAATTTTTTTTATAAATTTAGTATATCTTAAACAATAAGCTATATATCAAACAAATGTTATAAAAATATTGTACCAAATAGTTTTACTAACTATTTCAAACAGGTTAAATACTATTTTATTTTTTATAAAGTTACACGACGGTTGCAAAATAAGTCACACTCATTTAAAATAGTTCAATCTCCCGTAATTACAAGACTGCAAGCACTTCAAAATTACATGTCTTACTTATATTGTACGTCGTTATTAGATATGATCTTTTTCAATGAAAAAAGATTTCACAACAGAACCTATAATACATTTCACATGCATGCATATATTTACATGATTAACTATATATGACATTTTCTAACAAAAAATTATCCCACTTGCAACAAAACAAATATTATATTTAATAAATTGGCTTATCATTTTATAACAGAAGAATGAAGAACATACCCGTGCCTCGCACGGGTTATAAAGCTAGTTATAATTAACAAAAAAATAAAATAATAACTATAGACTCTTTGAAATGTGTGTACAAAAGTCAAACTGAACAAATGAAAAAGGCATTGGAGCATCTCTGACGCCAAAGAACCCTTAATTAAATATATATGTGGAATACCATAAATAGTATTTTAGAAAATATGTAAAAAAAAAAAAAAATCACTCCAATAGAACATAGCCTTTACTAAAATTTTGGCCAACTATATTTATCGAATATGTAAACACCGGTAACAAAACTCCACATCATCTTTTTTTTTTCTTCTTTTTTTTGAAGAACAGTGGAATTAATTCATTAATGAAAAGTCATACGTCATCTACAAAGATAGTCGAGTCGAACAAACATAAAATAGAAACAATTGTCTATCCTCCTCCTATCCTCCTCCTGAAGAGATAGTCAAACGATATGTTGAAAATGATATATTTACATGTACCCGTTTCACCGCAACTTGTTTGAGCTATCGACCATAATTGCAATTACATACAAACTTTTATAACTAAATCAAAACCAGCTCTCACAATAAAGGAGAAAGAACAGCACCCTCTCACCATGGAGAGAAAAACAAACCAAAATTGCAAACTAAAAAACCAAATTAAAAGAACTTAGATCTGGAAAAAAAAACGAAACCACAATAGGGGATAATCGGTCCACTCTTGAATCCAAAAACCCGCTTGAATCGAAGAAGAACGAAACCGAAAGCTCCAAAAATTTAGATCTAAAAAAACAAACCAAACAAACTAAATGGATAGAAAACCTTACCCTTAATTGAAGAAAATAAGAAATAAACTAAAAGAAAGTCTCTTAAAATAATATATATTCTATTTTTAATAACTTGAAATAACATTACTATTCTTAAAATATAGTCAATCATTCAGCCAGTCATTTTAGCTAACACTAATATATATATATATATATATATATTTTATTTTTAATAACTTAAAATAACATTAACATATTATTTTTAAAATATAGTCAATCGTTATATTTAGCTTCAGTCAATCATTTTAGCTAACATCATTGATAATTCAACCAACCATCTTAACTAAAATCATTAAAAATGCTTTTATTAATCGGTTAAAACACATAAACTCAGTCCACTTGCAACTCCGTAGGAGCATAATCGATTTTCTGGAACTCGAGTCGACTAAGAACCAAAATTTTCAACAGAAGTTCTTTTAATTGTATATAGTCTATCTTTACTTTGAAAAAGTGATGTTGAAAAGGTTAGAGCATGTACAACGCATATTCATTTCATACATTGATTCACATAAAAAGGAACTGAACAAGAGAGTATGTGTTTTTTTGCATTGGACGGCAAAAAGAAAACCGGGCAGGGGTGATGGGATGAGCCCACTTTCTTCTTTTTATTATTAATTATTACTTTAACATACATGTTGACACATATAGTATATTTTTTAGTTTAACAAAGCTAACGATAACTTTATATAACGTAAACTTAAAAAACAGTATATTTTTTAGTTTAACAAAGCTAACGGTAACTTTATATAACATAAACTTAAAAAACGGTCATATTTTTTTCTATAAATACAAAATCCTCATATCCTATTTTTTTCATAATCTTTACTTCTTCCAAAAAAAATAGATTTTCTTATTTCTATCAAAAAGATGAATCTAAATAATACTCCGCCTTCAAATTCTCAAAATTCAAACTCACAATTTTCAACTCCTATTTTCCTTTTAATGTAATTATTTTTTTTAAATAATATGACGTATTTTAATTACGGAACATGTCTTTTATTTTAAAATTATTTTTACAAATTTTAATCACTTTAATTTAATAATTATAATTTTAATACTATTTATTAAAATAAAAATAATTATATAATATCATTTTGTACTATTTATAATATAATAAAAGTCCTACATAATGACGAGTGGATTTTAAGTCATTGAAAGAAGTTGACCACTTTTTTTATCCGTTTTGAGTGATGGGGCATGAGGTAGGATCAAGCATAGTAGAAAAATGGGTTTAGCATGGTTGATGCTCTTATGGACTGAATTCCACAATTATGTATTCTCATGATACAGAACATTGAGCATTTGAAGAGTTCCAAGTAAAAGATCGATATTGTTAACATTGTATCGTTCAATCGAATTCCAAATCACACAACAGAACGACAAAATTTATGGCTCACCGACAAAAGAAATTCAATATGCTAATAAGAATGCACCACTACATAACTAACGGAAAAAAAGATAATATTCAAATTGCTTAATAGGAATACACCATCACAAAGTTCATTGTCACTTGAGAATATTTAAAGATTTTGAACCACAGATACACCTAGACATCATAGACATGGCTAAACAGAGTCCAACTACAATGGCTAGCATTCGTGAAAGTACTAGCTAATAATTAGAATATTCCTGTAAGAAGATTTGCAGCCGTGGAGATGGCTGCCCCGGTTATTGCGCATTGCACAATCTGCTCATGGGATGAATCGTCTGATGTTAGCGCCAATGCTGCACCTGTCACTGCTCCAGCCATCGCACTGCTTTTCTGTTGAATATGAAAAGCATGAACAAACAACATCAGATTAAACATCACCGTTCCGAGAACAATTAACCTGATCATCACACATTGAGAACAGTTAAACCATAAATTCCTCCTGATCTAGAAGGAACACCTTGTCATCTTCCGCCCATTCAACAACAGAAACATATTCTATATAAGCATTTTACAATTCGATTCTCCTCTGGCATTTTTAGAAAAACCAGATTTATACAGACTAAACAAAGATTTTTTTTAGAAAAATGACTTGTAATCACCAAGAAACATGAATTCACAGCATGCATCATCCACCAATGCAAGCAACTTGGGGTTCACTTCACTAAGTTCATATTTAATTCAAAATCGGGATACATCTAGCCATTATGTCTGTCAAGACAAATTATAGAAAGGTTAGAAGGATCAGTACCCAATCATGAACTCCACGGGCCTCCTTCAGCCCGTAAGTAAGACCCGAGTACATCCCAGCAGCTAAACCTGGCATACATGATGCAACAAATTATTAGCCCACTGAACACTCAAAATCCATAGATCATAGAACATCATTTCTAACATCAAAGGTAAGATGTTATCATCTTCCTGCTTTACGAGAAGATTTATTAGAGGAGCTACAGCAACTACTACAAAACACTTGTTTAATTTTGTAAGAAATACATTTTTGACAATTGATCAACTAAACATATGACTAGTTTCCACATTATATTCTGCGGCTTTACCACAACATAAAGGATTGACAACAATGCAGGACCAAGTACAAAAAGTAGATTGTAGTTGGGCTATGGCCCTTTGTGACTCGTATTTCCTACTAAAAAATAGAAATGTTCTGAATTATGTAACTACGCAACTCACCCCATTGCAATGACTCTTTCCCACTGCCTTTAACCTGACACAAAGGAAAGCAATTATTAACGACCCAAAATCACCCCATCAACAAAAAGTAGATCAAACGCAGATGAGGCTAGCAAACAGTCGCGGCCTTATGTGCTACAGGATTGCCAGGGCATTGCCAGAATCTGACATTATCCCAACATCCACCTACAAGGGATGCACAACCGAACTGCTTGCTACTTTCTTCTGTAATTGTGGCTCAGGACACTTGTAACTCTAAACTTACCAGGGCCTCAATAGTCTTCTTATTAGTTTCACCTGCCAAAAAAAAAAAATCAAAACACAACTTAATAAACCAACATTCCACACTTGAATTCAATTGCATAGCATTTCTCTCAAGTAGTATTCACTCAAAAGTTCATTTATAATGACAACCATTGATCCAAATTATTAGAAAATAAATTAGCAAATGAAGCCTTTAGTATCAGTTAGTATGTGATAATACAAGAGAGAGACAAAACCATTTCAGATCACCTCAACCAATAATAATCATCTTTATCTTGGTAAAAGCTGCGGTCCGTCACGCTTCTCTACTTATATCTCTTTGGCCTATTCTTGTGCCCATATTATGATTTATAGAGATATTTAATGTATTGTCTAAATTACGATCTACTTCATGAACACAATTCCTGTTAACTTTCAACTTAGAAAAGGCAGATATGTATAGTCAAAAGCCAACTCTAATATATCTCCTTCCTCATCCATTACGACTAATGTTACACCGGCCAGTCCGCCACCCTTTGCATGCATTCAGAACATCAATATATCACTATCCTATCTGGTTTCTCTTAACAGAACACAACATACATGTAACAAATACATAAACCACAGAAACAGAGTCTCAAGTACTGTGTAAATACCCTTGAAGTCTTGAAAGCGATTTCGCCTGGAGCCCCCAATCCCCGGAGGCATGCCACCATTGTCACCACTTACACCTGCACCACCAATAGACTACCAATAAATAATATGTAACATATAATTCAAATCAATTTGTTAAAAAAACAATATTTAAAATATATAAACATGATCAATATACAACAGAGAAACACTAAAACACATAGCTATATGTAAAAACTAATAATGATGACATTACTTTCAGTAGCAGTGAAATAAGCCTCTCGAGAAACAGCCTGAACAGCTCCAATCTAAAACACACAATAATCAAAACACATCCATCAATATTATCTATTATTTCACATTAAAAAAAAAACACATAAATGTGTAAAACAAAGGGTACATACACCAGCAGCTTTGACAAAGCTTTCAGCAACGCGATTCAGAAGAGGATGACCAAGATCAAACAGACCTCCAGTCTTGTCATAAGTCCTCAGCTCATCCATAAGTGATCTTGTTTCCAAATTATTACCTCCCATTTTCGATTTCTTTTTCTTTTTAGTTCCTTATCAAGTGTGTGTGTGAGTGTGTGTGAAACTTTGAGATACAGAAGCTGAGAGCCTGAGATAATAAGAGAGTTGTTGCACCCCGTGTTAATTATCACTCGCATGCAGAGGAGGGAAGAGGGTGGAAGGACACGTGTCCCTCTGACTTTGTTTACGTGCCCAACAATAAGTCGAACTTGGTGGATCCATTTAGACACGCGTCCTCTTCCTTTTGCTGCTCTTCTGCCCCACCTTGCTCAGAAGTCACAAGGTAACTCGTTACTCAATATTAGCTCAAAATATCTATTAGTGGTACACTTTTAATAGTTAGAATTATATTAATTAAAAAAAATTATAAAACATATTAATATTACTTCCTCCATCCCAGCAAGAAGTTAACATTTGGAAGAGAAAACTCGGCACTCATTTTAAGGCTCCTTTAAAGTATAGTTTCATTAATTATTTTAATTATTTTCTTCTGAATAAAAATTAGGGAAATTATTAATAGTACCTCTCTCGTATTGACTTTTATGAATGGTACCACTTCGTACTTTTGACTTACAAACGGTACCACTGTGTATTTATCTATCCTTTAAAATAGCATTCTGTCAATCCAAACGTTAACTAAACGTTAAATCATTAAAAAAAATTAAATAAAACTTGGGAAATTATTAATAATACCCCTATCGTATTGGCTTTTATGAACGGTACCACTTCGTACTTTTGACTTACAAACGGTACCTGATAGTTCCATAATTTAATATATTTTTAATATCTATTTTATGTTCTTTTTTGTAATTTTATTATTTAATAAATTGATTTCTTTTGTTTTGTAAGAAAATAAAAATAAAATCAGATTTTAAGCAGAAAAAGGTGAAAAAAAGTAAGGAGGTGGAAATACTTGAAGTCAAAAGGAAATTGGAGAAAAATTGGAAAACTTATCGGAGAAGAAAAGAGAATTGAGAATATATTTTTATAATCCGATTTGTAATCAAAGAGCCCAAACCCATTATTTTTCCCTATATATATGGATCTCCTCTCTTGTATTTGAGACACCTAGAATTTAATTGTTCTTTGCTTCTTTGTTATTTTCTCCTCTCTTACCTTTTTTCACCTTTTTCTGTTTAAAATCTGATTTTATTTATTTTCCTACAAAACAAAAGAAATCAATTTATTAAATAATAAAATTACAAAAACGAACATAAAATATGTATTAAAAATGTATTAAATTATGGACCTATCAGGTACCGTTTGTAAGTCAAAAGTACGAAGTGGTACCATTCATAAAAGCCAATACGAGAGGGGTACTATTAATAATTTTCCAAGTTTTATTTAGTTTTTTTTAATGATTTAACGTTTAGTTAACGTTTGGATTGACAGAATGCTATTTTAATGGATAGATAAATACACAATGGTACCGTTTGTAAGTCAAAAGTACGAAGTGGTACCATTCATAAAAGTCAATACGAGAGGGGTACTATTAATAATTTCCCTAAAAATTAAATATTTGGATTTTTATTCAAAAAAGAAAAAATTTAAAAATAAATAATGAAACTATATTTTATAAGAGCCTCCATTTCAAATGTTAACAAATGGATGAGACGGATGAAGTATAAATTAAAATTAATATTTTATAATATTACATAAAACATTGTTGTCAAGATTATTTATATTATTGTTGTGATAATGATTGTCAAAACAAATCCGTCATCAACTGAAGAAGCAAGTTTCATTAAAATAATATTAAAATATTGAGGCGGCACATTTAATTACTACTCCCTCCGTCCCATTGAGTAATATATGTTTGGTTTGGACATTGATATCAAGAAAATCTGAAAATGTATAAAAAATGAGTAAAATTAGATGAAAAACGGGTAAAGTGGTGAAAACTATCAATATTTAATAATAGACTTGAGATAGCAGATGAAAATAGTGGGTGTAATATTGTTTTATATTATTATAGAATAGAGATAGTGGAGAAAAGTAGTAGGTGTAATAGTGTTTTATATTATTAAAATTTACTATTTTTTGGAATGTATAGAAATGAGAGGGACATCCCAAAATAGAAACCGTATAGAATTGAATGGGACAACGGGAGTATTGTTATTCTCTCCTTGTCAACTCTTTTTCTGAGCACTAGTCTCTCTGCCCGTTCAAGCGCAAATGAGGTACGATTTAATTTTAATTATATTATTTTTTTATTAATTGTCTTAGTTTATTAAATTATTATTATATTTAATATATTAAAGATGGCTTTACGGTCAAATATTATTACTATAAAGATGGCTCTGCTGATAGAGTATATTTTAATATATATTTTAGATGATTTTATCCTCATATTTATTGTACTTTGCATTGATTTGGTTTTTTATTTAATAAATTTTATTATTTTATTGTAGGATACAAGAAAGTTCTAAACTTAGAAGGATCATGTTAAGCAAAATATAACATAAGATGTAATAGAGATAACTACAACTCAACAAAGAACAAGACAAACAATAATATTAACAGAAGCACAGGAATCCAGAAGTAAAAAAGAAAATGTAAACTCAAAAAAATCAAAATATGGTATGTGTTAGGTCCTGATAAGTTTGTAGAAGGGGGGTTGAATACAAACTATACCGTTTTATCGAATTTGTTCTTTAAATGATTTAACTGTTTAGGAACAAATTGATGCGGAATAAAATGAAACAAGATTCAAGTTAAATAAAACTATATTAAACTTGAAGGGTGTTACAAATGGTACTGAATACAAGATTGAATCTCAAATAAATTAAAACAAATCTAGAATAAATTCGACATGAATTTATCTATTTTTGTAATAAAATGATTTAACAATATTTGATAATTTGAGATTCGTTCTAGGGATAAAAATCCGCTAGATAGTCAAAGCAATACAAGTAATCAACTTCTAGTGGTTTGGATTTAACAATACAAACTAGAATTAATTTCTTGAGAAGAAATAAGATCAAAATGCTTTCTTGTTCTTTCTGAGAGAAATTGTCTGTGTGTTTGATATTCAAGTCACTGATTGCTTCTGTCTGCCTCGGGTAATATACAAAGCAATTGCCTTGTATGACCTTTTAATTAGATCAAAATGACCTAATTAAAATGAGAAGAACTTGTTTTAAACTGTGCACAACACTTGTATGACCCTCCATTAGAACCATGGTTCACCAATAGAACCTGCAGAAGTGCTCGGTATGACCTAGCTAACAGTCCTAGTAGAACCTCTTCAAAACTCGGTAGAACCTAGCTTAAATAAAGCTAAGGTCATACCGAGACTAAGAAAAGGTTATGCACGAGGTCATACCGAGTATAACTGAAGGTCATACTAGTTTATTAAGATAAATTCTTTTAAGTAAATTTAGTTAAAATAAATTCTAGATTAAATTAATTCTTTTCAGAATTAAGTTAATAAATAATTTAGATAACTAAACTAATTAATTTAATAAATTAATTAATTTTAAGAGAATTAATTTATTGATTAAATTGATTAATATATATATAAAAGAAGATTTCTTAAAACCAAGACATTTCTCTTTCTTTCTAAAACCACTGAATGTAGATGATTAAATTCCACTGATTGATGTCGTCATTCGATGCACTGTCTGGTTCATGAATAACTGACTTCAATGATAATTCTTCATCTTTAAAACATTTAAAGCTGTGGTTTCTTTTCTTTAGTTTTGACAAAACTCTGTATCCTGTACTTCTTCCGTCACCATCTGGAAATCTCTGTCATTGTAGTAAATCCACTATCTTGAATACTTCACTGAGGCTTGAACAATAAATTGAACTTCTTTCAATGTAGAATAACTTCAAGTCTGTAGATGACTTTAATTCTCCATTCTCTTGACAGATAAAACTATCTGAGATTCCTGTGACATATTAACTTATTATTTACTTATTACAAACTTGTTTAAATTAAGTTGTTTCCTCGGAATATTAACAGGCCTAAACATATGCCTTTCAGTATGTATTCTTGAAGTCCGTAAACAAGTCACGGAAAGAAGTTCATTAATATGTTCAAGCCTCAATGACAAATAAAGAAACAAGACTTTCAAGACTACAGAAGTATTTGAATGATTAAGAGTTACTACCATATGATTTCAGTGATTTTAATGAAGCAACCAGAACGAAAAAGGACTTATCAACATGATTGAATTGAAGACATAGAAGTATTGATCAAGTGTTAGTCATCTGTGAACCAGACCAGTTGCACTAGTTGTCAGCACTTAAAAGATCAAGATGTTTATCGTCTCGGAAGAAATTGATTTAAGTCTAAATCTGAAACATCCTGAAAGTGAAAAGAATATTACAAGGTATGTTTAGGTTTAATTGGAAGTAAAATATGCTTGCTGAAAAAGGAGAGAACCTCCCAGGATCAAAATGCAATTAGAAGACTTCGATAGTTTTCTTTTAAGAAAAACTATCGAAATTGATCAAGGAGATTTGAATGAAAAACCATCAAAGGACTCTGAAAAGTAACTAGTTTTCATTCGATAGATTTTATTAAAATCTATCGAAGGAAAGAAAAAATTAGTTCCTTCGATAGTTTTTTAATTAAGGAGCAGGTGAAGATTTTGTATCTTTGTCAGGTTGATGAAAACTTGAACGGTTAGGATTATTCCAAGAAAAGCTTCGATAGTTTTCAAGTCTACATTTGAAGAGAGAAGACAGTGTCTTCTTCAGTTAGTGTTTTCACAAGAACATTTATGAAGAGAGAGTTTGAGCCATAGAAATTAATAGTGCTTTGAATTCTATCATTGTATTGATTTTGTGTAACCTAAACTCATTGAAGCTAATCCTACGGATTAGATTTGTAGCACCCCTCGTGGTTTATATTTATAAAACGATATATTCCCCGACTCGTATTTTGATTTGGTATATTTGATTTCGGACTACAACAGAAATAATTATCCGCGAACGAAATTGAAAAATCTGTGAGTATCGTATTCAACCCCCCCCCCCCCCCACATCTTCTACGATAATTTGGACCTAACAATTGGTATCAAAGCTTTTTTATTGACGTACAAATCAGATCCGGTGAATGAGACCAAAATCAAACAAGGCTTGAAAATTTGTAGCAAATTTTTTAATTTTCAAAATTTTTCATTTTACTGGAATTTCTTGAATCTTAAATAGTTTAAAATTTTCAAAAACCATGAGTGCTCCAAAGACAACTGCTGGTATCAAAGTTCCCCCCTTTACAAGAGATGATTTCGGTCTGTGGAAGATGAAGATGTTGTTATTTATCAAGGCATCTAATCCGTTGTATATTGGCATTTTAGAGAACGGATTGTTTGTACCAATGAAACTAGTTGGCGAAACGACAACTCCTGAAGGTACCAGAGTTCCCCAAGGTTCTACCACAAAGGAGCCATCTGAGTACACAGATACAGATAAGGAACTGATTCGATTGGATACAGGTCTGATGTTGCTATTAACAGACTCCACAGACAAGGAAATGAGTTATCAGATTATGAACTGTATAAGCGGGAAACAAATGAGGGATACCATTAATCTTATAATGGAAGGTACTGAAGACGTGCAGGAAAACAGATTGGACATCCTGACATCTGAATATAAATCGTTTAGGTCACTTCCTGGAGAAAGTATAACTCGTGTCTTTGAGAAGTATAGTAAGCTGTTGAATGAATTTTCCATGAAAGGGAAGACCTATCCTCTGAGAGAGACAAACAGGAAGTTCATGATGACACTGCCCCATCATGTAGAACACAAGTCCTCATCCATAAGGGAAAGAATAGATTTTACTAAGATGTCATTGGAAATGATCTATGGCACGCTTAAAACTTATAAGATGGAGCAAGAACAAAGAGTGATAATCTACGGACCAGGGACAGTGGACAACAAAAATACTGCACTCGCAAGATCAGCTGCACTTGTAGTGAATGAACCAACAACTTCTGATATTCAGGTTCAAACCCCTAGAGCTGGAAAGGAAGTGATAATAGAGGCTGAAATGGATTCTGCAAATCTGGGTGCTGATGAAAGTGATTACTACACCCTAGAAGAACTTGAGCAAATGGAAGACAAAACCATGGCGTACTTAGCTGCAAAGTTTAGCCACATTCGTTTCAAGAGAAACCCTAAGTACAAGTTCAAGGGCTCAACAAACAGATTTCAGAAGAACAAGTATTCATCAGGCTCTGGCTTTAATGGAGACTACAAGACATGCATGATTGATAAAAGCAAATCAAGATGCAATAAATTGATTGATTGATACAAGACAGGCATGATTGATACAAGATAGACATGATTGATAGTCCAAAAGTTTATGCTCTATGTTTCATCAAACTCATATTTGTGTTGCTTTTAGAATATTTATATTTTCATACCCGAAATTTTTCTCACTTACTCTTGATTTTGATTATTTTTGCTTTTAGAAGATACAGACCAAAGTTTTGTTGTATTACAAAAAAGTGGAATTTGATGACATTAGTTGTATTATCAAAGTAAGAAAGTGTATGCACGTATGATGACATTTTGCACATATCAATTCTGATTCACACGAATCTACTCCTATAGACTGCAAGGTGAAAATTTTACACCATCTAATTTAGTTTTTATATTATTTTGATAAAAGCTTTGGTAAATCTATTCTCTCTTTTTGTGTATTTATTCCGGATTTACTCTGGTTCTTTAATGTAGTACATCTCATCTCATTGTTACTGAATGTAGGTTTTGGTCCAAAATTCCTCAAAGAGAAAACTTTAAAAACCTTCAATACTATAAAGGTAAGCTTTTTATATGTTAAGAATATAAAACAAAATTGAAAATCATGTCATTTATTTAGTAGATTAATGTGGTATTTGTTAAATTTGATAATAACCATAGAGTGATTTATTGGGAGAAAACATCTTTAACGGGAGGGCGGTTCATTAGGATCAGCGTACTATATGTTAGAATTAAATATTAATAGAGCGTTTTTCATAAATACCCACCCCTAAAATCTTTTTTTTTCAAAAATACTATGTTCTTTTTTGAAGTTTTTGCAAAAATACCAACTTTTTGAAAACATTTTCAAAAATACGGTCTGCAACTTTGCAACCAAAATCAATCATAAATGCAACTATTAAAAATTTAATATTTGGAATAATCTTTAGTTGCATAACGAGTTGCAACTGAAATCAACTAGAAGCAATTGTTGCAAACTGTTACAAACAAGGTTGCAACTGTTGCAATTGACAGAAATTTTATAATTCAAATACCTGTAACTGCACCAACCAAAATCAACTACAAATATGACTTATTAAATTTTCATAATTCGAATATTTTAGGTTGCATAACAAGTTGCATTCAACAAAAGATAACCAAAACATAATCAAACCATATTTGCAACTGAAATCAATCAAAATCAACCACATATGCAACTTCCAATTTTAAAACATTAATATTTGAATATATAAATAGTGGTTGCAACTTCTGAAACCATGTTTGCAACTTCTGACTAATTTTTGAATTGGCTGCCCCTGCGGGGCCTGTTCACAAGTAGCAACCAGAATCAACTTCGATAATTTTCTTACTCTTACATGTAAATCGCGAATCAACTTTCGAGTTTAAGTCTAATCGATTTACTCATCGTCAATGATTTCCCGTCATTTATTTCATCTATGCATTTTAAATCAAGAAAATCAATTTACAAATTAATATATATGTATGTATATATACACAATTGATGTGTGTATAAAGATAGATGAAAGTTACAATCGATAGCTTTCAATTAGGAAAAGAAGAAAAGATAAGATGAGGATCACCTGAAAATACAAATGAGAGAGAGCGGCGAGGTAATGAAAAAGAAGAGTAGAAATGTGTTGTAAGGGAATGAACGTATTTTTTCAAAGTTTTTACTTTTAATAAAAAACAATTGTATAATTGTAATAAGAATAACAAAAACGTAAATTTGAAAAAAGACAACAAACAGTTCGTATATTTGGAAAATTCTCATATTAATATTATATTATGTATTTTAAAATATAATTTGGAATTTAAATTTTGAAAAAACTATAAATAGTAATAAATATAATAATATTCAACATAATATTAAAATGATAAAAATATTAAATAATTACCTTTTTCTATATTTATTCAGAATTTCCGTGGATGATTAAGACGACACAAAAATTACAAAAGAAACCTTATGTTAGAAATATAATTATTTATTTTATTTTAAATTATTTTTTTTGTAAAATGTTTTTTCTAAAATTTAGAGAAATTATTAAAAGGCCGCTGCGAAGCGCGGCTTAGTAAACTAGTTTGAAGAAAAAGAGTTATTTTGGAGCTTATTTATACAAGCCTATAACTCGTGCAACGCACAGACGACTTTAATATTAATTTTGAAATTTACTTTTAAATTTTTTGAGATTTTAATAATTCTGAAAATGCTACATTTTTAAAAAGAATTAAAAGTACTACTTTAATACTTTAAATCTAAAAAAATTATAGATTTTATAATAGTTTATTAACTTAGTAAGCATGTCAGTAAAGATAACCGTCAAAATTATCAATATATTTTGTTGTAATATATATAAATATAAATATTTTCTAAAAAAATGTCGTGTTTTTGAATTCTAAGTAAAGTATAATTAAAAAGGTTTGTAGTTATGTTATATGTGTGAGAAAATTGAAAATCAAAATTTTCAATGTTTCGGCTATTATATAATAGTACAGATAGATAGATTAAACAGAATAAATTACCGAAAATTGAAATCAAAATTTTCAATGTTTTGGCTATTATATAATAGTATAGTATAGATAGATATTGTTTGCGATAATTTTAGAAAATGAGAATTTTTAGTTAAAAATATATTAAAAAAATATACGCTTTGGATAACAAAGGTAATCGGTTAATTATTAGTATTTATAATATTACTATTTTATGTTACTAAATGAAATTGCATGTGATATTTTTTAAAAATGTGAGATTTTACTTAGAAAAAAAATTAATTAGAAAATATAAAAAAGAATATACGATTTGGGAAAAAAAGGCTAATCGGTTAGTTATTAGTTATTAGTAATTATAAATATTATTATTTTATTTCATTAAAAAGAACTGCCCATCATATTTTTGGAAAATGAGAGGTTTTAGCTAGAAAAAATATAAAAGCAAAATTTTTAGTTAGAAAATATAAAATAGAATATACACTTTGGCTAAAATAGGTAATTGGTTAGTTATTAACAATTAAAATTTTATTATTTTATTTTAATAAATGAAACTGTCTGTGATATTTTTGGAAAATGAGAGGTTTTAGTAAGCAAAAATAAAAAGCTTATATGTTTTAGTTAAAAAAGATAATTGCCCGTGATATTTTTGAAAAAGTAAGAGAATTTTTTAGAAAAAATAAAAAAAAAGTAATATATTTTAGGTGTAAAAGGTAATTGGTTATAAATAGGTAATATTATTATTTAATAATAATTTTTATAAATAAGTAAGGGTAATTAGTAAAATCACAACATACCAAAAAATATTTAGTATTCTATCCAATGTCTCTCATTAATTTAATTTAAAATATCTAACAGTTAGAGATTGGATGACCAAACTATGGAGGACCAGACTACAAACCGACTACAAAAACTTTTAATATTTCGTCTTTAATATAATAGTATAGATTAAACTTGAAGTGTGTTGCAAATACAGTACAGATTACAAGGTTTGAATCTCAAACTATTTAAAACAAATCTAGAATAAATTTGACATGAATTTATCTATTTTTGTAATAAAAAGATCGAATACTAAAAAGTAGTTCGACATAAATTCTAGGGATAATGATCTGCTAGATAGTCAAACAACAACAAGTAACTAACTTCTACTGGTTTAGATTTAACAATACAATCTAGAAATTAATTTGTTGAATTGATGAAACTCGGCAGTTGGTTGTTGAAGACAGAGAGAGAGTGAATGAAATGTTAATGTACTGTCTTTTTTGTTATCAATTCATCTTTTTTGTCAACTGCCTTCCTTTTGATATTTGTACGCAATTTCCTTTTTTAATCATACGACTCTCGGTGTGACTCGGAATTGGCTTGGAATGACTATCCCTGCATCCCTTGTATGACTGTCAGTATGACAGTATTGAGCTTGTATGACTATCCCTTTTTGTCTTGTATGACTGTCAATGACAATGTATTGAACTTGTATGACTGTCAAATTTTCCTTGTATGAATGTCGGTATGATAGTCATTTGAACATGTATGACTGTCGGTATGACAATCATTTGAACATGTATGACTGTCGTTATGACTACCAAGGACAGACATAACAGTTCATTTTAACACAGTCATATCAGTTTAATTGAAAATCATACTAGTATAATACTAATACTAATTTAATTAATCTTGTAATTAATTTAGAGAATAAATTAATTCTTGTTGAAATAATTTACTGGATAAATTAATTGACTGATATAATTAATTAAAATAGAATTAATATAATTTCATGATAGCAGAATCAATCCTCGATCCACTAAAATTAATGAAGAACCTCAACTGAATGATGTTGACACTCGATGTACTGTTTGGTTCATGAGTTACTAACTGCAATGATGGTTCTTCAATTTTTGACTTTAAGTTGTGGTTCTTTTTCTTTTCCCTTTATCAAACTCTGTAACCTGTATACTTCTTGTCACACTTCTGAAATATCTGTCACTTTAATAGATCCACTTTCTTGAATACTTCACTGAGACTTGATCAAATAACTGAACTTCTTCCAGTGTAGAATTACTCCAAGTCAGTAGATGACTTTAAATCTTCATTCACTTGACTGATAATACCCTTTGAGATTCCTGTGACATCTAATCTAATATTTACTTATTACATTATTGTTTAAGCTGAGTCGAATCCTCGATGTTTACAAATAGGCTAATGCATATGCCTTTCAATCTCCCCCTATTTGTTTGTTAGAGAATAACAACCAAAATATCTAGAGGATCACTCAACTAAAACCAAGAAAAAGATGAGACTCTTAAGCCTAAGTAAATAATAGAAAATTTTGGATCAAATATGACATTTCCAGATTTCAGCAGTAAAGATAAATACAAGACAGATGTTCCTCTAGACTGAATATATGATAAGATTGATCATGTCTTGATTTTACATAAGCTTCCTTTATCAGCCTGGGTTTTGAATAGTTGTTCATGTAGATCAGCTAATTGAGCTAACTACATTGCAGTGTATGTGTCTGTGTGTGCACTCACTTGAATTTCTCTTGTAAGTGTATCACTCATCTCATGTGCATGTGTTTCACTCAGTGTTTGACTCGCATCACTCAACATTAGCTGTCTGTTTGCTCCTTTTTGATTAGTATCTGCATTGAAAATCACCCTAGCCTCTTCAAAAAAGGTCAGTGGTGGTGCAATAGAAGTTCGCAACTCCCGATCCTCATTCATATCTATCAAATCATTTGGATTTGAACTCTGAATTGCTTCAGTGGATAGACTGACCAAGTTGCCTTCCACTTTCTCCAGATAAATCTGCGAGTGGAAAATCCCTTAGGGAGCCAGAGATGTTCCCTCTGGGATGGGAGAAAATAATTCTATTAAATATGGCAAGAATCATATTTTCCCTCTGATGCCTATGAAGGTACTTCTACCGTAACAATGGTAGACACTGTAACCAGTTGCAGGTGCTCTGCTCTCACTGTGTCATGAGTTTCATCTAATGGTATGTCTTCTCCCATTGTGAGTAATGAGAGTGTTTGACTCAGTACAAAGTGTCATGGCCCTATGGAAAATTTCAATAGATTCATCATGTTGAGAGAATGTATCTAGAAACAGTTCATTGGCCATTTCAAAGTCCATATCCTGTTGAGAGGATATAGATGGGTTGACAGATGCCTCTGTATATGTTCCATACTACTTCTTTGTCTAACAGTTAATTTATGTTCAGGCTGAGAGGTCAAGAAGTTTGAAGACTCATTGTTTGGCTCTAAGACATGGGATAGAGATTGTGGATCTACAATCCCTTGGTCAGCCCTAACAACCACTTGGGTTCAGCAACAATAAAAGAAGTAAATTGAGAGATACTAAGTAATACCTGTAATAGAGAGATGTCACGGAAGTTCCAGCTAAGCAAGAACTAGAGAAGAAAAGACTTAATATACAATATAATTACAAAAACTAAAACAAATAGATAATAAAAGATAATATATAATAAAGATAAAAAATAAAATAATATATACAAAAACTATCAGTAGAAAACTAAAGAAAGAAAATGAATTAAAATGCAGAAAATATTTACATGAACTATACAAGAATATTCGAATATTTTAAAATAAAATATTTTCAATAAAAATAGATTTCTCTACAATTTTAACTTGTAAAATTTGAGAAAAATATTTTTGTAGAAAATAATTCATCTTAACTTACTCAAACTAATAAGCTTAACAATTAGACAAGTCATGGCAATAACATACAATCAACATACATAAGAGAAAATGAGATGATAAAATAAATTTACAAGTGATTTTAAAAAAAAATATACAACAAATGAACACTTGTAAGTTTAATTAAGAACAAGCATAAAAAAGAAACAGAGTTAATCACTTAAACTATTTAACATACCCAATTTACCAACTAACCTGGTAAATGTAGATTCATCAAGAGATATAGTGAACATATATGTTGTTTGTTCCTCTGTGGGTACAAAGTGCAACTCCACAGTATCATTCATGACATGCTCTCGGATAAAATGATACTTGATGTCAATGTGCTTGGTTCTCGTGTGTTGTACAGAGTTGTTAGAGATTGCTATGACACTTGTTGTCACACAGAATTGGAATTTTGTTCAATGCAAAGCCATAATCTCGTAGTTGATTCCTTATCCATAAGATCTGAGCGCAACAGCTTCCAGCGGCAATATATTCAGCTTCTGCTGTAGATTTGGAAACTGTTTGTTGTTTCTTACTGTACCAGGAAATCAATCTGCTACCTAGGAATTGACAGCTCCCGGAGGTACTTTTCCTATCAACAACACTACATGCATAATCTGAATCTGTATATCCAACAAGGTTAAAACCAAATTCTTTAGGATACCAGATACCTAGATTAGGTGTACCCTTAAGACATCTCAAGATTCTTTTCACAGCAACGAGATGTAAATCTCTAGGATCCGCTTGGAACCTTGAACACAAGCATGTAACATACATAATATCAGGTCTACTTAAAGTAAGATAGAGTAATGAGATAATCATACCTCTGTAGCTTGTAACATCTACCTTGATAGAATTTTCAAAAGCTCCAAACTTTACAGCTATATATGATGGAGTTCTTGCTGATGCTAAATCCTCCATGTGATATTTCTTGAGGAGTTACTTGAGATACTTGGATTGATAAATAAATAAACCATCTAACATTTGACTTACTTGCAATCCAAGAAAGAATTTCAGCTCACCCATCATACTCATTTCAAACTTACTCTGCATTATCTTAGCAAATCTCTTACAGAGATTATCATTAGTAGACCCAAATATGATGTCATCCACATAGACTTGAACTAATATCATATCATTTTTATACTTTTTAGAAAAGAGAGTTTTGTCAATGACACCTCTAGTAAAATCATTTTCAAGTAGAAAATCAGAAAGAGTGTCATACCATTTTCTTGGGGCTTGTCTCAGACCATAGATAGTCTTGAAAAGAAAGTAGCAAAGTCTAGCAATTCCCGATTTTCAAAGTCAGGAGGCTGTTCTACATAAACTTCTTCATCCAACTTAATTACCATTCAGGAAAGCACTCTTAACATCCATTTGATATACTTTAAAATTTGAGTATGCTGCAAATGCTAAGAACATCCTGATGGCCTCAAGCCAAGCCACTGGTGCATAGGTTTCATCAAAATCAATGCCTTCAACTTTTGAATACTCTTGAGCAACCAATCTTGCTTTGTTTTTTGTTACTATGTCATCTTCATCTAATTTGTTTCTGAATACCCATCGAGTACCAACTACTTTCTTGTTTTTTGGTCTAGGTACCAGCTTCCAAACTTGTTGTTCAAATTGTTTGAGTTTATCTTGCATAGTAATCACACAATCAGGATCACCTAGTGTTTCCTCAATTTTCTTTAAATAATAGTTTATAGTTTGCCCTGCAAAAGGGTTCGGTCAAATTTTGTGTTTTTTAAATTATAGTTTTCTAAATTTTTTATTTTGTGTAGAAACGTAAAATAAAATGTAAACTATAAGGGCTAGGATATGGGAGACGCAAGTTTATATAGGGTTAGGGTACGACTGTTGCAATTCCTCCCGAGTCCTAACCTAAATTGACTGAGTTTAATATAAAATCCCTTACAGTATAGCGGCTTAAGGAACCGTTAATAAATCTCTGTTCATCTGCAACTCTCTTTTTGCATGTAAAGATGGCCAAAAAGGATGGAGTAGCAGTTGGAATCGATCTAGGAACAACATATTCTTGCGTTGGAGTTTGGCAACATGATCGGGTTGAAATCATTGCAAATGATCAGGGTAACAGAACTACACCATCATGTGTTGCTTTTAGTGATACTGAGCGTTTCATTGGCGATGCTGCTAAAAATCAAGCTGCTCTCAATCCTGTCAACACTATCTTTGGTAGGTTTGTAACATGTGTATTTATCTAATTACCTTTTTGGTCCCTCAAAAAAAAAATCTAATGACCGTTTTGGAGTTTTGTATTGTTCCTAGATTGTTATAAGTGGCATGTGTATATTAGTTTGGTATAGATTTGAAATTTTAATGACTCTATTATGTGTACATACAGATGCGAAAAGGTTGATTGGAAGGAAATTCTCGGATTCAACTGTGCAAAGTGACATGAAGCTATGGCCATTTAAGGTAGTTGGTGATTCTGGTAACAAACCAAAGATAATTGTGAATTACAAAGGTGCTGAGAAACAACTCTCGCCTGAGGAGTTGTCTTCCATGGTCCTCGTTAAGATGAAGGAAATCGCCCAAGACTACCTAGGAAAAGAAATAAAGAATGCTGTTGTCACTGTACCTGCACACTTCAACGACTCACAGCGCCAGGCTACCAAAGATGCAGCAAAAATAGCTGGACTCAATGTATTGCGCATTCTAGTTGAGCCAACGGCTGCTGCAGTCGCTTATGGTCTTGACCAAAAGCTTACAAGTGATTCCGAAGGGCAGAAAACTGTTCTTGTTTTTGACCTAGGTGGTGGTACTTTTGATGTTTCCGTTCTTAAAATCAAAAAAGATAATGTTGAAGTAGTGGCTACAGCTGGTAATACTCACCTTGGAGGTGAGGACTTTGATAATCGTTTGCTAAAGCATTTTGCTGAGGAATTTGCAAGGAAACACAAAAAGGACATTTGTCAAAATGCTAAATCCCTAAGAAGATTAAAAATTGCTTGTGAAAAGGCAAAAAGGGTTCTTTCTCATAATAACAAGACAAGTATTGATGTAGATTCTTTATACGAGGGAATTGATTACTCTGCAAATATTTCCCGTGCAAGATTCGAGGATCTAAACATTGATCTCTTTAGCAGTTGTGTGGAAACTGTGAAGAAATGTTTGGAAGATGCGAAAATGGACAAGAGTGAGGTACATGATATTGTTCTTGTGGGTGGATCAACTAGAATTCCCAAAGTACAACATCTATTACAAGAATTTTTTGATGGGAAGGAACTATCCAAGAACATAAATCCCGATGAGGCAGTAGCTTATGGTGCAGCTGTACAAGCAGCAGTTTTAAGTGGAATGGGTAATCTAAAGATCCAGAACTTGGTCCTGCTTGATGTTACTCCTCTGTCTCTTGGGGTTGAAACCGAAGGGGGTGCCATGTGTGTAATTATTCCAAGGAATACAATTATTCCCAACTCAAAGCAGAAGCCATTCTTTACAGTTGAGGATAATCAAACATTTGTTAATATTAGAGTATTCGAAGGTGAGAGAACAAAAACAGCAGACAACAATTTACTAGGAGAATTTACATTATCAGGCCTCCCCCCTGCACCAAGGAAAAAAGTTTATATTCTTGAAACTTTTACCATTGATGCTGATGGAGTATTAAGTGTTTCTGCTGAGGATAAGAATACTGGAATCAAGAAGAGCATTAAAATAATTAGAAGAGGAACCCTTACCGAGGAGGAGATTGAGAGAATGATAAATGTTGCTGAACAGTTCAAGATCGAAGACGAGGAGTTCTTGAGAAAGAACAATGCAATGTGTGCATTTAAGGATTATGTATATAACGTGCGGAACGTCACTGAAAGTAATTACAGTCTTGAAGCTTCTGTTAAGAAGAATATAAATAATTATTTCATGGAAGCTATCGAATGGTTAGACGCAAACAGCAATGCACAAGTTTTTGAGTATGAGTGCAGGAAGCAATATTTTAAAGCACTCTGCAATCAAATACTTCCTGGCATTGCAGGTGCTTGAGGAAGTTTACGGTCTCCGTTTTCTGAAAAATTAACTAGGGTGCGTAATCTGTACTTGTGGTTTTCACAATGATAACTTCTGTTGCCAACAGTTTCTAAACTCTACAAGTATATTGCAATTTGCAAGCTGTGGATCTTATATATATTTTGTTTCTCTCATTTCTTTGTTTTCTAAAGAAGAGTTCGTGTATTCGTTTCTGATGGACAACACTAAAATGTTACTTGTTCTGTCACCTATTAAAAGCCGGATTAAAAGCTTCCAGAACCCATTCTTTACTATTCTGTCACCCTATCCTCGTTCTGATCATGTCTCTGCAGATTAGAGGAGAAAACACAGCTTATTGTGCTCAATGCGAGATTTTTAAAATGTTGGATTGCAGTAACTTTTAAAATGTGTCTATGGTATCCAGTATTTATATTGTTGTATATATGCAGATATGCTGTACTAAAAAGCTACCTGAACTTCCTTTGGCTAGTTCTGAAATCAAAGATCTACCACTTTTTTCCCGTTTCGTATTTTCAACTAGCAGAACAAACTTTTTTCAGAGAAACACCATTAACCAATTACAAGATTATCTTGAAGGACACAGAAGAGTTTGTAAAAGCTCTGTACAAGCGAGAGAGGGTGATTAACTTGGACGAAAGCGAGAGACCTCTTAACTTGAATTCAAGTGCAAACCCATTTCGGAATATGGATGGTTTAGCATACAGTTCTCTAACTGAAAGATTACCTTTAGCTTGAAAGTTGGCAGACGAGACCACAGATAGGCACCTTGATAGTACACAATTAGTTCTTTGGACTGGCTACTAATCTGATACACTTCATGGACCCTGACCGCTAATTAGATAATAATGACATATATGCATCTGGTGTCAATTTTTGTGCTTAAATCAGATCATGCATTTGATTGTTCAACGGGCCGTGCCACAGCCGTGCGTGCCGGTTCATTGCGTGGCCGATTCGTGCGGTTCTACGGGCCAGTTCGTGCCGTGCCCCGGTTCTTAATATATAAACCCGTAAACGCCTTATTTTATTTATATGAATTGTGCCGGGTCGAATCATACCGTTACGAGCCGAGTTATGCGAGTTAATTAGGCGGGCCGGTTCCGGTTTAGCCGTTCGGAATCGCCCGTTTGGCCAGCTCTACTCCCACCCCTATTAAGTCGTAAGCATATGCCAAAAGCACCCTTCAATTCATTTAATCCCAACAAATAAATTACTTTAAACTTTTAATGAGATTTCGGAACATATTTATCGTTTTGGGGCAGGGTAGGCTTTATCTTCTCTCAGTGTTCTAAAAGTCGGCGATTAATTGGGATTAATTGTCTATTAATCGCTAGACGACGGGTCACCGAACTGATTAAGCGAAAATCGGTCAATTAATCGTTTTTTTCAGAAAAACGATCAAAAATCGGATGGATCGGTCAAAAATCGGATTAATCGGTCAAAAATCGGGCTAATTATTAAAAAATAATAAAAAATAGTTACAATTAAAAAAAATTAGAAATTTAAAAGGTAAAAACTTGATTAAATAATATGAAAAAATATTATTTTTGTACATGTAATTATAATTTTAGATGACTAAATCATAAATTCTCTTAATTTTTCCTCTTAAATTGATCTCTAATTAAAAAGTTAAACCTTCAAAATTTTATTTATTACAATTATATAATATTTTTAACATATTTGCATAAATATATGATAATAACATATGTTTAGTTGAAATAACGAAACAATTATATATATAAATATAATTGTATATATAAAATATTTTTAAATTTATTCCAATTAATGACCCGATTAATCATTCCGATTAATCCCCGATTATCCGATTAATCCCCGATTATTCGATTAATCCCTGAACGGTATCCACCGATTAACTCCGATTCCCATTTTTTACGACACTGCTCTCAAGTCACGGGAGCTGGGAGGTCCTATTATCTTCTCTCCATAATTTGTATATTGCATGATTTGTGAACAAAACATATGAAATAATTTGTGTACATGTATGAAGAAATATGACCCAAAATGTGGATGTTCTTTAACAATTAACATACATCTTTCACCATGCTCATCCCCAAAGCAATGTAACACTAACTAGCAGACCAAAAACGAAGGAATACCTTCATCAGCTAGAGAGTTGGCAACATCTTACATCTCAGAAATTCTCATTTGAAAATCACTGATATATTCTAGGTAAGAGAACTAGATTTTACTTGCAACCACAACAAAATATATCCTTCTTTTCATTTTTTCTTACCTGGTAACTGTGTAACCATCTAATGCCAGATGAGTAATCATAAATACTAAATGCATGTCATAATGATTTGATGAAAAATAATTGGCTATGCATATAGAAAAACACAGCACAGTACATTGAAAAAACACAATGCGTCCACCCATCCAAAATCAATAACAGAAAAATATACATAAATCAAGAGGGTCTGTTTTGAATGCAGACCAGAGAAATGCATGTAATACATACTCTAACTAGAAATGCACGTCATATACTCTAATAGTAACTGCCAGTTTATGTACTCAGGTACAAGAACAGATCCGAAGCTTCCTCTAACTAGTAGAAACTATAACTGAATAGTAGTGTTTTTTTTTCTTTACAAATACTATACCCCTCAAAAGAAAATATTATTGAATAACAAGTAATCAAGTATATAGAAGTAATGGACCAAGACACCAAGTAAAACAGAAACACCCCCAAAGGGCACAGCTAAGACAGTTTACACTCTTTACCTACAATATGATGGAAGATTACTAAAAAATTACATACCTAACTAAAGCTTAAGTGAGAATTAAGAACTAGACAAACTTATTAGCTTCTATTAACCTGTACTCTGAAACTGTTTAACCCACTGAAGCAAACAGCTTCTCCACAATGGTATGGAAAATGTAAACAAACAGTTGAGTACTTAATAGTGTTGTGATAAGCCATAGAACAGTGCACTATCACAAGACCATTGACAACCACAGCAGGAAAAACATGCCAACCTCTCTATCAATCATAACAAAAGCAGCAGGACTACAACTATAACAATGTAGATTCCAAACACTCAAAATTGCAAATGACCGAAACTTGGATCAGCAATCCTACATCTTAATCACGTCGGACATTGCATATCGCTAACTTCATATAAGTCAAAAATAGATAAATAACGCAACAAAACTGAAACATAACAATAACGAGGCAAAAAACAGATAGATATAAAAAACTAGCTCCCACTATGACAAATCTTTAACTTCGAAACAATCTCATTCAACAAAAGTCGTAACAAGGTTCGATCCATACAGAAGACAACCTATCAATAGTCCAACAACGGAAATAAAAACATAAGGGCCTAACACAACATTGGAGTTCATTCTTCAACTGAAGCAGAATCAGCAGCTTTGTTGTTATGCTTCCTAGCATACCTCTGGTTCCTCAAAAACTTTGGGTCCATCTGTCATCCCAATCACATTAATCAACACACAAATTCACAAACATAACCACCAAAAGACAACACATACATTAATACTTCTTCAACCACAGAATTGTATCATGTCATTACTCAATTAAGATTACTAAATTATCTAGGTTAATAATACGCCCTGTTGTGACCAAGAGAGAATTTCATCATACAATCGATATTACAAATTTCTCAAACTAGCACAAAAACAACCGACAAAAAACTCTACATATTTACATTAATATATTAACTTAAAAATTAACCAGCATTACTAATTTATCGAGGTCGATGAAACACGAGAATTTCAAAAATCTATCAAATTACGGAACATACATTTATACATTTTCATATAAACTACTAGTTCTGATACCAGAGAATTGTATTAGTTTATCGAGATTATTAATTTATCGAGATTAAACATACACAGCGTCTATCGAAAACATAACGATGCAGATACATTTATAAGACAAAGGAACAAATAACAGAAGGGGAAAAGAAAGCTTACGCCACGGGTGGAGATGTTTCGTTGCTTCCTGGGCTTCTTAATACCATTCCTGTGAGCCTTGTGTGACTGATTGTGAGCTGTGTGATTCTTCGACTTAGCCATCTCTCTCCTCTCTCTCCCTCTCTCTCTCTCTCTCTCTCGACCTGTATTTCACAAATTAAATTGCATATGTTAGTGATTATATGAAATGAAGTGGATGATTATGCGTCAAATTATACTTACAGATACCTGATCGGCGGCTTAGGGTTTTGACGAACAAGAAAGAGATGCTGATTTGTGATGAGGGATTTATTTAAAGACGCCCTAGATTTTCATTTGGGCTTCTTCTTAGTTGGGCTTTTGGGGATGGGTCGTCATGTGAGAGATTTGGGTTACCAGCCCATACTTTAGTATATATAGTTACTAACTACATTTGTCATTTCTTACTTCTTTTTCTTAAATCGAATATAGAAAATGAAAATATATCTGCAAAATTTTGTTTGTTGGTGTGTCAACTTAATTATTTTTTATTTTTATCGTTCTTTTTCATTTCTTCCGTAGTTCACACGTCTCTTTTAATATATATTTCGATAAATTATTTTAATTTTTTTCTTATTTTGAATAAAAATACAATGTTTAAATTTTTATTTAGAAAAAAAAGTTTTATAAATAAGTTGTAGAGTTATATTTTATAAGAACCTTAAAATTCGTAACAAACAGTGTAAAAAACTATAAAAAATTAGAGGAACAGAGGGGGTAACTATTAATAATTTATTTTTATGATTGAGAGGTATAATTCTAAAAATAAAATAAAATTGTGCGTTCATTAGTTTATCGAATGCAATAAATTGTTACGGGGAGGTGTATTTGGTAGAAAACAAATTGTAACATGTTTCAGAGACCACTTGGTTCAATCTTGCTATCTTGTTTAACATATCCAATGGTAGAGAAATAGCCTGGAGTTGAATTTCCAATGTGCTTACGATACTGTCGATCCGAAAAAGGGCCCTTCTACAAAATGAATGTTTGCTACAAGGAACTAGAGTTTGATTTCGTGATCAGCTACTTTCAGGCTCAAAGCCTGGTAAAAACTAGCTAAAACTAGAGCAACTGATGTGGAAAAACCAGCAAGGGATCAAGAATGACATCAGAGGTAAAACAAGTTGCAGGTGCCTTGCCCTGACACACTAATCATGAAAAGGACCTCCCAGAGTGTTCCGAGGACCAGAATTTCGAGGGTCTGAGAAGAGACGGAGAAAATGCATATTACCTGCACGTTTTTTTTAAGCAAAGAAAATTTTATTTTACAAATATTGTGTAATCCATCATCACAGAGTTGCAGAACCTATTGTACAAAACTTGTTTTGATGAATACGAAAAAGGAACAGGAACTTGGCATATGGTTACATTTGTATTAAACTCAAACCAGCACAACCGTATCATTGCATCAAACAAAGCACAAACCAATACCAACTGACTCTGCTATTGTAAATTGCACAAGGTCAAACTTGAAATTAAGCTCTCATTCTTGTAAAAACATGTACATGAGCTAGCAGTTTGCAACTACTTGAATATACACATTTACCTGATATACATTATAGAATTAAGAAAAACAGCCATTTTTATAAGGCCGTTTTAGGAATTGTAATTAGCCAATGCCTTGTGCTACTTCAACCCATGTCAGTGTCCGGATAAAGAAACCCTTCATATTCCAGCTACACATGCAAAGGTCAAGTTGATTAATGCATGTTGCTGCGTTTTGAAATTTATATATTAGAATGTAACAATAGAAGTGCTTACCTTGGCTTTATTATGTGCTAGTTTCATTCTCCTGTAATCTTCTTGTGCTCGCTTAGAACGGAACATGGATTGAACACGTACAACAGATCTCTCAACGCGCTCTTCAGCTTGTTTCCGGCTGGCTTTAAAGAAATCCTCAACTACATCTTCTTGTTTTGGGTCTTTCGCAGCTTCATCTGGACTAACCTGAAGACCGCGGAAACCTTTCCTCTTCAAACGCCAACGTAGAATTGCCTTCTCAAGCACTCCTACTGCAAATACTATCTTTTTGTACTCTTTCCGCACTTGGTAACCTCGGTAAACAGCCTATAAAATGGGTAGTTGTCATTACTCAGACCTGATATGGTATGTAACAGTAAAGTCTAATTTCCACTTATAATTCAAACACTCAAGTCAATGTGAACCAGCTAAATTTACAGTATCTTACTGAGAGTAAGTTTCATATTATCCAACTCAACTGAATGATCTAATTATATTGAGTCAGATATTTTGCCCCCACTTGTTTCATGAATTCAGGTGAAAATCCCTTGGGCCTTGTGAACCTTGATTACATTATTAGGACAACATAACTTTCTCAATGCATTTATCCTTGATAGATTGTAATTCTCTATATCTATAATAATATATTAAAACTTTTGAATATTCACAAAATAAGTTATTAAATGTTGATTATCTTCAATCATAAATTTAAGTAACATAATCGGAAAATAAATTGAATCTTTTGCGAGCTACACTCTGCATCATACGTGCATACATAAAGTTTATACAACTACGACAAAGAAGGATAGCAATTTTGAGCAATGCCAGATCATCTATCCTGGATAATATCACTCAGGGTAGAAATCACATCAATTAACCTGTAGTATATCCCCAATCTTTTTTATGCAAAGATAATTAACAAAGATAAAGAGTCGTGAACTAAAAAAAGTGACATGTGTTCCCGAAATTTCTTTGAGGGAAGAATAAAAGATATTTATGGAATTTAAATTAATTTATAAGCTTGTTTTATAGAGTCTCTGCAAGTCATTCCACTTTTTGAAAGAAAAATTTGGAGAAGCTTGGATTGAATCTTTCTACCTCTTCTCTCGCTTCTCACTTTTAAAAAAAAACTCAAGAATATGATTATAAGAGATCTTCCTTCTACTCTTCTCTTCTGTCTAAATTTTAACTAGGGCCTAGGAGAATTTATTAGATTTAAATATACTCAAAGGAGGATGGAAGGTAACAGGACAAGGCGTCAAATTCATCGGAAACTGATCGAAGACTTTCAGCACTTCCACAAGAAAAATGTACAAGTGTTCAATTAGCTAGTCATAAAGGCCAGGAACACAACTTACTTGAATTTTGATGGTTTGACGACGCAAATTGAGGAAATCTTTTCGCATCTTCCAAGCGTGGAACCTATGTTGGATTTTAACAGCAGCAACCATCTTTTTCCGTGTGTCATGTTTGCGGTATGCATGCTGAATCTTCATCGCTGCAACAATATGGCGTGCTTCATCCTCCGGATTGGAAATCTTAGCAGCATCTGCTTGCACCTTAAGTGATTGCTCCCTAAATGCAGCCTGAATGCGCGCTGCTGCATCCGCAGCTGTTCGATAGGCTGCCAAAGTGTCCTTCAGATACAGCTCCTCCTCTGTAAATATCCCCGGGCTAGTAGGATTAGTTGTAGTAATCTGCAGTGCGCCACTGACGTTTCCGGCTAAGGTCATGTCTTCAAAATGCTGCACTAATCCCTTTTCTGCAAGATAAGCCCCCAAACCATCATAACCATTTTTGGATGCAAGATCAGCTGCTGTGCATCCACCAGGGTTCTCCGAAGTGGGGTCGGTGACCAAATTTGGCTTTGCCCCAGCGGATAGAAGAATAGCTACCATCTCCTCCCTGAAAAAAGATATTGAATAGTTAGCATTGATTCATACACACACACCCAGTAAAAACAGAGTCCTGAGTAACCTTTTAGTATAAGGTCTTCCCTTAAATATTTACTTGAATTTATAATTCATTTTTCTCTAAATAGTATCATGATCAACGTCATAAAATGTGTCACTGTTGGAGAGGAGATTATTTAATTTATTCTAGAAGGAAAAAAGTTGAGACTATTTTACAAAAGATATACAAGGGTCAATCAGGGCACAGGAATTTAACCAGCAACAAATATTTTGAAAGATTTCACCATTAACCTTCCACAATATGCAGCCCAATGAAGAGCTGTCCACCCAAATTTGTCCCGATAATCCAATGATAAGCCAGATAACGTAAATTGAGGTACAGCCCACTTGTAACCTAGGATTGCACACAGATGAATTACTCCCTGGCCTAGCTCATCATAATCAGTGACTTTACACCTTTCTACCACTCTTTCCAATAGCCACTCCTGTAGTCTATTCTGTAAAGTGAGCTCAAACAAATTGTCTTTTGCTTGTGGGAATGATAATTTATTGTCCTTTATACACTTCAGAAAGGATACCCAGTTACGGGTAATTTGAGATGTTTTCTGAGTAAACAACTTGGCCTCTTTAAGGGCATTTGGTGATAGCTTCATAGTCAATGTATTGGATCTTCTTGACGTAGAGAAGAGTAAATGAGCAAGCCTCATTTGATTTCGAAATTCCGTCCACTTGCAATCATCACTCGGCAGATTGACCAACTTTTCCGTCGTAGGGGATTTATACTCAAAGTTCACAACTTGACTAATAGATTTCTGGCCATCTAAGCTCAGATAAAGATCAAATACTCCAGGATTTTGTGGTGAAACAAAGGAACGGTACACTCCAGGTTGAATAAGTTCTGCAGGAAAACATTCATCTCCACATACACAAAATAAGTTGGACTTCTCAAATGGGGAATTCGCTTCATGAAAATATCCAACAACTAGAATCTGCAGAAGTATGAATTAGTGGTTAAAAACAATAATTATCCGAATAAATATAGAAGATATGGAGAAAGAACACAAATCTACTTAACATGAAGAAAGAAAGGAGACATATAACATCATTTTTTAAAGAATAATCATTGACTAGTGCTTTAACTTCTAACAAGCAAGTTTTGATGACAAACAACTATTAATTGCACTATCATAATACTATGAGATAGGTTCAGATAATATTTAACATATCTTACTTTTCCAACACTTTGGATTTTACAGTTTGAAGTACTCTCAATTTTCTTCCTTGGAATATATGTTCATTTTGGATGAGGCCACGTGGACTATTCAATCAGAATTGCAGCTACATTGGAAACTAGGCTATCTACAACTATTTTTTTCATAGTTTTTATGTTATTGAGATGTTCTGTAGAGGTTTTATTGGATTGGCAAGTTTACAGAAGTGCTAGGTATTTGATGAGCTTTTAAAGAAATGGCAACCCTTTATAGTTACTGCTTGACTGCTTCAAGTCCACCAATCTTGTTTGCTGACAGGGAATTCTAGCCTGCTTATTATGATTAATTAATTGAGAATAAGAGTGAAAAATAGCCATATTAGGTATATTTTATAGGGAGGAATAAGTTTAAAAGTAAAACAGTTGCGGCTAATGCGTGATTAGTTTTCTTTTCCAACTTCCACCTCCTCAACTAAGACTTACAATGAGCCTTAGAATGTATCAGCTCATCATTGTGACATTGTTTATATATTTTTAATATAAGTTGGGACATGAAGAAAACAAACAAGAAGACAACAAAGAGGCAACAGAGCTCTATAAGAAAGAAACGTAGTCCTAGCCTGACAAGTATCTGAACCCCATAGAACCACACAAGATCCAATACCAATAAACTTTATATGACCTCCAGTGAGGGATGAAGTGAATGAAGTAGGAAGATTTTACATATAAATAGATTCTTGTCCGCCCAAGCTTATACATTTCAAACTATTGTGAACTTTTTGTGTAGGTGGATGTGCGATTATAACATGTGCATATGCCAGTTCACAGATAAAATTACAGAAATTTCTGGACAGATCTAACTTTTTGTAGTGTCAACTAGACATTATTAGGCCGTTTAAAGTTGTATCATTGTACATACTGTATATATCAAAACATAGAAGACAAAAAGTGCATTTACTACCGGCCTTAAGGTCAGTTTAAGGAACCGGAATAAATTTCGAACTACAGTGATCGCCTAATTTTGTTTGTACTGTACTTTGCACTTCCCAGTCCATCCATAATAACTCGTCAAGCTAAAATCATTTTATTCATGGCTGAAATTATTGAAAAAAATATTTTGCAGTTTAAAAAAATCTACTCTTTTCATTTTATCATAGTCTTAAATAAATAAACATATTCCTTCCAGATTAATATGAATTAGCTAAAAAGTGACAAATTGATATCATTTAGCGTACGAGTATAGGGTTTAAAATAGAAGAACCTTTGTTTCTTCGGTTGTAAGAGCGGATGCAGGAGAAACATCTGTTATGCTGAATATCTGCTCTGAGAATGATGACTGCTGTTGATCCCCTAATGTAGATGTTTCCTGACCGTTTGAAAGAGAAGATTCTAGATTTTGATCACCTGTCAACACTGAATCTGGAGAATCAGTAATGACATAGGTCATCCATCTTCCAAAACTGTCCTGAGTTTGGAGGGCATTTCTGTTGATTGTGTCCAAGGAGTCACCAGAGACTGCAGTCAGTTGTTTATGACCATTTCTCTGCAAATTTGAATCTATTTGGACATCCACAATACCAGAGTAAACATTGCTAGACATATTGGAATGATCCAAATTACTCCCAACTACTAGATCAGAAAATTTTTCTAGTGAACTGTTTGCTTCAGAATATATATTGGCTGACAAAGAATTGCTCTGCAAAGATGATCTGCTGTCAAATATGGCCTCAAAACAAAGTCTATATTTAGGAGCTCAAAAAACAACCATAGAAGGACCAACTAATGTAAAAACTTTCTTTTGTTTAAAAACTTAAGCCAAACAACCCATTATAGCTCGTATCTGTGTCAAGAGACTTAATGCATTACATGTGTTTATTATTAGCTAAGCAGACAAAACAAATCAAGTTTTACATGTACATGTATGCAACACTTTAATTGCGGATATGCATCTCAAAACTAAGAGCATGAGGACCACATTAAATCCTCTCGGTACGCAAGTCATAACACTCATACCTTCCTTAAAGCATAACACCTCTAACTAAATCTTTTTGTGGGCCACAGAAACCTATTTTCAGAGAGGTAATAGAGAAACTCTACAGTTATACTTTTTTTATGTTTAACCTTGCTAGCATTTATTTATCTCTTCACATGCCTAATTGGAATCAGATTTAGGCTCATTTTTAAAACTCTACTACAGAAAATGCAACTTTTTCATCAAGATTCCCAATACTATCACTCTTGTGCTCAAGAACAAATAAGTTTATCCAGAGAATTAATCCTGAATTTAACAGGTTATTGCACTCAGATAGCTATCAACTGTGAAAAGAAAGAATAAAACATCAAGAGACAAGACTGCAAGATATATTCAAGAGATATAACTGCATGAAGTGGAATGAGTTAAATTCTTATTGCTAAAGAGCTAGATGTACTTACATCATTCCCATAGAAATTCACTCCATATGAATTCGGTTGCTCAAAGCCTGGGATTATTCCTGCCATAACAACTTTTAAGATACACATAATGTATATTGGTCTCATTTTTTGAGCCTGATTCTAGTGCAGACGATATGAAAACTGTTACCAGTCTCAGGTGCATTCAACTTGTTCGGATCTGCTGGCACCACAAGTTCATCCCAATCAAGCGTATTTATCTCGTGAAGTCTAATTACATGATCTTGGATGTTTTCACTGGGCTCTATTTCAGTGAAAAAGAAAAGATACTGAGAGCATAACATACCCATTTGAAAAGAAAAAATAAATTCTAGTAACACAAAGATGAGAAATTAGCCAGCAGACATAATGAAAAAGTTGAACGACTACAAAAAGACAAGTGCCATAAAAACTTCATGCGTGACATGTAATCGGCTGCTTTCTTAAAATAGAAATGGTAAAATACATTGCAACAAATCAGGCAAAACATACTGACACTTGAGAGTTAAGAGGAAAACTAATGTTACCTAAATATGATTTCTCGTTTGTATAGTATACTTCGTCAATCACAGAATTAGATTCTTCTGGTAAAATCCGAGAAGCCGATGGTTCAGAAAGGATTGAGCAAGAGTTGGAGCATATAGGTGCGGCTGGCGAACCCTGTGACTACAGCAGGCATGCAATAGAAGACCATAATTTGATTACCTTAGTATGCTGATTCACATGATAGTCAAGAATAGGTCTACCTCTTAATTGAGCATAAAGGAACAATTAAAATTCAACCACATGGGTACTTGGATACACATAAAATGGATTAACCTGCTATCTCCTATAGGTCTATCAGAAACTAAAAACAGAGGGAATACCAAACAGCTAGGACTTGCAGTGATCACTGAAGAAGGTCAAACTGTTATTCGTAAATCATTTTATTCGTAAATCATTTTAAGGTTTATCATGCACTTAACAACAAGACCATTTTTCCAACAACTTGCCAATAGAAAACAACAAAGGTGACGATACCATATAGTAATTAACCTGGTCGTTTCCTGAAAGACCTCCAATATTTTCAAATTAGTAGACTCTAATTATGTAGCTTCTCACTATTCCTTCCCTAATTATTGTTTACTTTTTGACAGGTGAACAATGTATGATCGGCTGAAGTAGAGTACATAGGTCACCATCATGGGTTTTTAAAGGCATACCCTAAGGCAATCACTAGTTCTATAAAATTCATCATTTACATCATACAAAGTATAAAACAGTTGGAATTGCCAATTTCATATCTAAAGTCAGGCACTTGATTATTTTAGAAGTAAATAGGAATAACCTTCATATTGCTGGTTTTGATGCCCTACTTGGAGCAGAACATATTAAATGTGTGTGGATCTATATATATCCCTAGATATCTCTCTATGTAATCATATATACGTGCACACATATATGATACATGTCTTTGCAGTACAGAACAATATATAGGTTCAGATTTTCAGAAGTGATCGTACCATGACTAATAAATTGGAATATAAAGTATAGTGTATTTAGATAAATGGAAAGCTTTGAGGGAATTAAACAGGACAATCACTTTGTAGGAAGACAAACAAAACATTCCACATAGGCACATACTTTGAGCACACCTAAAATATCAAACAGCAGTAGCAAAAGCCACCGTGGCATTTTAAAGTTAAAGTATTTAAGCAATTGCAGTACTAATAGTGAAAGACTCAAAACTGTTTAATCAAATGATGTTTAAAACACAGAAAAATACATAAAGAAAAAGAGGGTTTGGGAAGGTGTGTGAGGCCAACCTCTTGAGTGTCGCGATAGTGCACTAGGACAATGTGTTCCAATTTTCTGGAATTAAAAAAAAAAGATCATTAAAATTTGATCTAAAGCAGCAGAGTTTAGGGAATGAGCTTTCAAGGTGTTTTTTACGTATACAAATGGCGGGTGGCCTCTTTGGCTCCCCCACTCATGTGAGAGCGAAACAGAGAATTTAAATATCTCATAACTACTAGAGCTCTACCAATACGTATTGTTTTTTCAAGATGATAATAGAATTTTTTAAATGACATTTGATAAATTTAGAGAAGATAAGCTGGCCTTTTATGTATATTAATTAACTAATATAAACAGTGACAAGAAGTTGGAAAATACTTATCAAGTAGCCAATAGCATCTGCGAACAAAAGTTGGGTTATCTTCGCCATGTGCATAGTATACATGAATTCTTTCATCATTTCCAACCTTTGAAGAGGACATAAAGCAAAAAAGGAAAGTTATTTCTGATACAACCAGTACGAATAGAAATCCACAACAAAAATTTAAATCTGTGATACGAGATTGACTCTGTGTTCCCTAAAGGTGATTTACAAATGACTTTAAACCGATGGCAACCTAAATAATAAAAACCTTAAATTTATAGCAACTTCATTTTCTATTTAACCAGTTGATATCTGCACTTGTCCATGCATCGTGCATGCTATAAAAAGAAATTGAGGTTGTATTTAACTTTTTACCAATTCGGAAATTCCTATGCATGGAGAAAATTATAATAAATTTTTGGAGAAAGTATAAATGAGAAACTTTCTCACACACAAAAAAAAACAAGTATATGTAAACTAGCAGCATAAATATGAGATATGTCTCTTCAGAACGGGTACAGCTTGTAAAATTCTAGCCCTTGACTAACAAGCAAAAAAAATCATGAAACACTATGAGTAAGAATTAAAGCAATAAATTTATAGGATTGATAGCCATCTGAGTACCAACAAGCAACAGTTTGTTACAGTAAAATGGTTGATCGAGAAGAGGCTAACATATTAATATATTATACATAAATAACCACCAAAGGTAATATGGAGTGCTCTTTAATTACCTAGCTCATCTGGATTTTCCTTTTCCTGTAATTTAACATAATACTTGGTCTTAATCATCATGATATAATTAAAAACAGGGGCCAATGGCTCAAAGTGGTATTCTCTCATCCTTTAACAGGAAAGTGAAGGAAACATATCTATGCTATAATTGACATCCAGAACATGACAATTTAAAATTTGGGAAAATATAATGCAACATTTAATGAGTTTACAAAGATGAAAGAACTTTAATATATGATCTGTTACACCCACAAGCAAGCAAATATATTTGACATCCAGAAAAGAGGGGTGGGGGGAGGGGGATAATCAGCGCCATTATATACTTTCTCAGATTGACACTAACATATTTTAAGACTCAAAGAATAAGTCCCTTAAGTGGATATCAAATTCAGCAACCATTCATTCAGCTAAGGTCTACAACTATCCATTTAAACAAAATTTATATGTGAAATGTAACAGAGAAGCATCAAAAGGGGCTCACTTTTAAGTGTTCATGAGCTTCTTTAACTGTCTTTCCATCTTTTTTCTTCTTCCAGTTATGTCCGTCTTTTCGGAAGTTCCTCAGCATCTTGCGGTCAAATAACACCATCATGCCAGCTAATAGATTGCAATAAAAATGAAGATTATAAGAAGTTAAGAACTATAATCTAGCTATCCTCCACCTTGGATGAGCATGGAAAGATTAATTTAGTGGAGGATTTCTGGGGTTTGGTATGGATTCAGTGTATTCCGAGCTGGTCCAAACAGTAAAATCTTTAGAATACAAAGAGTGTTAGGCAAGTGGCTACTGGCTCAACTTGAATTTTGTTACTATGCTAATCTTTTTCGGAAATGACAAGGAAAGCACTTCAGACTTTCAAGGTTAGGCTAGCTGGGGGGAGTGGCGGGGGGGGGGGGGGGGGGGATTCAGCCTAACCCTATCTGTAAGTCATGAACCGTTGCATGTGTACTTCGATGCATGTATAACTTTCCAGATAACATAGGCTTCATTGTTATCCAGCAATAAACCAATAACAGAAATGTATTTAGGAACAACTGGCAAACAATGAGTGAATATATTTATGCAAATAAAAAAAATACCTGGTGGTAAGTTGACTGGCCTGACATAGATTGTGAAATGCTTATGATTACAAAGTATTGCATGGATCTCATTTGGTCGGAGCCATCTTGACTTAGCTTCCTCCGTTACGTTGCCAATATCTAAGTCTGACAAAATAAGAAACCCGGCTGGTCAAACACTATGATGACAACATTAAGCCCATAAAGGATGATTAAGTTACTACATAACGTATTACAACAAGTAAAGGATGATTCAAGCCACATATCGTTAACTGTTAGGAGTTCAGGCATCTTTGAGTTTCCATGACCACTGATTATTGTTGTACTCAAGTAAATAATCACTATTTCAAAGATGAATGTTATAACGTAATCTCCAATATTACATGACAAAAATTAAAATTGTAATCTTCTAGCTTAAAGGATATGGTACATAATTGTCCTATCAAAACTTAGGATAAATTATGGTTCCTCTCTTTTACAGGTGTAGGAACAGTATATTGTCTTGCTAAATTGTGTAGTGAAATATAAGAATAATTACTTATATTTGATTAAAATCATAGAGGAATACTGTTTCTAGTCTGCGACCTAACAATTAGGACACCTCAAAATCATAACTACAAGTTATAATCGTTTGTGATCATACAGGAGATACTTCTTAGTCAGTAATCAGCCCGCAACCAGAAGACCTTAATCTGATCATCAATCTACTAGTTAACAAAAACAAATTGAACACATTATTTAAGCCTAGCTACCATCACCACAACATTTTAGCCCCAAAACGCCCCAAAGCGCCCCAAAACTCGTCACTTACTTTCATTCTCTCATTAACACCTCTTGCTGACATCAACCCTAACATACATTCCACCTGATGTCACCAAAACACATACTTTACACAACCCTAAGAACACTTGCTATTGCTTTCATTATCGTCTTTAGGCATTAATTTCGTAAAAAGTTTAGTATCCGCATAGTTCCATATGACGGGATTGGAGCATTTCCAGGGGTAAAACATTTTTCAGGCTCTTCAATCATTAAACACATACCAGAACAAAAACATTGTCCATTCCTAAACATAATCTAATAACAACTTCCCGTTAAGATAAGAATGTTGATAGTTATCAAAATATAGCTTCTTACACTATTTCCCTAATGGCAGATATTTCCAACACAATTGCCAAACTTCGTTGACTTAACCAAGCACTTTCACTTGGTTTTTAGATAAAATTTTGCAAATATTAAGCACAACTGATAATCCGAATTCGAAACATATAACTTTTTAACTTTCACTTTACAGCAAACTTATTACTCTTTCTCTTACTAAATATATACTTAATACTTTGGATCATAAGAATGGAAAACCACAGGTTCTGCACACAAAAAATCTGACAAACCACCCTTGCAAAAAAAACGTACAGAACACAGTCCTCCTCCTAACATCTTAAGCTTTTACGAGAACTCGTAATTAACATGATATCAGAGCTCAGACACCGACACATAATAAATTCAACAATCAACTATATCAACAAAAATTGCTACACATATTATAAAAGTAAACATATAGATGAATATAAAAATATTACCCGCCATAGTATGAAAGCCATGAATCTCAGAGCCTACAAGACGTACAGGTACAGCACCTTCCATATGGAGAAACTCTTACAGGTTCTGATTCTTACACGAATGAATCTAGACACTTCTAGTTAGTTGTCTGTGAATATGTAATGTAAGGTGTGAATATCATAACTATAACGGCTTATTAAAAAAGGGTAAGTTCAACTGGATTGGAAGCTCAAACTAGAGAGTAGCACACCATGATAAAGTTGTGAGAATGGCAATAATTTAACGCTTTCTTGAGTCAACAACCTCTTTTCAAGTCAGCAACTACCAACACTGTCCTGCTATTTGTTGATTATTATTTTCTACCACATCATATCTTTTCTGAAGACATAATCTTAACCTTTGATATTCTTTTTATTATTTTATATAGTTTATTCCCAATATCCCTTTCATTTTTATACAGTTTTTATTTTGGGATTTTCTCTCATTTTCATACATTCCAAAAATAGTAATTTTTAATAATATAAAACACATTACATCCACTAATCTCACCACTTTACTCACTTTTCATTTAACTTTACTCTTTTTTATACATTTTCTTGGTATCCGTGTCCGAACCCAACATATATAATTCAACGAGACTGAGGGAGTATAAGTTAAATGTTCTGAATTTTTGCAGTTTAAATTTTTTAATCTTAATCAACATCAGTTGATCTTGAGTCTTGACAAAACATTATAATTAGCATCCACCTATCTTATAATTTTATAAATCAAATTATTTTTGTCAAACAAACAAAACCTAAACAGGAATTTTATACCAAATACTCCATCTTTCTCTCTCATTTGTTTGCATTTTTCTTTTTGGGTCTTCTCAATTTTTTACTTTTCAAAAGTTTCCTAAAATAGTAAAATTTTATAATATAAAAATTAACTATATCCACTTATTTCCCCTACTATCTCAACTTTATACATTAAATATTAATCGGTCACACCACTTTACTCACTTTCTTTTCTTACTTTTCTTCATTAAATTACATTTTTTCTTAGCCTTATGCCCTACCTCAAGGTAAAGAATTGAGGGAAACGGAGAGAGTAAATAATAATATATAACATTCAATATTTTTTGATGTAATGATATCTATTTTTCTTGCTTATTTTAAGAATGTTACCATTGGAACCTGTTAAAAATAAGATAAATATGTGCAAGTGTTTAATTAAAAACATAATAATACATGTAGCATGTTGTACTTAATATTATTACTACAAAGTTTAAGATAGGTTTAAGACATAAAATATTGTATGCATCCTCACTCCTAACATCGCTGTAAAGGTAGAATAAGAAACTGAAACAGACCCCATTTTGGTTTACATATTGTTGTCAATGTCTGAGTGGTTTAATAACTCAAAAATCTCACCCATAATTAAATTGCATGGTCCCATAAGCAAAGAAATTACGAATGGTCATTTCTGCTCAATTTATTACTCTGTTTCCACGCTGGTTCTCAAGTTCTCAGCTCAGATCGAATGCAACAACTGCAACACGTACATAAGGAATGGTCCTACATAATTTCGGCGACAATAGCAACCCTCTAACCTCTTACTGTCTTAGAGCATCTCCAGTGCACATGACCAACCCACTTACACGTGGGATCATTTTTTTGCCACATAAACACCAAGTGGTCTTCCTAAAAAAATTGGTCACTTCCCTCCAATGCACAAGCCCATTTCCACTTACAAATGGGTCCCATTTAACTTTATTTTACTTTTACTTTCACAATACTTCTTATAAAATTATAATATAACGTTTAAAATTAGTTTAATTTAATAATATTAAATTTATAATAATCAAACTAAAATGATTATTTTTTTTAAAAATCGGTAAAATAAAAGACACGTCACATAATAAAAATACATCATACTATTAATAAAAGAAATTACATGAGAAAATATAATATTAAAAACATCACACAAGAGAACATTAAATTTAAAACATTACAAAATGAAAAAATTAACGATTATTATGAAACTGAGAGATATGCTCAACCAAGTCATTTTGTAGTTGGCGATGTGTCCGTTTATCACGCATCTGTAGAGTGTTGTGAATATACGTTTCGTATTGGACCGGAGGTTCTTCGCCTAAATTTGGTTCTGATAAACCATTTGTTGCATCATCATAAGTTGGTAGGGGACCAAATTGAGTTGCATATGTGTCCCTCTCGTCTTCAACAATCATATTATGTATTATGATGCATGCTCTCATAATCCTCCCAAGATCCGATTTGTCCCAAAAGCGTGCCGGACCACGTACAATTGCGAAACGGGACTGTAGTACACCAAACGCTCGTTCGACATCTTTTCGTTGGCTTTCTTGATATTTTGAAAATAATTTTCTTTTCTCACCTTGTGGACGTGGTATGGTTTTAACAAATGTTGCCCATTCAGGATATATCCCATCAGTTAAGTAGTATCCCATATTATAATTGTTTCCATTAATAGTATAATTTACCTCTGGAGCACGACCTTGTAGCATGTCATCAAACACAGGTGACTGATCTAAAACATTTATGTCATTATTTGATCCAGCAACTCCGAAAAATGCATGCCATATCCATAAATCAGAAGAAGCAACCGCTTCAAGTAGAATTGTTGCAACTCCTTTGTGACCGCTCATGAACATTCCCTTCCATGCTTTAGGACAATTTTTCCATTGCCAGTGCATGCAATCAATACTTCCCATCATACCAGGAAATCCACGAGCCTCGCCCATCTGTAGTAGACGTTCGATGTCATTAGAGTTTGGCTTTCGTAAATATTCACCCCCAAATATCATAATGACATTAGAGACAAATTTTTTTAAGCACTCAACCGCAGTAGTCTCTCCAATACGAACGTAGTCATCAACAGCATCTGCAGATACTCCGTAAGCCAACATATGCATGGCCGCAGTGCATTTTTATAAAGGTGATAAACCTTTTCTTCCCAATGCATCAACCCTTTGTTGGAAGTATGGATCAAAATTTGAGAGAGCATCCACAATACGAAGAAAAATATGTCTTCCCATACGAAATCTTCGTCGAAAAATTTGCTCAGGATATACTGGATTATCAGAGAAGTAATCATTCACCAGACGTCGATGACCTGCTTCACGATCTCTGAATATACTTTTTCTAGGCATGGATCTTGAGCTCTGTCCATGCCTTTCATGATAGAGTTCAAGAATACGATCATCTTCAGTATCATCGTAGCAGAACTCATGAATAAATTCTTCAATTAGAGTTCCAAATTTTTGAGCACCTTCGTTTATACGTTGCCACCTTTTTTTCATAGCCACAACTCCCCTCCTAATGATACCAGGATTATCTTCTTCACAATAGTGACGAATTCGATCCCAGAATGCCTCGGCTTTTTGATCAGTACCGACTAGTGGATCAATTGACACATTCAACCACGCACTTATTAAGAGCTTGTCTTCAACCCACTTCCACTGCCCAGTAATTTCTCGTACATCTTCACTTTCCTCAAATTCATCATTAAGATCAAAAACATTTGGACTACTAAAAGCTAGCACTTGTGAATGTGGGGAATTTTGAGTAGGTGATTGTTGGGTTTCAAAATGTGGATTTGAAAATGGAGGAAAAGGAAATTGGTATGGAGAATTTTGAGGATATGAAAATGGAAATTGAGAATTCTGAGATTGTGAAAATTGGTATTGAGAATTCGGAACTTGAGAATTAATATTAAAATTCGGTGGATTTGGAAAATAAGAATTTGGATATGGATATGGAAATGGAAATTGAGGGTTTGGATTTTGAGAATTTGAAGGTGGGGGATTATTTGGATTCATCTTTTGGTAGAGAAAAAATTAAAAAAACAAAGAGTATGAGTAATGAGGTATGAAAATTTTATATTTATAGGAGTAGAAATTATAGCCGTTGCTAAATTATATACGTTATGTAACGTTAATATTAACGTTACAAAAGTAAAGTAAACAGGAAAATACATTTTTAATAGGTCCCATTTATCCATTGACATAAATACAACTGCATACTAAACTGAATAATAAAAGAAAAAATATGTTGAATGGTGTATGGTGTCAGGATGTGGCCGAGGCCACCAACTCGTCCCCGACCCACTTTTTCTCATTTACTCCAATGCAAAAATAAGTAAACTTTTGTGGACAGTCCCATTTTACGGGGTTCGAGACAGGAATTGGGCTCCCATAGTGGATGCTCTTAGGGCCGAGGTACTGTGACATTTTATATTTATTTTTTTGACGTTGATTGACGATCACCAATAATTGATGAATTATGTGTTTCCGAAATTTTTGTGGATGAAGTAACATGATCCTCCATTAACATCATTTTTTTATACGAAAAAATATTACAGTATCTAAATTTTTAAATTTTCTGATTCTCGTCCTTGTGTCCAAATTTGATTAACGGACGTTAGTCAATGCTGACGTGGCAATTACGTGAAAATCAAAAAAAAATTGGAATGGAGTGAAATTTTGGCATGTTAATCTACGACTGATTACAAGAACATTAGTGGTGAAAGTTTTCAATTTCGAATTCACTAACATTTGGAAATATGGAGATTTCAGTAAAAAAAAATTGTGTTCTTAAAATTAAAGTGCAGATTTCTATACGTTAATGAACGCAAAATTGATAACTTTCACCACCAATGTTCTTGTAATCACTCGTATATTAACATGCCAAAATTTCACTCCATTCCGAGAATGTTTGATTTTAAAGTAATTGCCACGTCAACAATGACTAATGGACTCAAATTTGGACGGAAGGACGAAAATCAGAAAATTTGAAAGTTTGGGTATTATAATATTTATTTGTATAGTTCAAGGATATAAACCAAAAACAGCATATAGTTTAAGGACGAAAGAATTTATTTTCCCATAAATTATCTGTTTCCGAAATTTTTGTCGATGAAGTAACATGACCCTCCATTAACATCATTTTTTTATCTTAAATCTATTGGCGGACAGATGGTTACAGTCATAAAAAATCAGGACTTTTTTTTTCCTAAATTCATTTTATGATTTGTAATTCTGTTATTGACATATAGATTAACTATTGAGTTTTTTTTTTTTTTTTACCCAACAATTTTTTTTCTCTCTGAGAAAACCCTAGCCTCCTCCTCGTTTCTTCTCTAGCCGACGGGGCTTCCGCCGGTTTTTTCCGGTGGAAAGCCCCAAACCCTTTAATTTGTTTTGTTTATTTTTGTTTCATTCAATAATCTTCTTTTTGGGTAAGTACTTCTACCTATTTGATTTGTTTGGTTTGTTATTTAGATCTTAATTATCAGAGCTTTTGGTTTTCTTTCTTCTTCGATTCAAGCAGAGCTTATTGGATTTGAGAGTTTACCGAGGATCTCCTATTGTGGTTTCGTTTTTTAGATTTAAAATTTTCTGTTTCGAATTTCAGTTTGTTTCTCTCCTTGGTGAGAGGGTGTTTGTTTCTCTCCTTTATTGTGAGTGTTGGTTTTGATTTACTGATGGAAATTTGTATGGAATTGCCCGAAAGCCCGAAGTGAGGATTTGAACTAAAAGAATCGTGGTGGATTTGAGGAAAGCCCGAAGTGAATCAAGAAGTTTAGAGGAAGAAGGAAGAAAAATGCAAAAAAAAAAAAAAAACAGATCGAGACACAGTAAGAAAAAAGTGACATGAGCCGGTAAAAAAGGAAAAGAAAAGATCAAAAAACGTAAAAGTGCAATAATTCTGATAAGATCGTAAAATTGAAATTATTTGGAAAAAGTAAAGTAATCCTGGTAATTTCTCATAAATATTAAATGTACTTGCTAATAACTAGTGTAAAGCACATGACGAGATTAAAATATTAATCGAAACCGGATGAAACAAAAAATTAATTAATTAATAATTTTTTTAATTATGTAGTTATAGAAAATCGAACCTAGGGTGAAAGCAAAGAAATTAAATTAAAAAATTAAATCTTGTTTAATCACGTAGTTGTACAGTATCGAACCCGAATTTTGTGATAACCAAATCTGGTACTCTGTATTTTTGCATGTCATTTACACATTATTATATTTTATAATACAGAGTATAGATTAGGTCACTGTACTGACTGCTAACTTTCAATTGGGTCATCCAACTTAAAAATGTTTCAATTAGGTCACAAATCAGATAAAAGCTTTCATTCAGGTCACTGGACCGTTAAATAGCGTTGATAATTAACGGAGTTCCGTCTAATGGTGCCAGATCAGTGCCATATCACCTGCTACATCAGTAAACTAATCCGCCCAATCTAAAACCCGACCCAATTATACCCAACATCAGTTTCGTCTAATGAACTCGATCTCTCTCTCAACTCTCTCTCTCTCCTTGTTTTTCAAAGATTAAACCCCTATTTTCTTCATGATTTTGTTGATAAAATTTGTAGTATAGATAACCAAATTGAAGCTCTCTCAAATCTCTACCCAACCATACCAATTATTTTGAGTTTTGAGAAAATTGAAAATTTGGGGGTTTTGTTGGGATTCGATTTTCCGATCGAATTTGATGTAGTAGTTAATGGTTTAGTGTTAAAAGGTGTTTGGGGGTCGATTTGCAGCAAAACCCCAGCTTTTGGGGCTTGCATGCGACCGATCGACCACCGACGATGAACTCCGGTGAGCCGGTGGTCATGGATGATGGTTTTGAGTGCTGATTGTTAATTATTGTGAACTATATGATGATTAATTACTTGTTATTGGACTTGTATGTATAGTCTTACTTTAATTTTACTTAATTTGAGTTCGTCGAAAAGTTTGAATTAGAGGGAGTGTGATTTTTGAGTAGTTGTTGTTAATTTTGGTCAAGAATATATGCATGTTATAATCGTTAGATGTGAGTACCTGTTTGATTCTTAGTTTTCTGTCAAGTTTTGGTGTTAATTCGAGTTGGGTTGCATTTTGCCGGAATTAGAGTTATAAATCGGGATTGCTTTCGGATGTTGCATTTCATTTTGGTTGAATTCGAGTGTTAATTAGATGGTTTTGACTGTCATTATGGTTACGAGTTGAATTGGGGTTAAGAGTTGAGGTTGGGGACCGTTTTGGGGAAGGAAGTCGCCGGAATTCTTCATTTTTCGGTGGTGTTATTGACGGAAGGAAAAGGCTGATACGTGGGTTATAAATGAGAAGAAGAAGAACCCTAATTGAATGGGTCGGGCCAAACATCTGTACGCCAACTCAGCTTGCCAAGTCAGCCTTCCGTCAATAATTTAACGTTAGTAACGACCAGTGACCTGAATGAAAGCTTTTATCTGATTTGTGACCTAATTGAAATCTTTTTAAGTTGGATGACTCAATTAAAAATTAACAGTCAGTACAGTGACCTAAATGTCATTTAACCCATTTCTAATGGGCAAAACTAATTTTTACTTATGTGAATTATTGATCGAATTTGAATTTTTTTTGTTCCGTATCTCTGTCCAGCCCAAGGATTTAGATTCTGGGTCAGCTGGGTTATACATCTTCGATCTTAATCCCACAAATGAAAGCAAAGGATATGGGCCATAATAATAGTTTGTTGGGCTATCTACATTTCAAATTGAATATTTGGTGTCCTTTTTAAATTTGATACTGATACGCGTTATTTTAATGTAATTAATTCACTTTCTTAAGTTGCCAGTTAAATTCTTTAGATTTTTAAATGAAAATTAAGTCATTTGATTTTTAAAATGTATGAAGAGAGAATTATGATTCACTTTGTGTGACAGAAACAACTCAGTAACAGAAAATTGCTTATTTGACATAGAAAATCACAAAATTACTATTTACAAATTAAAATTTGCCCGTAACTTGAGGAATGGTATCCTAGAAAGAGATTCTATTCAGACCGTTGGGTAAATAAATTAATGTGAACGAGGATCTTTCTGATGTTGAAAATATCAATAAAGAAGGCTAATAAATGATGTTTGCATAATTGCAATGGAAGAGATGGGAATCAAGTGGCTCACATCTTGGCTAGATACAGAGAAATAGCAGATGGTGTATTGTTTTGGTAATTGCTATGCGTTCATATCTAGTAATTTGCTTCTAGATATGGAGATATGTTTAGCAGAAGGTGTGTTTCTTTGGTAAATGCTCTAAGTTCGTCTCTACTCTCTAGTTATTTGCACGAGGGACGCTAATTAATAGTGTGATGTCATCTTTCATCACTGTTCTTAGAAGGGAAATAGAATGCTGTCAAGGGCGCCCGACCAGAGCTGTGATACCATCTTTTGCCAAGTAATTTCACTTTGTTTTCTTTAATTCATTGTTACACTCGCTCTCCCAAAAGTGTCACCCAACAAAATCTCATGTTTGTTCTAGAGTGTAGACACCTGTGCTCCAAATCCTGTTAAGTGTATTGGCTTCTGGCCCATGTCTGGACAACCAAAGAAACTTGTTACTTAATAAAAGGAGAGCTTCATCATAAATTCTTCGATATAAACAAAGTTGGTCGGATAGAACTTAAGGTTATGTTTCAAAAGCTACAGGGGAAGAAAGATTAGGGTAACATTTAAACTACACACACTACATAAACTGCACACACATTGAATTTGACATTTAACATTTTCAACTACATCAAACATGGCAACAGTTTCGCTGTTAAAAGCTGAAAAGTATCTAAATGAAAAAACTGATAGGCTATTAACAACACTAATCGTTAACGGAGGAATTTGGTATTAACAAAGTTTGATGTTCGTCACCGGAATCAAGATCTATGACAGTGGTTATTCGCCGGAAAGTCGCCATAGTGTGGTGGTTGTGATGAATTGGGGGCTGAGATTGTAAGGGTTTCTTTGTGGTGGCTCGTTGAGCTCTTCGCTTCCAACCCCCTCACAATGTGCCTACGTACCCCGTATTTATAGGGGATCAAGCCCAACGTAGTTCTTGGAGAGAAAGTTACCTCCATGGGCTTGGTATCTGATTTCCGAAGCCCATAAGAAGTCTTCCACCGCCTTCCATAATTAGACTCTGACTCGCTTTAGGAATGTCTGACGATAAGGCCTAGTCACAAAGGCCCAAGGCTCGTCTATGACGTCAGGACTTCACGAATAAGGAAACTTCTCCCGTCGAGGACTAGTCTCATCCGTTACTAGCTATTTCCTTAATTCATAGACGCAGGTATAGCCATGACTTACCCCAAATGCCAGACGCATCCTTGTCCCCCGAATGAGAAGCACCCGCCAGATTGCAGGACAAGTGATCCCAAGCGTTTGGGGTGCAAAGTGCAGGATTACTCCAAAGTTCCCCAATGAGGACGCGCCCATTGAGTACAGGAACAGAGCTCCCAAAGCACACACCAAGGTTCACCCCACATCCCCAATGAGGACGCGCCCATTGAATACAGGAGGAGGCCTTCAATCATCAGGCATACCCTTGGAGGCCTTCAATCATCAGGCATACCCCTGGAGGCCTTCAACAACGAACATCCCCCTCCTAGGGAACATCCTAGGAGGGAATTCTTCAATCATCAGGCAAACCCCTGGAGACCTTCAATAACGGATATCCCTCCCTTAGAAGATATCCTAAGGGATAAGTCTTCAATATCTTGCCATTATCAAGCCAATGAAGCCATCCTTCACCACCAAGTAGCTATTTCAAACCAAGAGGATGTGCCCTCAAGGGGTGGATGGCCTAAAGGGGCGCGCCCTTACCCCTATAAGGGCAAGCCCTAAGTCTTCCATATGCTAATCCCATGTCAGTCTAGTTGTTATTCTCTGTCAAGTCATCCATTCATGTCAAGTTGTCAGTCCACACCAAGAGGACGCGTCCTCAAGGGTTGGACGACCAGAGGGCGCGCCCTCACCCCTATGAGGACAAGCCCCGAGCCTCCGTTGTACTAGTTCAATCCCTAATTGCACCTTGGATATCCCCAATTGATTATTACTTGACCTGAATATTCCTTAAAAACCCAATACCGAATTTTGGCTATAACAACTACCCCCCAATTCCATGTGAAATCAGAGATGAAGCATGGAATTTTTAATCTCCAAAGTGCCAAAATCTCTTTGTAACCTTTTCTTCTTCAAGAAGTGTCCTCGAGCTTCTTCCTTCTTTTATGCTGTAAAGAGGGCGCATCCTTCCAGATGACGCGTCCTTTAATTCTTCCATCATATATTTTTGATAATTTTAATGTTTAGAGAGGGATACCACCTGCACACGACACCTCTAAGCTTACATGAGCTAACTCGGCGTAGATAACAAGAGATATTGTGCACAGATATATACCTCTCTCCTGGCTCGTCCTCAAGTAAAATATTCATTTATCGAGAGGACGTGCCGTCTTCTATCATTAAGGGATACAAATTCATTCATTTTTCTTAAGATTCAAAAAATGAAGTAGCTTATGTAAATATAGATACACCCTTGGATATATATACTTGTACGGTGGTCTAATCAGTCATATTATTACATCCGATGGTTGCCACGTGTTCCACCTAATATCTTCCTTTGCCCTTCCTTATAATCTTTGTTCTCTCTCATTCCAGAATAGTTCTCTTTTGAGTGCGTCCTAAAATGTGGGCGTGTCCTCTTTCAAAAATTACAATAATGACACACCCATGCGTCCCTTGAAGGTCTGGCCATGGGCATTCTTGCCTTGATATTATGAGATGTCTTGTAAAGATGTCTTCATGTGATGTGATTTTAAGAATATGTAAGTGATGCCCTCGAAGGGTCCTTCAAAGCACAATCCAGTCCCGTAGGGACCTTGTGAAGCGACCTCGTAGGGCCTTGTAGTCAAAAGTTATCACAATAATATTTTCTCTCCAGCTAACATGTGAGCTTATGTCCCACGTGTATCTTCAAGTCTTCTTAAAGTATCATGAGAGAAGGCCTCTTGTTGATATGATGAGAGGAGTGGAGGAGTTCTCTCCTTTTGTCTGTCTACTTTTTAGTATGAGGAGATGAGTCTTCTCTTCTTGTCTGACTTCTTACTAATATGATGGGAGAAGACTTTTATACGAATATGATGAGAGGAGTCCTCTCTATTAATATGAGTGGAGGAGTCCTCTCTGCTGATATGAGGGGAGGAGTCCACTCTGCTGATATGAGGTGGATGAGTCCTCTCTGCTGATATGAAGTGGAGGAGTCATCTCTGCAGATATGAGATGAAGGAGTCCTCTCTGCAGATATGGGGAGAGGAGTCCTCTCTGCTGATATGAGGAGAGGAGTCCTTTTTGCTGATATGAGGTGGAGGAGTCCTCTTTATTAATATGAGTGGAGGAGTCCTCTCCCCTCGTCTGACTCCTTTCTAATTTGATAAGAGGAATAATTTATCGTGTAGAGGGCCTTCATCAGACTAGCCTAGGGCCGCACCTTAGCGCCTCTATCCGGAGAAGGGGCACACAATAGGCGTCAATTGTATCTTCAAACATCTTTTCACGAATAAGCATCCACGTAAGGATACTCTGTTCATAGGAAGAGTCAGGAGATGCATCAGTACTACCCCCCAGCATTGTGAGGGCGCACCCTCTTGTGTAGGGCGGCCTATATGGACGAGGGCAATGTCGAAGTCCCTTCTAATCTTCTAATCCATTTTATAATAGCATTATCTTGTGGAGGGGCTCACTCATGACCTTGGGGCCGCATCCTGCTGGTTAGGGGGCGCATCCGAAGGTCCATGGGGCCTCTACTCCAAATATACTTCTTCTTGCTGCAACCTGAGGGTTGTAAAATCATGTTTAAAGTCGAAGCCTTATCATATGAGGCCGATGCCATTATGACATGCCTTGAAGGGCATATTTTCTATTATTGAGGATATGACGATGTGTTCTCTGAAGATAAAAGTCTTTTCTTTTCGGAGGGGCTCACTCATGTCCATGGGGCCTCGACATGTAAGCAGGGGGCCTCTCTCCTATATAATCCATTGAATTATCACGTGAAGGGGCTCACTCATATCCATGGGGCCTCGACCTCTAATCAGGGGGCTCTCACTATGGAATACGGGGCCTCTGCTTCCAATAGCTTCCTTTCCTCTGAAATTCAAGTAATGAATTCTTCACGCGGAGGGGCTCGCTTATGTCCATGGGGCCTCAACCTATAATTCTTTCAAGAATCAGGGGGCGCACTCTGTGGATTACGGGGCCGCTCTCCGATATTATAAATTGAGTTGTCACATGAGGGGGCTCACTCATGTCCATGGGGCCTTAACCTGTAACCAGGGGCACTCTCTTTGGATCATGGGGCCGCTCTCCCATATCATCTATTGAACTGTCACGTTATGGGGCTCGCTCATGTCCATGGGGCCTCGACCTGTAATCAGGAGGCACTCACTATGGATCATGGGGCCACTCTCCCATACTATCGATTAAATTGTTACATGAGGGGGCTCACTCATGTCCATGGGGCCTCAACCTGTAACCAGGGGGCACTCTCTTTGGATCATGGGGCCTCGCCTCCCTATTATCTTCCTCTAAAAATCACTGGAGTTCATGTTAAGCAGTAGTTCTTTTTCTTGAGGGCACGCCATGAAGGAAGGACGCGTCCTGAAAAACCAGGAAGCCGCATATCGGAGTATCTTCGGAGTACGCGCCCTGAAGAAAGGACACACTTGAGAGACGACAAGGGGGCTCAAGTATTGGAGCTTGTCTGATCATTATTTATCTTCATTATAATTGTTTGTAGACATTTTTCTATTGGACGCGTCCTAGGGGAGAAACGATCATTGGGACCTTTGACATGCTGAGAGGGCATCTTTGAAGCAGAGAACGCGTCCTTTCGGGTTGGGACATATAGCTTGATAATTCTTGAGATATTCTTCCAAGTAGGAATTTTCCACCTGTCAAAAAACTCAATAATCGAAAATTTCAAAAAGTACCTGGAGGACGCGTCCTGGAGAAGAGGACGTGTTCCATCATCGAATTCTCCCAACAGTTGTTGGAAGTCATCTGACCCTCAAGCATCACTCTTAGGGCGCGCCCTAAGGGCTCTTGGGAATTTTCCTTCACAATCTTCTTCCTGCAATAATTCAAGGAACAGATAACAGGAACCACAACAAAGCAAGTTAGGTGTTACCTTGAGGGCGTGTCATGAAGATGATGACGTGCTCCCGATAATTGCGCCTTCTTTTTCGGATCTTACTCGGAATCACCCCCCAGTATACGTGCAAACTGCTGCCTTCAGATCTGAATCGCCTTGATATCTTCTTCTCCAGATCTTCTTCGAACTCCCAGTCAGGAATCATCGTCTTTAAATCACCATCTTTGGATCTTCCTCCTTGCCGCCAGCATGAAGTCATAGCCATGGCCATCCTTTGAATCGTGGCAGACCTTCTTCTAATAACTTTCATCATGATGAGATATCTCTTCCTCCTAAGATTATGATCTTGATCAGCACCCCTCCTTCTAGCGCCAATTTGTTAACGGAGGAATTTGGTATTAACAAAGTTTGAGGTTCATCACCGGAATCAAGATCTATGACGGTGGTTCTTCGCCGGAAAGTCGCCAGAGTGTGGTGGTTGTGATGAATTGGGGGCTGAGATTGTAAGGGTTTCTTGGTGGTGGCTCGCTGAGCTCTTCGCTTCCAACCCCCTCACAATGTGCCTACGTACCCCGTATTTATAGGGGATCAAGCCCAACGTAGTTCTTGGAGAGAAAGTTACATCCATGGGCTTGGTCTCTGATTTCCGAAGCCCATAAGAAGTCTTCCACCGCCTTCCATAATTAGACTCTGACTCGCTTTAGGAATGTCTGACGATGAGGCCTAGTCACAAAGGCCCAAGGCTCGTCTATGACGTCAGGACTTCACGAATAAGGAAACTTCCCCCGTCGAGGACTAGTCTCATCCGTTACCAGCTATTTCCTTAATTCATAGACGCAGGTATAGCCATGACTTACCCCAAATGCCAGACGCATCCTTGTCCCCCGAATGAGAAGCACCCGCCAGATTGCAGGACAAGTGATCCCAAGCGTTTGGGTGCAAAGTGCAGGATTACTCCAAAGTTCCCCAATGAGGACGCGCCCATTGAGTACAGGAACAGAGCTCACAAAGCACACACCAAGGTTCACCCCACATCCCCAATGAGGACGCGCCCATTGAATACAGGAGGAGGCCTTCAATCATCAGGCATACCCTTGGAGGCCTTCAATCATCAGGCATACCCCTGGAGGCCTTCAACAACGGACATCCCCCTCCTAGGGAACATCCTAGGAGGGAATTCCAATCATCAGGCAAACCCCTGGAGACCTTCAATAGCGGACATCCCTCCCTTAGAAGACATCCTAATTAGGGATAAGTCTTCAATATCTTGCCTTTATCAAGCCAATGGAGCCATCCTTCACCACCAAGTAGCTATTTCAAACCAAGAGGACGTGCCCTCAAGGGGTGGATGGCCTAAAAGGGCGCGCCCTTACCCCTATAAGGGCAAGCCCTAAGTCTTCCATATGCTAATCCCATGTCAGTCTAGTTGTTATTCTCTGTCAAGTCATCCATTCATGTCAAGTTGTCAGTCCACACCAAGAGGACACGTCCTCAAGGGTTGGACGACCAGAGGGCGCGCCCTCACCCCTATGAGGACAAGCCCTGAGCCTCCGTTGTACTAGTTCAATCCCTAATTGCACCTTGGATATCCCCAATTGATTATTACTTGACCCGAATCTTCCTTAAAAACCCAATACCGAATTTTGGCTATAACACTAATCAGAAACATTTTTGCGACATTCTTGAAATGTAAGAGTATTGATTTGTTGATTAATTTATACTTCTCTAAATCAATACCGAAAAATCTTGTGGCTCCAACAATACTAATCTATAGAGGTTTTGCTTTACTGAAATAGTAACAATTCCTATTACAGTATTGCTTATTGGGTGAGGGGGATATAATTAGAAGAACGTAAAAATAAAACTGAAGACTCAGAGACAAACCTCTTTCATGCTATAGACGCACATAGTCAGCTATGAGAGATGAACTAATTCAGACAAATAAACCGCGGGAACGGGCTTGTTTTCTATGTCGTACGTAATATTTAAACATCCAAGTACCATGAATCCCTGCCTGATCCATGAGAGGATAGTATCCAACCTCAAACGCCTACAGTAGTTACATATGTATATACATACACAAACAAACGATTGTCATTTGTCAGTCATCATAATCAAGAAACGAGCGAAAAATCAACCAAACATAAAACAAAACAAAAAGATTAAAGCCACAGCAAGATATAATTAAGGAAACTTACGCCGCTCCTTTCCACGTCCATTTTGAAACTTTCAATCTCTTTACCCAATTCAGAGCCTTCCTCATATCTGCGAGTTTGTCGACGTATGGGTTTGAGATGAGGACTAGGACAATAAGAAGGACGTCTTTGTTGTTTGGATAATCTAAACTAGTGTGGGTTTATTTCTGTTTGAATAAGTCAGCTACGTGTTTATAGCTGAAGAAGTAGTCGTTCAGAGTGTTAGAGAAATAATAGGGAGGTGGTGCTATTTTCTAGCAAACCACATCTTCCAGTT